>VUYV01000061.1:3466366-3533000 GCA_008711295.1 Anarhynchus alexandrinus | reverse complement strand
ACAGGTTGCCCAGAGAGGTTGTTGAGGCCCCATCCCTGGAGGTGTTCAAGGCCAGGCTGGACATGGCCTTGGGCAACCTGGTCTAGTGGGAGGTGTCCCTGCCTATGGCAGGGGGGTTGGAACTCGATGATCTTCAAGGTCCTTTCCAACCTAAACCATTCTATGATTCTATGTTGTCCAAACAGTTTAAAATGCATGTATGTATGGCACTGAAAGACTCCACTTCCCCTTCAGTTTTCATACTCTGCAAATCCTGTTCTTTATTATGTTCTAGTCTGTCTCTAGTCACATTATGGTCACACCAACTCTGTCCTATAGCTAGATTATTTAAGGAAAGCCATATCAGAGAGTGGACTTTTTCTTTTGCTCAGATTTGTAATCCAGATTTTTTAATTTACTTTTTTTTTAATTAAATCTACAAGTACCTAATTTCCTATTCAGCAGCTTCAGTCATTTGCAGCCAACTGATTTGCTTGTGGATTATACCAAGCCATTCAAACAAACATGCCTTTATAGTTTAAATGACTTTGTGTGGATACTGCCAAGCAGATAAACATGATGCATTGTTTGCTTCTGGTGTTAGACCTGTCCCTGTCACCTTTCTGGTTTCTATGTTATCTTTTCAACAACGAAGTTCAGGTACTTATTTACTGTGTTGGGTGTTACTCATATTTGGTTACCCAGAATGATGAATATTGCTTTACTACCCCTCCATAAAGCTGTCTGTGTGGGTTTTGTAACAAAATCAAAAAAGGTCCAGAGGCAAACGATTTAGTCTCTACAGCTCTTGGAAGTTGGTCAGCCTTTGCTTGCAGAAAGATTAAAGGAAATGCATCTTGCTCTGGATAACGAGAGAGAAGGGAAAGAATCTATCTCTTAGAAGTAAAATGTTATCTACGCTATGGATCAGCCTCAGACAAGAGCTTGAATAGGGGTTTCAAGATGCAGCTTAGGAGGAATTTGATAGATTTCACATCATTGGCTGAACAATTTATTTTCTGCCAGCCAAAACAGTGTTTGTAAACTGCACTGCCTGGTGACTGATGATGGCAAGGGCAAACAATGAACAGAGAATAAGAGAAGAGATGAAAAGAAGCTCTGCTGGCATAATAAGGAGAAACAGTCCTTCATCATCCTATCAGGGCTACTGCTCTGCGAGTTATAAATCACTGTCATCTGCCTCACAGCCTGGGATAAGCACAGCACAAGAAATTCATTAAAATAGAGCATTCGGAGTGTTGCATGTATTTTTGTGTGGTAACAGGTTTGTTTTCCTGACAGCTTTACAGAAATGCCTGCTTTGTTGGAGTGTATCCACGCAGATATAAACTGAGCAGTGTTCATGATATATGTTAATATCTAAGCAACAATAAATGAGAAGCACACTTTATTTGATGGTGTAAATCAGTTTCAATACCATTTTGAACTAAACAGCGCTTTTTCATTGCCTTTATGCCGACTCAGAAGACAGGAGCACTCTACTGGGTCTCATTTCCTTCTGAATAATTTAAAACAAATGAAGATTGGTTTATGATTTGCTGCAGTTTGAACCTATCAAACAAAGTTTAATAAGAAAGTTAATGACTTCAATTGTCTGTTTTGAAATCAGGATATTATTAAAAACAAAACTGTAAAAAGGGCTATGGACGTTAATTTTTTGGTATCAGGGAAGAATTGTTCTGTGATGGAAATCATATCACACAATTACTTTATATATATATATTTACTTTATATATATATATTTATACCTACTAATGAATGGGATTCCTTAATCCCTGATGAAAATGAACTACATATCATTTTGTCTTTATCTAAGGCTACAGGTATTATGTGCCAGATCTTGTAATGTTGTAGTCTAATACAGGCAAAGTTTACATGGATTTAGCACTATGTTGGATTTACAGATTTGGACTTCCCTAATTATCAAGAAAAACACTTCACTAGATGTAAACATTTAGAGTACTAAAGAAAACTGAGTTGAAGACTTTAGCAAACAACCATTTAACCAAACCTACCTTTGTGGTAATCTGAACTTTTCAAAGCCACTCGTTTGCAACATTGTCACACATTTGATCAGAAAAACTTCCTTTAATCAAAACATGAAGGTTTAATGGATTCTCCATCCACTCCTTTTAAAAATTTCTCTTTGCTCATGTATTACTTATTTTTTCTAAAAAGTAAATACAGCAGAAGATTAAAGAATGTAAAATGTGGATTAATTTTAAACATTTTTTCGTCTTTCTGCAGTAAGGTCTTTTATATGGTCTTTGTCATTTTCCCTACTAAGAATTCTCACAACCCAAAAATTCACATTTTTCCATTATTATTCTGTGTTATTCTTACATCTGCATGTTTCAAATCTGGTATCTCAAAACTGCTTTAGCTTTTCCCTTCACTAGAGAGCTACAGGAGGATATCAATACCAACTATTCTTTTCCTGTTTGTGTCTTGCAACTCTTCCTTTACAGAATATATAAACTTTTGCATATGTTTATTCGTTCAGCACTGTAACACCCACAAATAAAAACACCATTGTCAGCCATTGCAAAAGCCTCAACAGTGTCTAACATAAATTATGCCAACATTATCACTACATGAAAGAAAACCAAATGATTGACCTTTTCATACCTGTACTGAATGGAATCACTGAGGGTTTTCCTAAACTGAAAAGCAAATCTGATCTGTTAAGACAATATCAAAACACCTACCAGGTTTTGTGAACAGACCACTTTTTGTATTATAGATGAAATTTTACAGGCAGAATTCAATTATTTATCATACTTTATTTCGTGCATTTAGAATCCCAGTCTGCAGGTGAAAAACAGTTTCAAGGGAAATTGTCTTGACATTAAATTTTCTTTATATTACAATATGACTTAAGGTCTGTATTATATTTAATACCATGGTTTAAGCTATGTGTTATATTTACCGTTTCTTATTACATAAAGGCAGGAAAGAATTAAACACTGCTGTAAGGACATTTAGTTTTCTCATGCAATAGCTTTCTTGTGTGTATTTGATTTAATTTGAAACAGAAAACACAAGAAACTCAGTGTGCAGTGTCATAAATCATTAACACTGATTAATAAAACTCAGCATTTTCTTCTGCCATTAAACCCTCATAGTAATATTTCAATTTAAATATAAAAGTTTGACAACTTAATTAGTGCTTTCATAAGAAAATACGTAACTAAATTGCTTATAATAGAGGAATTGAGGGAAAACTGAAACTAGGCTGTAAAAAATCTCCTACTGTAACCCCAAAGCAATTGGAAAACTTACTATTCTGTGTTGGTTTTGAATATATTTTACCAATATTACTACCTTATACTATGGACATCCCTATATAGACCTAAATAATCTCTTTCGACCCACATTGAACCCTGCAATAATGTAAGTGTCAAGAACACACAAGACAAATACTAATCTTTCAGACAAACTGTGCAAAATCACCCGAAGTTTTAGGAAGACTAGATGGAAAAGATTCAATCTCTCATAAGCAATGAATTTTTTACTGCATACTTGTCCCTTAGGTAGCTACTTTTTTATTTAGTTACTTCAATTTTATATTGCTCTAATTGTTTTAATTGAAATGGAAATAACATTGCTAATAAACTATTAGCCCTGGGCTTCAGATCACCTGTGTTCCCAGAGGACTTTTAAAGTTCACGTATGGGCACATGTGCTGTAAATCTCTAAATACCATGTGTCGGGGACATGCATTAGTCTGGCACAGAGCTGTTTACACAGAGAAGGCTGCAGGACCACGGTTGCATTATAGGGTGCAAGTGCTTGGGTTAAACGGTATTTCTGCAGGGAGGTTGGAAGGCGCTAAAGCATACTTACTTGTTAAACACTCTTCCCCCTTCCGGTCAACCCGCCTCTCAATAAATGGCAGCAATAAGCTGAAGCTTTAGTCCACAAGTGCAATTATGCCACAACTGACTAAAATCCCAACGCCTCTAGCAGTTGTTTGATGAGCATATGGTGTAGAAGAGCGCTCTACAGCCTAGCACAACACAGAAGCATCAACCCACCCTCTTTCAAACAAAATTGAAGCCATTTCAGAAGGAAAGCTGCTTATATGATTTGTGATGAATCTGGGTCACTACTCAGGGCAGAGCTCGAGACTCCCCTTAGTATAATGACAGCCCATGAAAGTCCATAGGCCATGTCCTGTGATGGCCAAAATCACTGTTTGGATGGAGAGGGGGCAAAAGAGGTGAACACATATGTGGTGCAAAGGGAACGGAGGAGAGAGAAGGACATTTGTTATCTGCAGGTTCTGAAAAACCTGAACTGCTTAATCACAATCTCTAACACGCACGGTCAGTGAGCTAATTGTTAATAAGCAGGAGGAGAACAGGCATGGCTGTGTCTCTTTGAATTAACCAGATTCTAACTGCAAAGGAAGAATTAATCTCAAAGGCAGTCAAAATACATGGAAAGTTACAAACGGGGAGAGACTTATGAGACGTTGGTGAGCATCTTCAGAGCTTCTATGAGTTATAGATAATGTCCAACAAAGAGATATTGTATGCAGCATAGGATATTTCTATATCACTCCCTTTCTAAGAGGCAAAGATAACCGTTGGTTCATCCAAGGATAAATGCTTGCCAAGAGACCAGCAATCATGAATTGATTGTAATCATTGCGGAGAAACAGACAACACTTTCATATAGTTATGTAAAAAACATTTGCTTCCTCAAGGCTAGGGAAGGCTGGGAGCATAAACAATTGGAAAGGAAAATGTAAATAGAAAAAAAGTGTGTGAAGCTGAATACAAGCTATTTAGCTTGGGATATTTAGGTGGCTGATATCTAGCTCCGCAACCAAGAAGGGATAAGTGTAGCTGAAACTATTCTGGATCAGTAAGAAAATGAACAGCAGTGGTTAGAAATAGAGTATTGTGAATTGTGAATTAAAAAGAAGAAAACGATTAAAATTAAGAGCAATTAAATGTTCTAAAGCATGGAAAAATTGAGAAGGTATAGAAAAAAGGAATGAAAGGAAGCTTTATAAAAGTACTGAGAACCAAAGAAACTTCAGTGGTGGCTTAGGATCCTTAGCAGGAGACGGTAAGATGCTAATGACAGAGGGCATGATAAAAAGTACCAAGTGTCTAAAGTCCAAGTCACGGGATGATATCTGAAAACCATATCAACCTTCCCGACCATATAAGTTTTGTATTGTGAAATACTCTCCCATGGCCCAGAGCCAGGAGTGCCATAACTCCTCGCTCTGAGCCCGAGGGCAGCAGCAAGCTTGGGGCGGGCTTCGTGGGTGAGAAGAAGCTGGGGCTGCCATGGTGGTTGTGCTCCCACTCCCAAGGGAAGCTAAAGCCGTCAGCCTCAGCAGCCCGGCACCTCGTTTCTTGCCCACATGGACCATGAGACTCAGCCCAGCGGCCAGATGGCCCTTCCCTGCAGCACCAGAGGTGCAATCCTGTGTCCAGGCAGGAGTTTCCCACCCTCATACACAATTGGGAGGGCACGGAGGGGTTTTGAGCGTGGTCAGCTGTAGTTTGCTCCCTCTGCGATACTCTTTCCGTGTCTGGAAAATAAGGAAGTGGTCATTTTAAGGAAAAGAAAATAAAGGTTTGCTTTGCAGTAAATGTTTTTTGGGTTCATTGTGTTTCTGGTGTACTTTTACAACAGGTAAAAAAACCTTAGGCAACATTCTCATTTTATTAAGATGTTTACATAAACATTGAAATAACTCACTAAAACCAATGGGTCTGTATTGGAGTATAACTGCTGTGAGCAGAAAATCATGTTAATAGCGTGGAGATATCTGCTTATAGAGGTGGTATTAGAAAGATCATATATTTGTATAACAAATACATGAGACTGGAGAGCGTATTTGAAATACCTTGAAATTGGATAGACTGTTTTCTTCCTACGTGAGTGGAATCTAAACTAGCTAGCAATCCAGTTGGTCTTTAAGTTATTGTAAACATCAAGATAAAGTAATTCTCTTTCTCTTCAGTAAAAAAAAAAAAAACCCAAACAAAACCAAAACCAAACAACTGGCAGGCTAGGACTTGTCTGGACTGATTAAGAACTTACTTTTGTATAGTATTGTTACCCTTCTCAGCTGGAAAGTAAGCAAGGGAAATAAAATATGATATCTCATTATTCTACCAGCTCTGATATTCACACAAGTGTGTTTTCATAAAGAATTATCCACATATTCCTTTAGTTTCTGGGAAAAAAAAAATCTGTATGAAGAAAGACATTTTCTGATTCTTCTCACCATGGATGAGTTCATCCAGAAAAATTACATTTAATTTCGTGTGTAATACCTTGCTTCCCAATTATAGACCCTACCCNTAAAATATGATATCTCATTATTCTACCAGGTCTGATATTCACACAAGTGTGTTTTCATAAAGAATTATCCACATATTCCTTTATTTTCTGGAAAAAAAAAATCTGTATGAAGAAAGACATTTTCTGATTCTTCTCACCATGGATGAGTTCATCCAGAAAAATTACATTTAATTTCGTGTGTAATACCTTGCTTCCCAATTATATTTCTGACCCTACCCAGAAAGGGATTTTCATTCTTTCTAATATCAAGCAGAAAAGAAAGAAAGAAAGAAAGAAAAAAGAAAGAAAGANATTCTTTCTAATATCAAGCAGAAAAGAAAGAAAGAAAGAAAGAAAGAAAAAAGAAAGAAAAAAGAAAGAAAAAAGAAAGAAAAAAAAGAAAGAAAGAAAGAAAAAAGCGGAACAAACACCTTGACCTCCTTACCATACAGAGGACACAGAATTAATGTAATGTAAATACCTTTGTGCTAGACACACAACAGTCACTTCTCCCCACATCGTTATTCATCCCAGACCTAAATTCCACCTACTAACAAGCCTTTATATCTGTTCAATGATCCATATCTCGCATTTCGTTACGAAATCAGAGGGAAAAAATGAAATGTATGGACGTAGCAGGAATCAGAAAGAAGACCTTCATGAATGCAAGGAGCACTCATTTAACACATTTGGAAGAAATACTTCAAGAAATCTGACTTTAGAGGACCCACAGCACATTCTTTCCTCCATTTTCTTCCAACTTCCATCATCTTTAACTGCATTTTGTGAACATTTCTAATCTCACAAGGAGGGTAATAACCAAATAACACCATAAGAATACCTTTGTTCAAAACATTTTCACTGGTTTTCCTCAAGTAACAACAGGAATACTAAAACAATAGAAGTGTCTTTTCCCCCAGTGTTTTATTTGTTTTAAAGGATTTCTTGTTGAGTTCTGTCTGTGTAAAAAGTGATACAAAAACAGTATTTGGAAGATGGATTTCTAATTCTATCAGACACAAAACAACAAGGCTCAGGTCAGAAACTGGTATTTTGGGGGTTTTCTCACAATGCACAGATATTTAGGTATAGGACTGAAGTTAACGGCACTCACGGCATTATGAGTCAATATTAATTGAAGTGAAAATTAAATACCTATCAACTAACATTAGGCTAATGTTATGGTACAAATCAGAAGGTAAGTTTTTATGCAACAAGGAAAGAAAGAAAATTACTTTTTAAAAGGACATTAAATACATTTTAAAATAAATTAATACAATTTTAAATCCCGTCAAACTGTAGAGATTATTTTAAATTAATCTTTTAAAATCCACTTTTTAAAATCCTTTCCAATGTAATCCATGGTTAAGATAAAAACCCAATTCCATTTTATTTTTTCAGTTGTTTAGTTTTCTGGTAAAACAGGCTATTCTATTTTAGATCACATGAGCTACTATTAGAGTCAACGAATAATGATATTTCTTATGCAGCAGGGGCTTAGTCAGTCCCTATCATCTGTGGTTTATCCAGGGGGATTAACCATTTATAATCAAATCCAGGTGGATTAAACATGCCCTGGATAGGAAGCCTCAGAGCTGGCTGAGTGCGGAGCCAGTTCAGATCTGCTGGGCTTCTTAGGGCAGGTGTGGTGCCCCAAGAAATGTACTCCATCGTTTCCAGGCCACCTCACATACAGGAAAAGGTTAATCCCTTCTGCAACGTGCAGAACCTTAGCCGATCAAACCCAAAGACGTAGTCACTGCAAATTTGCTATCTCAAGCTCCGTGAAATGAAAGTATCGAAAAACATGATGCACAGACACAAGTGGTTGTACGCAGTTGGCTCTGGTGCTGTTGGATTTATAAGTCCCCACTCGGTTGCTTCTGCACTGTAGTCCACTGTGCTCTTAGTCCAGAGCAGCTGCGCATAAAGGAGAGAAGCCAACTCAGTTCTCACACTTAGTAACAAACCTGAGAAGGTCCCCAGAATTTGAAGCACTGGGCACAAGAAAGATCTTTTGAGTGGATGCGTGTGAGGAGACCCTGCCTGCATCGAGGCAGTCAGCAAAGAGCTGAAGCAAACTGAAACCAAGCTGCCTTTGAGCAGTGTCACACCACAATCTGCTTTGCATTTCAAGTGCTTCTATTATGTGGTTTTCCTGTTCTTTGGATTAACTGAATACTGACTATAGTTGATGTTGATCACTCAGTTTAGAAATTCAATGTTAGCTTTTGTACTGCCCTCTCTTATTAAGTGATGTAGTCAAATTCATGAAATATTACTTTGAGGTATAACCTCGATGCTGCAGGAGTAGAGCACTAGAGGCTGTACAGCATCCCGTAGTGCGGAGTTCGGCTTGCGTACCTCTGCAACAGCACCGTGCTATAGCTATAGGCACAGCAAGCCCTAGTGCCCTGTGTTGGAGAGAAAGCCTGAGTTGCATTCCTGAGTTGCATTCCTTTCCTCACACCTGTACAAGGGCTATCTACAGAATCTGCCACTGTCTTTAGCTCTGCTCTCATGTTTTGCTCTGGTTTTCATACAATGATTTGGAAGGGAAGAAGAAAAGGAAGAAAACTGATAAGAGCAGCCAAGAGGAAAAGCTCATTTACCTGGTTGCTTTGTGTAGAACAAGTCAATTTTCTTACTGGCTTACAGCAAATCTTTTTTCATCATCTTCCTTATGTGCAGAACATCTCTTTTGGCCACAATATCTATGTAACAGCTGAAGATGAAGTGTGAGTTCAAAGACTAATAGGAAACACAAAGCCACTTGAATTCCACACAACAGAGATACACACAGTTTGCTAACAGATCACAAACAGACACAGGAAATATTTTTTATTTTCTTGTCAAAAGCAAGTCAACTACATGGTTGCATGTAGTATGAGTAAATTGTTTGTATAATTTCAGTGTTATCCCTAGCACAACATGTAATTCAGTGGGCCACATACTGAAAGAAAACTGATAAATCATTCTATTTATGAAAGACTGAGAAACTGTTGCTTTGTTTTACTGCTTCTTTGGAATTATTAATGATTTTTAAAACACTAAAAAGAAAGAAAAGCCATCAGCTAATATATTTTGTAACCTGTATTGTCCAGTTCTTTGTAATAAGCAAATTTATATAAAGTATGCAGCTTTGAAGGCATCCTTGATTATGAAAAAACAAACACATAAATGTAGATTTTTGGAAACCAACTTACTCCCTTATGAAGTTTCACCAACAATCCTGAAATCATTTATGTATTCAGACATAAAAGTGCACTTAGCAGCTGTAATTGCGCATTTTACAAAACTCTAATTAAAGAGCACATCCATTATATATACTGTCTTGTTTGTAGTAAATAGACATAAATCAGCATAAGGAAAAGCAGGCAGTCTACTTCCTCTTCCCACCTGCTGACTCTTCAGCCAACAGCTTGAGGAGAAGGCAGTGTCACAATGCAGAGGAATGATAAAATATTTGACTTCCTATTTCTGCACCTTTGGACTAGACTGACATCGTCTCACAGGTCCCTATGGTTCTCCAAATAATACTAGTAGCCGTACCAATAGGGGTGGCATGGATACAGTACATGTGCCTGATCACTGCAATCATCTAGACTGTGTCTGGCATAATCTGTTGGTAACGAATTATTTGCTCTAGAGGAAAGGTCAAGAGAGAGCTGGTTACTGAGGTCTTCATCTCTCTCATCTCTGGGAAGACAGACACCCTTACATTTTGGGAGAGCAGCCTGTTGCCTGTGCTTTAGCACTCCATGTACCTGTGCACTGAGGGAAAGTGGGGATGTGGCTGCTCTGAGACAGACATACAGATGCGTTATGTACCAGGGGAGATGGTTAGCTGCAAGTCAGCTCTGGCCCTGAAGCTGTGAGAAAGAATTTCGGTGACCTGGGCCCATGCGAATGAGCCCTGCCAAAAAGTGAGGTGTATGAAATGGGGTGCTTACTTTCAGGGTAGAGCAGGGCTGGGTCCAGACATCTAGGAGTCCAAGCAAAGACAGTTATTCTGCCTGTTTAAACCATCTGGAAAGATGAACTCACCTCTACCTACTTTGCACACAATTACTTTCAGAAATGTTAACAAAAAGCAAGCTGGAACTCTGCCTCTGATTCTTCAAGCAACCTCAATGCTAGAAAATAAAAAGCATCAATGTCACAGCCAGGCACATCACACAAAATAAAATAATTATTTCTGACTGTACAAATGGACACGAGTTCTCATCTTTTCCAAGTAATGGTGGAAAAAACTCACCAGGACCACAGATGGAAAATTAATAAAGTGTATTAGTTTTTTTTGTAGATCCCCTGAGGCAAAGTTGCAAGTGAAAACAGACAGACAAAATAGGGGTAGGGGGCATGTATTGTAATAAATATGAATGCCTTCTGAGAAAAAAGAACCTGATGTACAAAACATGCACCACTGATGCTCCCAAAGAAGTTTTTGGGGCTACTGGGTGTCAGCTGGGGTTGGACCCAGGGTGGCATTTGTTGCATCATCTTAGGTGCTCTGGCTTGATCAGTAGTGCAGGAAAATTAAGTATCTCAAGAAGGAAACTGCAGAAGACAACTGACTGAAAAGTAGATTCTGCTAATGAGGAATTAAGTGCAGAAACAGGCTAATTAAGGGTTGTCTACAACAACCTTTCTGTTCCAGCTGTTCAACTGATAATAACTTTGCTAACACAGGTGTGAAGAAACAAAGAAATTTACTTAAAGCACATTGTGGACTTGGCATTCAATGGGGTATGGGATCCCCTGATTCAGATCTCTCCTTCAACTTGGACAGAGCATGAATTTAAACTTGGATTTCGCAAGCCCTGTGTAAGGGCTCTGAATGTTAGAGTGAGAGTCATTGAATAGTTTAGGCTGGTAGGGACACCTTAAGGTCATCTAGTCCAAGCTTCTGCTTAATAAGACTAACTTCAAAGGTTGTTCAGGACTTCAGCCAGTTAAGTTTTGAAAACTTCTAGTGATGGAGATTCTGCAGCTTTTTGGGGCAAGTAGTCCCAGTGCTTAACCACTCTGACTGTGATGTAATTTTTCTTATGTCTAATCTCAATTTCCTTTGTTAAAACATGCAAAAATTGCAACTATAGCATCTTACTCTTTCACTGTTCACCTCCAAGTCACAGAAAAAAGCCATCCCTTCTGTTCAGGCAGGCATGAATCTGGGCTGCTTATGTTCATGATCAGCCTAACCATGAAGCTAAAGCCAATCTTAAGATGTCTATCCCTCTCTAACTATTTTTTTTTTAAATTGCGTTTTAGATGGCAGCTTATTAATTTCAATACAAATTAACTACTATTTTTGTAATACATTACTTGCAATATTGTATGAGTTGAAGATTTAGACTACAGGTCAGTGTCAGGTCTTTCCCTATTCATCAGAAATTGTAGCTGTCACTGCATGAAAAACAAGCAGAAAAAATTAAAGCTTTCCCACTTCTGTACCTTCATCCACAACTGTCATTTTATGTGGAAAAAAGAAATTATAAGGAATAGCATACACCACTGCTAAAAACAAGTCAAGGGCAGGAAACCTTAGTGGTGATTTCAAACTAGAAGTAGTCAGTACACAAATACTATGTCAACACATTCTATAAAAAGTAAAACTAAATAAATAGATTTTGAACCAATGAAATGTCATTCTCTTTTCTTCCATTTAAAAGCAAGATTGGTCTTGACCTTTGGAGGCACTTGAAGTTCATTGCGAAAGAACACTTAGTACCTGCAGCTTGTACAAAGCTAAACAAGAACAAAGCCTCTATAGTAGAATAAGTCCAATTTAATATATGTTCCTCAAGGACTTTTGGTGCCACTTGCTACATATTTATAGGTGTCTTACATTTAAAAATTTATAAACAAAGTATTCTTTTCTTAATTTAAAAAAAAAAAGTCTTTTACAGTGCAAGCAAAAAACCAAGTTACCTAGTTGCATCTGAAATTCACAATTCAAGAATAAGTTAAAAAATTGCCTTTGGCTCCTTGCAAAATTACAACCAGGTTCTGATATAGAAAATTCAAAAGGTGGTGGTTTTCAGTAGTGACTGAGAAGTAATTGAGTAACAAACAAAGGTGAATATTATACTGTAAATTTTTGAAAGCACGTGTTTACTGAACTGAAGAAACGAGAAATTAGCTTATATCCTTATTTGCTCTGGATTCTATCTACATGAATTTTGAAAGGTGAGTTATCACACAAGAGCTCCGCAGTCACTAACATTCAGCGGTAAAGTGATCAACAAATCTGCAATCAGGAAAGAACTTTTTCTCAGCTCAGACAGAAATGGAGCACTGTTCTTTTGTGGAGTTTTGGGGGAAGGGCGTGTCTGGTGTTTTGTTTTCCTTTTGTAATTGAGGTATGGTCCAGTACCCAAAAAATCCCTCTGTTGTTCATGTAATAATGCCTACTTTTGAAGGGCTTCTGTAAAACAAAGAACAACCGCCTTTTCTGCTCTCTCCTTGCAGCTTTCAGTCTTTTCTGTAGATCATATGGGAATACGTATTGATGACATAATTGTTCTTAATCAAACGTCTACTGTTTGTGATTGTGGAAGATGATTTTTCCTCACCATTATCACTATGTTCCTAAACCTGAAAATTAATTAGTGGCAGTATTATTCACCTGGATCCACACATAGAAAGCACTGGTTACAACCAATCAGCTGATTCTCATATGTTAAGCTAACACTGAAATATCAGTATTCTTGTTGGAGAACTGCCCCCCCGATCCCCAAAATGTGAAAGAATTTCACAGAGTATCTGGAGAAAGCAGAAATGTATTTCTGGTACATCATGCATGACTGATATAGAAAATTATTATAAGATGTATTTAAACTGATTGACAATGACGATATGAAAATTGAGATGGAAAGAACAAAAGAAATGATAGATATATTGAAAAATAGAAAAGAAAGTAGAAATATATGAAGGGAAATGAAGAATGGAAAAGAAGAGCGAATAAAAATATACGACCAGGAAAAACGATGAAAAGCAGAATAAAAAGTTAAAGAGTAAACAGTATGAAGAGCAAGAAGCAATAATAGGAAGAGATATGTAATGAAATGTGCTATACAGAGAAATAAATAAGAGTAAAAGGAGGATATAAATTAGAAACAGATTAAGTGCTTAATTTTGTAAAAGTTACTTGCTTACAAGGAAAATGGTAATTTATGCTTCACATTAAGAAAAGATTTGACTATATCTTCACTTAAAATTTAATACCAGAATCTTCATTTTTCATGCAAAAGACTGTAAACTGACAAAACAAAACAAAACAAACAAAACAAAAGATGGTGCTCTGATGCAGTCCAAAAACATTACCTGTGCTCTTGCAGTACTTCAGCACTGAGGTTCTTAAACATTGGGGTCCATCAAATTCACTCAAGAACGTTAACCAGTAGATAAGGGAAATAAAGCAAAATATATTGAAGCAGCTGTTCTTAACTTTTTCACCAGGTCTAACGCACAGTCTTGAACTCTCATGAAGTATGTTTTGCAAAGTGGAAGAAACTGTAAAAAAGAGAGAAAATGGAGACGTTAATATCAAGGGCATAGATTGAGAAAATTAAGTCAATTTCCCCCTTGATAAATTTGAGATTAACAGGAAAAGACCTCATTTCACGTGGCTCTGAAAAGTACTGAAAGGGCAGTCCTGAGAAAGGTTGGTGCCGATGGGTTATTCGGTGAGACAATGTAGGATCTAAAGCAGGAAGGCATGAACTGAAGCTGAGAAGAGACTAGGCATGAAAGGCATTTAGGAAACAACGTCTTTGCACAGATGGTGATTACTATGTGAAATGGACCACCAAAGACAGCAGCAATAGTTGTAACCATAAACTCACTCCAAAACAGTCAGACAAGCACTTAGAAGAAAAAGACTATTACAGGGTACAAAGTCAAGACAGGTATCACTCAGTTGATGTCAGAATACGCAATGTGCCACCAAACACGTATTTAATGTTCTGTGGGAAAGAGTTTCCTCCCCACCGCACACGGCTCATAGCCATTATTCTGCTGTCTGTTTCACAGACATTTTGCACACACATATTCAGCAAATAGGTGTGAAAGTTAGTTACTCCTTGGAGAATTAGATAATGAATGCCCTTTATAGAGAAGGGCATCTTACAGGGAAATTCACAGTGCATGAGGGAGAATCAGAAAAAAAATATTTCCTAGTCTGCCTAGAACGCGTGAGTCTCTCACACACACCCCCGCCCCCAAAAAGTTATAATAATAAATTAATCAACAGAATTGGGATATTTCTGCCTTATCCTTATATTAGTAAAGGACATTGATTATATAGGCTGAAGAGTGGTGGTGGTTTTCTTTTTAATTATGCCTATATTCACCATTTTTATTAAATACAAAGTGTCTATGTGTGTTTGCACAGACATCTAGAGCAGAATTTTTGGCGAATGCACATATAAGGGTACATGGACATATATTTGCCTTTTTAAAAATAGATTATATAAATACATTCAGGTATATGTAATATAATCCTGGGGTTTAACTTTGCAGTTACCTATTGTCCTCTAAAATCAGTTGTTAGACAAAAAACTAAACTGTTGCTACTTGTGTCATCCTAGGAAAAGGAAGTCAAGCTGCTGCCTCCAAAAGGATGTACATCACCTGTCCCCAGCACACAGACTAAAGGGCAGAATACCAAATTCTGCTGCAATGAGAGGAAATACAAAAGTCTAGGAAAGAGATTTAAAATTGTCAGAGACAAAGAAGCCTAGAGAGGAAAGGGAATTCAGTGAATTGGCTAATTCAGTGTCCTTAGAAACATCCCAAAGCCTGATTTGTATGATCACCATATCTTAAACAATTCTTTGGAGCAGTTGTCTGGCCCCATTTATTATCGCTATTGTTTGCTTTGTAATAGCAGCAAACAAGAATCAAGGGTGTTTAGCAGGATATATTGCATGAATGAGGAGAAGAATGTTTCTTCTCTTGTGAAACAAGAGTCACAATAATCGAGGCAAGCAGAGATCACCAGGGAGAAGCAAATGCATGGCACTAAAGTAACCAACCTGAAGTCATTGCACATTAGGACAGAAGAGCAGCTAGAAAGAGTGCCAAATTATTTCACCCTGGTGTTAAGAGTTTTTCATGTAATAAGGATTATGTAATTATTATTTACCCATCAATATTGTTGATTATGTTTTAATTCCTCCTGTTAAAATGGTTTCTACAGTCTAAATAGAAACAGTAGCTCTTTTCATAGCACATACGCAATCAGTGTGTTAGGTGTCAGGGAAGCTGGCAAGCTAGTAAGGAAAGAATAGGATAACAAGGAGAAATAAAGGTAATAGCAAAATGTCTTTTTTGAAGAACATACTGAAATACCATTGCAGCCACTATAGGGATATTGACCTTTGAAACAAAGATCCTGCAATGAAATTTTTTTTTTGTATGCCAGTTCCATCTACAGCGACTTGAACGTCTGTATTTATGGAGACAAATCTTCTCACTGTATATTAATCTCTTTTTACCACTACCCATTTTCTGTAACTCCTGCCTATTTGTTCTTAAATGAAGAATGTATTCTAGTACTCCAGATCTTTTACTAAATTTTTGGCAGGTGTCTCGGACATCATAGCTGATGACAAAGGCATAACAAGTGTTACTGAAATCAAATGCTGTCCTGTTTTTTGCTCTACTTTTGTGGGAACTGTAAGATGAAGATATTGCTGTTTTAATGGCAGCAATTCTCATGAAGTCAAGAGTGAATACAAAAAGGTAGAGGGAGAATATATTTGTCATGCTTAAAGCAAATGTTTTCATGGAACTACTCACACAGATGAGCATGTCCTTTCCTGGTTAGTTACAGCTAAAAGTTTTTACTTCCAATGTGTATCTAATGTGCATGAATTTTACTTTCCTCTATCAAGTTGACTGGCTTTGTTAGGTGCTTTCAAAGTCCCTAAAAATCCTCTCAGGTTTAAACTAATTTAAATAATTGGGTGACATCTGAAAATTTTTTCTCGTTTCCCTTTTCACCCAGTGCTTCAAGGTTTTTAGTAAGTACATTAAGCCATGGCCTAACATGAGTCTTGGAGGACTCACTATTACAGAGCTTTGAAGATGACAGTTTGGTTTTCTGCACAAGAAAAACTTAATTTTTACAATAACAGTATCTTAATTTATGATCATTGTGAAGCAGCATTTACTCAAATCAAGTAAATGTCCTTATTGCACACAACTGATTGCACACAATCAATAGAAATGAAATCCTGAGTAACAATATTTATTGCTTTATTGATAATGTAGCAGGTTTTATCAGTTTCTAGATCAGTTTATATTTTACAGGCTACATTTCTGAAAATCGAATTCATCAATAATTAATAGCACATGTGAACAAAGTTTTGCTTGGCTTAACGTAACTGAGTTGCGTGTTGTCTGTCTTCTGCTCATGTGTAGCTCTATTTTACAGTGAAAAAAGAACAAAACCCTGGTGCAGAAGTGTAATTACTACAATGCATTCTGTGCAGTCCTTGTGGTCCTTGAAATGTTAAGAAACAGAGTTTTCAGGACTGCATAACAGATGGAAAAATAGAAGATTAAAGATGAGACAGCCCAAAGGTACAATTCTGTTGAACAATTGTGGACAGAAGCATTCTTCATCCACCATTTTCAGGCATTAAGATTTCTTACAATTTCTCTGTTGTCCTGCACTGATGAACAGTATCTTTTTGCCTAATATAAAATTGCACAAAATAAAGTGAAACTAACTTTCAGGGATATTTGATCTGCATCTGTTCAGACTGTGACAGGGAGCAATGTGGGAAGGAAGAGAGCAACAATTGACTCATAATTCAGAGAAATGCAGGGAATGGTGAAAAACAATAGAGAAAGATAAATAACATGGAAAGGGAGAAAAACTAAATGGTAATGCCATGCTGGGACAGCAAATCCATCCAATTCATTCATCTAGTCAGAAGAAATGTATCTCCAAGGCCAAATACAAATATTCAGGACCCTGTCCTGAAATATACCAGTCTATATAATATTTAGGCTATTTATTAACCTAACATATTTAAAAGGAAAAAGGCAACAACAAATACTAACGTCCATTGTGTTGGGTTGACCCCAGCCAGAATCTATGCTGTTACCCAGTCTCTCGCTCACTCCCCCCACAGGGAGGGGTGGGCAGAGAATCAGAAGAACAAATCTCAAAACTGGTCGTTTGAGATAAAGACAGATTACTAGGTGAAGCAAAGCTGTGCATACAAGCAAAGCAAATGGAAGAAGCCATTCACTGTTTCCCATCAGCAGGCAGATGCGAAGCCACCTCCTGGAAAGCATGGCCTCAGCATACCTCATGGGTATGAGGTATGAGGGGTATGAGGGAAGGCAAACCCCGTAACCACAAACATCCCTCCTTCCTCCTTCTTTCCCTCAACTTGTGTTGCTGAGCGCAACACCATATACTATGGAATATGCATTTAGTTGGAAAAAGAAAAAAAAATAAATACAACCTCGACAACATGCAGACGCTGTTCAGCAATAGCTCAGACATGAATATATCATCAACACAAATCCAAAGCACAGCATCANCTGTTTTAGTCACAAATCCAAAGCACAGCATCGTTAGGGCTGCTATAAGGAAAATTAACTCCACCCCAGCAGACCCAGAACACCTATAGATGAGGTACAGGCCAGATGCCAGTATTCTTGTGCCTGACAAACACCCAGCACCTTCCTCCATGAAGTGACCAGAGTCAGTGACAGAAATGTGAGTAGTTTATGTATTCACTTTCCCACTGATTCAGACATAGCGGATGTTGTAACTGCTTATCCAGTTAGTGGGTTGCTTAAGTACCGGAATTTACAAAACAGCAGCGTTATGCTGGTTTAGAATAGTTAGCATCTGTTTAAAAGATGTGATCTTCTAATAATATAAGACCCTTGTAAAGGCTCAGAAAAAAATGCATTCAGTGGATATGATCTGAATCTCTAAGCTTGAGCTGCAAGTGCGATATAACACTTCAGTACAGCATATGAAAATACAATAAAAAATGAAGAAAACAGACTAGTGTCCTATTTAGCACATGACAGTGTCACTGTGAACTATTGCTATCTCTAGTTTCCTTAAATCCACTGAAGCAGTGTCAGAGCTAAAACTATAAAAGAGGAAACAGTTCCCTGAGTAATGAAGTGCTATTTATTAGTGTGGTCTTATTTTGTAAGGAAGATATGTGGAAAAGATCAATAGTTTAACTGTGACTCATAGTCAAACAGATCATGTCTGGAATTACAGGTAATTATGATTTCTGAGAAACTCACCTCTGATTTTGGACAAAGTGTCAAGGATTCTTGATTAGCAATCGGCCGCCTTTATAATGCTGTGGAAGGCACAGGAAGTAAGGAGGGCAGTCAAATCAACCTTCATTAATCTTGTATGCTTAAGTTTACAGCTCTTACGTAAATAGAATATTAAGATAAATTACTAAGAGTCAGTGTACTCCCAGAAAAAAACAGTCTCAACCTCTTTTGTTGGCATACAGCTTTGACACTCTTTTACTCCACATTAACTGTCTGTGCTGTATTGTAAGTTTATGTCCCTCAAGCAGATGGCACTCCAATTATTCATATTTGTAATAGACTTCCCCCTCCCTTCAGAGAAAGCTAATGTGAGATAAATTTTAAGCACCAAAGCAATATTTTAAAATTGCCTTCAGCTGGTGAGCTAACTGTGGAGGACTTCTTAGCCCCTCTACCTGCATCCTTGTGGAAACTGCAAGAAACTCTTTAGGTCAGCTTTTATGGCATATTATTTCCTCATTATATCATCAACTGTGTTTTCATTAAGCTTGAGTCAGATACATCCAGCTGCACAAATCACAGCCTCCCTCAGATACAATTAGATTTAGACCATAAAAGAAGGAAGATATTGTAATTCAAAATGTCTTCCTTAATTGGGATAAGTATCTCAGAAAATATCCAGACATGAGATTCAAAAGTTGTTTTAAACTTGTTTCTTTAGCATCCTAAATGCTCAGAGGTCTTAGGGAGCAGTAGCAAGAAATATTTTAGATCCAGAAGCACTAAATTCAAACCTGAATTTAAAGATAATGTGCATCTGCAAATACTCTACAGGGAAGGGTGATTCACTTCTGAGGGCAAGGTTTTCATATACATCCTGTAATACTCCACATGTTGGTTCCTTATGGACACCAAAACTCAGTTTTTGAGGACCCTCATGGTTATATTTTTGCCTTGCAAAATTAGTTTCTGAGATGTGATGATGTGTGTAAATCTTTTACCGCTAAAGTAAATGATGCAGAAAACTGAAATGTGGGATCTGGGTTGAAACAGCACAGCTGAACCACGGCAAAGAGAGTCTGGTTCCAGGGGCATTTTCTGTCAGAGCTTAAAAGTTACCATGAATAAAGAATTTTGCATTAGAAATATTAAAACCCTATGGTCTTCACTGATGAAAGGTGCTATAAGATACAAAGGACCGAGGAACCTGTGCCATACTGGAACAATATTTATGTATAGATCATTCTCATACAGAATCTCCTTGTTCCAGGTGGAACCAATTTATAAGGGGCAGGAGATATCAATTTCCTTCGGCACAAGGAATATTCATAGAAGTTTTTTTTTTTATTATTTTTTTAACCAATACTTTAAAAATGAAGTCTAAAAATTGCATTCAAAAATGTCTGTGATTGAGAAGAAAATTAACCCAGTTTGTGGAAGTTCACCACAGGTCACCTCCTAAAGAGGGGGTGAGGGGGTGAGGAGGTCTTTGAGTTGGTCTAAAATTCTGTTCACAGAATAAAACTGTACCCATGCAAACAGGTTTGTCAGTGTGGAAGTTTTGGTAAAAAGTCCATGAAACTGATTATGTAATTTTTAGCATTAGCCCACAGCTACTTGTCACAGTAAATGCCATTAATTCCCATCATCTAATAAAACAGAAAAGAAGGATGTGTATGCAACATTGATCTTCCTTATACTCACTTTTGCCACTTATGTGCTAAAGGAAAAAGAACAACCATAACCCTTTCTGATTTACGACATAGAAAGCTCTTCTGCAGATTTACTCTCTAGAAAACAGAGAGCAGGCTAATTAACCTCCTAATTAGCCTCTGAAGCACAGAGCTATTTTTTAGCAAAAAAAGTACACCTCTGCGTCTAATATTGTGCAAGTATTTACACAATGTAACTCACAGTCTCTTATCAGGACATCAAAGTGCATACAATTAATAATCTAGTCTCAGGTAAATCTGAGTTGCTTTGTCTGCAAAAGTAACTAATCCCAAATTTAACAGGTATTTGTTCAAATTTGAAATTAAATCCTTATGCTTAAAGGCCAGATTCTCAGAAACCATAAATGAAGCACCAACTTACACACGATGACAGTCAGACTCTTGCTGCTAAGCTTTGGCACCTGACATTAGAAATTCTTGATATATTTTCCTTTACTACAATGCAATTATTTTAAGCAATGTAGATCATTGACGTTATTGCCACAGTATTATACTTATTAAAAATACCAAGAACAATCATTCATCTTATTAATCATCTTTCTTGCTAACATAGTAAGGAGCTATAGTACAATATGTTTAAGCGCATTTACTGTTTCCCATCAGCAGGCAGATGTCCAGCCACCTCCTGGAAAGCATGGCCTCTCTGGCCACCCCTCTGGCTCACACCTCTCTGGTGTGAGGAGTTTCTGAAAGCCAATATAACATAAAGTATGACCACTGTACAATAACTGGGAATGGTTGCATACTGCTTTTCCCCTAAGTCATTTACAGGACTTTACAGTCTTACATACTCTCAGCGGGTTAATTTTACCTTTTTTACTTTGAAGGTCACGTCAAGGAAGCTTGCAGTTTCCTCTCAAATTGACTTTGGTTGATCAAACACACCCTGGGGAAGACAGAGTTAAAAAAAAAAAAAAAAATTAACTGTTCTGTTTTTTACTGCAACTGTCAAACTTTGTACTTTTCAGCTTTCAAACACTCTGTGCAATGATCGCTCAGGACAGACACTTTGAACATTGTGAAAAGTAGGGACAGTATTTTCATCAGTTGGGTAGATTTTTCTAAACAGCAGCGATCCTCTGCTGTTTCAGATACAAAGTCTGTTCTCTTCTACTACTAACACCAAGAATTACAGTTGTTTATGTCCTATATGATTCCAGTAGGTTGAAATTTAGTAAATGTTTCAGAAGTGTTTCTCATTTTGTTTGTCATCCCAGTTTCCAAAATAAAATTCTCCAGCTTGACTGATATGTTTTCATTGCAATTTGGGGTTTGTGGTTTTTTTTACAACCTATACACATAAGATGGTCAGATTTATCTTAGTTTAATAGATTCAGAATCAAAATAATTTGAATATGTTTTTTCCAACAGGGGCATATTATATATTATTACAGGATATCATATTAACATAAGTTATGGAACTACATAATGTTGCATTTTGTCTAGTGGTAGAAAATAATTAAGCTATAAATACATGTTTAGATTATATTAAGTGGCATATTTTCCAGTTGATTCACAGGAAATTAGCTGTAAAAGTCCTATTAGTGTTAAGTGGAAGCTGTATTACTAAATCTGTTTGCATCACTCTAAAGGTTTACTACTTAAGTTAGAAGTAGTCAGGAAATTCAGTGAGAGGGAAATTGTACCCATCTCTCCATATAGATGTCAGAGTTAAAAAACTCAATATGTGACAATATTCATCACATTCAAGCATAATTTTTAACATGTTACATATGTATTACTCTGTCAGGTGTGACATATTCCAACCTATCAATTTGAGGTAACAGGTAGACTGTAGATTGGAGCAACATCCCATTAGCCAGATAACAAAAATCCTACAGCTAGCAGTTTCAGGATCCAAATCTGCTTGTTCTCCCCATTTCTTTTGTAAGAAAGATAGATTCATGCAACCAGACAGGGTGGATACATCACTTTCTGTTTGCCTGTCGCCCTGTCAGACGTTATCACAAATTTTGCAAAAATAGCATCTGTGTAGAAGAGAGATCATGTAACGGCCCAAAGCAGAACCAACTCACGAGGCTGTGCCAGAGCGCTTGCACAAGTTTGCAAGAGCAACTGTGCTTTTCTTCTAAACCACGGTAAAAATCTTCACCTCCAAGCCTGCAGACAAGTCTCAACATTCAGTCCAGAGATCAAATTTTAGGAACTCTTGCAATGTTTACTCAGCATAGAGTATCGGTTTCACACTTCGTACCGGATCTGAGTACCATAGACATGCACGAGGAAAGTGCAACAAAGTAGCCAAATAGCCAAAATAGCCAGCTGCCAGACTGGTGGCACTATAGCCATAGCTACGTTGAACTTGGTAGTCACAAATTTACCTTGCCTCAGTGACTACTGTATTGAGTGTTTTTTCTAGGGGAATATTTTATAGGAATAATTTTCATATTCCCATTAAAATAAGGAAGCCCAGAATAAAGACTTTCGATGTAAAGCCTGTCATCTTGGTGATTTACTTAAAACAGCAGATCCAGATTTTTTTATTATTTTTAATAGGGCTTTAAAAATTCAATAAGAATTTTCTGCTAGAAAATTCTGACTTATCGGTACTAAAAATCTTTACAAAAAAAAGGCCAGTTGATGTGCAGCTGTTTTATCAAATATATTTCTAGAACTCCTAGATACTTAAAATATTCAGTTCAACATTTTCAAACTGAAAATATCCTGTTTGCTTATTCCAAACCCACTTTTCTTTTAGAACTCCTAAGTTTAAAACAAAGAAAAAAAGATGTGAATACAGAAATTCTTTAAAACACATTACTGATATTTTTGCATAATCACTGTGTAATCACAGTGTCTACACTGTGAAATCAAAGAAATTGTTGTCTGCAATTGCTACATACGAGAAATCATTGTTCAGGCACAAATCACAGGTGCACAACTTGTTTATTGACTGTAACGAACCCTCAATCATATCTTTCCTCCCATCCCAGTGTCCACACAGATGGGTTACAGCACTCTGTCTTGACACCTACAGGTTTTCCATGTTTTACTTCCAGGTCTTTTTTTAGTGATCTTTTTTTTTCTCTAATTAAGCATTACAGTATGCCCATTCTTTTTCAGTTAGTTTTATTTTTCTTTCTACCTGTGTCCATGGGTTTGTATCAGCTGACTCAATTCAGTGAAAGGATAGCCATTTACTTTAACAGATACTAAATCAGATCCTAAATCTAAGGCATTCTAGTAATGATGTAAGAAGGGTTACAGTGGAAAGATATTGAGTCTCAGGCTGGCTTGTTTCTCTAGTATTCCAACATGCTATAAGTGGTCTAGTATTTATTTTTTAGCTTTATCTGATATCAAACAGGACATCTGTTGGTTCCATCATTCACCGGTTTTGCCACAGCTACGCTAAGTTCTTCAAAATAGTCAACATATGCAGCAGACTCTCCACATAAATAGAACCAAACTTTTCAGCCACACCAAGACTGACATCAATAATTATCCATACTGTAAAAAAAAAACCAAAACCACCACATCCACTTAATTATTTTTCTCTTTCTGCCTTTTTTTCTGAGATACTGGCTAGGAAAATGTTAACACCCTTCCAAACCAGCTGTGAATATTTTCATTGGCAAACAGCATGTCCAGAAAATAATTATGACAGAAAAAAAATCCATTATATGCTTGTGTTGTATAAAACATGTAAATACTTCATATGTTAAGGAGATGAAGGACGATGTCCCAAAGGAAAACATCCATTCAGTGCTAGCTGTGGAGTGCACTTGAGTAAAAAGACATAAATTATGAGTGAGACAAGAAAATTCTGGGGGAAAGGCCTGCCACCTTTTTCAACTTGGCCCTGAATGAAAATGTCATTAAAATCTATCATATAAGAAAAGAAGTATGAAGTAAAAGGACAACTGTGCTAAAGACAAACTAGACTGAGTTGTTGTTGTTTTGCAAGTATGTGTGCATAGCTGTGGAGTCTGTCCAGGGGGAGAGCTGTTTATGGGACTACCTATGAGCAGAAGTCCTGCGAGTCATGACACCGCAGCCAAGGTCTCATACAGACAGTGATGGGGCAGAAGCTCCTCAGCTTTCATTCTGGCCCTATTTCCTCATATGCAAACTCAGAACTTTGATGGATCTTATAGGAAAATACAGTTGGTTTTTAGTGACATAGTGGAAAACTCCTTTCATAGAATCATAAAAACATAGAATGGTTTAGGTTGGAAAGGACCTTGAAGATCATTGAATTCCACCCCCCCTGCCATAGACAGGGACACCTCCCACTAGACCAGGTTGCCCAAGGCCACGTCTAGCATGGCCTTGAACACCTCCACGGATGGGGCCTCAACAACTTCTCTGGGCAACCTGTTCCAGTGCCTTACCACCCTTAAAGTGAAAAACTTCTTCCTAATGTTCAATCTAAACCTGCCCTCTTCCAGTTTGAAGCCATTCCCCCTCATCCTATCACTACATGCCCTAGTAAAAAGTCCTTCCCCAGCTCTCCTGTAGGCCCCCTTTAGGTACTGGAAGGCCGCAATAAGATCTCCCCGCAGCCTTCTCTTCTCCAGGCTGAACAGCCCCAACTCTTTCAGCCTCTCCTCATAGGAGAAGTGCTCCAGCCCCCTCATCATCCTCGTGGCTCTCCTCTGGACACGCTCCAGCAGGTCCATGTCCTTCTTATGTTGAGGACACCAGAGCTGGATGCAGTACTCCAGGTGAAAGAACGTCATAGAGAATAATCTCTGATCATCCAGTTTTATGGAGTTTTTGTATTACAGGCTATGATGAAAGCATGAGATTTCAAAATCAAAACAAAAAGAAAATGGAAAAAGAAATAAATATATATTATGCTAAAGCAAATAAAAATCATGCATGGATATGCACGTCTTTTATTATTCATGCCCCTAATTGTTCTGTTATCTTGAAATGGGACTTCGAAGAGATAAAGGTCCCAAACATAACAAGCCAAATGTAATTATATGTTTCTTATCACAAGTCATGCAAATGAAGCAGAGAAGTTATCATGTTTACAAAAAAACCTATTTAAAATTCTGCTTTTAAAAATAAACTTCCTCTTACTCTACCTTTTACAAAGTAATATTTAAAATGCATAAATCAAAAATTAAACCAGTCATGGAGAGACAGCAGTATATACAATATTGATACCATGAAAAACCAGACACAGCCTCCATTATGTGTTGCAAACCAAATAAAACCTCTTATCTTACACAAAGGAGCGCATTCCAAGTTCAGATTTTTGTTTTTAAAAAGACCGAAAGGACAGGTCTGTAATAAATTCCCAGCACAGAAGCATGCTTTTAGTTCACTTAGGGGCTGTCAATTGTAAGGATGGAAGTCAGCAGAAGCACAAGTAGATAAGTTTTTATTATGATTGTCTTTAAAAAACACTGTAGATTTGTAGGAAGAAGATGTAAAAAAATCTATTTCAAATAATATTTATATCTCTCTTTGGTTATTACAGATTCTATCTGGAAAAATGGAACTTGAAGCTGCTAGCATTCCACAGTGCTATGGAGTCTGCACAAGTCATTAGGTCTGAATGTCACCTTGCTGGCTTCCTGTTGTGTCGAGGAATAATGATCAGGTGCTCCCTATCACTACATCATTTGCTCTACCTTGATGTATTTTTCTGCAGTCTAGAAATTGCAGTAATGAAGAGACACCTGGAACTGACTCCCATTTACTGGCACAGACAGTAATCTCAGTGCCCCAAAAGACAGCTAGTGCACATCTCATATTCTTCCTCCCTGGATTCAGCTCTAAACACTAACTACAAGCATCTCCCGTGCCTCCCATGACACAGCTACTCTAAGCTTCATACCAGAACTGTAACCAAGTCCTTTCTGATATCCACTGATTAGTGCTGCTTGTCAGCGTCTTTGATGGATATACCCTTGGAGATAAATGCAAACATATGGCAAAAGCAGAGATGGGGATTGGAATCGCCTGCAACTCGGCACCGCTTGGTTATGAACTGCCGAACACGAGACCATTGAAAAACCTGCCCTGCCACACTGACTCATAGCACAATGTGCCTGGGGATGCCACTCTGCATTCCTTTCAAAAGAAAGAGTTTTCACGTATAATTAATTATCAATTAAAAGGTGCACAAAAAAAAAATATTACATACCATGGGCTAAATTTTTCAGATGGGACTATCTTCTGGGAAAACAAGCAATGCTAATTTTAGCCCTTTATAGACAAGAATGTATTTTATTGCATGTAAATACAGAAGACTTAAACCTGCTGATTAATATTGATGTTTCCTTATGAAAATTCATAGTTTAAATCGAGCATACATAAAATAGGCGCATGTTTCTCAGCTTGTTATCTTACCATAAAATTCATCCTTTCTGGGTTCTGCAACACAGGGGAATTTCAAGCTTCAGGATTTGGTGTTCAGGAACCTCTTCAAAATTCCATCTCCTGAAACATCTCCTACTGGAAAAGTGTGTCCTGTGATAAACTGCACACAGGAATATTTCTCATTTATTATGACAGCTTCTATTAATGTAGTGTGTATCCCCTTCAAGCAAAATGTTTGTTAGCCTAGGAAAAAGTATTTTGCTATTTCCACTGGAGATTTTCAAGGTTTTTCTACAATCCAAGCTTTCAAAAATAAGATTTAGTTTCATGTTTCCATTGTAAAAATTGCTTAACAGACTGAAGAAAATATTTATTCTTAAATAATTATTCTATTTGCAAACTTGCCATGCATTCTTCTTTGTGAAGAATTATTCAGACAAGCCAGGTATACAAGCTGCCAGAATAAATGTCATGTATTTTTTGTGAGAACAAGTTGAACAGTAAACACACTTCACTCTTTTAAAGGTAAGGGGAAGTTTACATTTAACAAGTAAATATGAAGCCTATAAAACTTCAGATTTGAAAACTGATGGAGGATATATGTTTCTGGACCCTACTCTGGGAATTTAAAGTTCTGCACATGATTAAAAATAATACTGCAAACAGTAACACGAACAATAGTATTTTTCTCTCCGTAGCACGTGTAGTGTGTGACCAATCCCACAACTGCTCGCGATTTCTCATTCAAAAAAGCCTCCCCTGTGCGAGGCTAACTGAGAAAGACAGACCTTAAAATTGATGGCACACTGTGAAAATCTTAGTTTGTATGTCATACATAGTGTTATGCCAGTTGTGAATCCATTTTATTTTCGTGTGATTTTGACAGTTGAGAAATGTTCTGGCTCAACAACACTAAAGACACAACAAGCTGACATTTATCTACATCACGGGGAGGCAGAGCACAATCCTTTTCATTCTGCCCTCCTTCATGTATGCCTCATGCCACCTTCGATGAAATGAATCTCAGCTGTAGAACAACCCTCTGTGATGTGTTAGAAGATAACCCCATCACCAAGCTCTAATGCTAAAAAACGACAGAAAGGATATAAACACTATTTTCATGTTGAAAGCAACATTTCACAAAGGTTTGTGGGTTGAAGGAAATCTTTCCACTGACAGCAAAGGACCATTCTGCTTGAAGGAGGTACTGGTCAGACTTCCGGTGGAAGCAACTTTATAACATGACTGATAGTGCACTCAGTTTGAGGGCTTTAAGGATTCTGATTTTCAAAGACTTTAAAGTACCCACTATTTCTGAGTCCTCAATATGTTTTAAAACCTCTACTCACTTTAAAAAGATCAGTTTCATAATTGCTTCCAGCAAAAGAAAATTTTAAAAATTTAATCGTCTTTAAAGTAAATTATATGTATTTTATTAATTAAATAGATATAAAGAAATGATTTTTCATTCAAGCAACTAATCTTTTAAAACTTGTAGCTATCTTATCTTTAATGACGGTTTACATCTGACACTTTCTTCGTGAAGTTGTTGGGATCTATGACAGCACCATTTTCTTAAAATCTCACCCTTCACATTTTCTGAGTTGCCTTTATTGAAGTTTTTTTAAACTTAATTTGCATGAAGTTTTTCTGTTTATTTTCAACTTCTACGCCTCCAAGGTTGTCCTAGTAGCTCTTTATTCCATATGTATCAATTTTATGACAAATCAAGAGAGCAGCATAGAAAGCTATATCTAGTCTGTGTCTGGTCCCTGCTGCCAATAATACGTCTCATTTCCGTACCTATTGTGTATATCCCAGCTGTTTCTATGCGCAATCTTAGAGTGAGAAGTAGCCATACAGCCTTCCTCCATACACACTTCTTCCCCTGCAGAAAGGGTCCAGTCATGTATCCCTGATGAAAGACTTGATGTGCTCTAACCAGCGCTTCAGATGTAGCCTTCATATGCAGGATTCATATTAGTTAAGCTGTAGCAAACATCAGAACATCAAAATACAAGCTAACTGAGAGATCTCCTTAATTCAGTCCTCTATGATCACAGGCAACTGTATTATGTAGTCTTGCCATAATCATTTTGTCTTTGTTCTAAATACTATAAAATAATGGAGTATCTATATACATACCCATAGATGCCCAGCTGTTGGAAAAATGTGGGCAGGCAAAATGAAAAAAAACCCAAACACCAGAATTATCTTACTTTAAAATACAGGAAGGCATTTGGTTTGTTAATGAGATATAACATACTCATTTCTTGGACTAGAAATACTTTAGGGTTCATGAGGATGTTTTGATATTATTTGAGAATTGTAATTTAAGTGTTTTGTCACACTGAGCAATTTCATATAATACTTGCAAGATATCTAGGACCTTAAAAACTTACAAGTATAAGTGTAATAGATATTTAATCGGGGGCATAAAACATAATGTATCAGGAAATAATCATTAATTTGATGCTTTGAGTTATAAAGAGGCACATTGAAGAAAGAGTTCTAAGCAGCTTTTTTCCCAAGATGTCACCTTTTACATCTGTCGGCTACCTGTTTTTCCATATCAAGAAGGTTGTGAGTATTCAAGAAAAAACAGATAGCTATCAAACATTTGCTTCTTTGATCATAATGGGCAATGATGACACTTCCCTCCTGGTTTTTGTTTAAGTCAACTTAAGGTTTTCAGTAATAGCTCATGGCTGAATTGAGCAATTACATCCTATCTAATCTCAGTCTAATTTGATGGCCAACACCATTATATGCAAAATCATTACTTGGCTATGCACTAGTTCGAAGGAAAGGATGACAGCTTTAATTTTTGCTGCCTGTTAATGGCGGTGGAAGGTAAGGACTGGGAATAAGAGGAGGATAAGCATAATGAGGCTAGTTTTACAAACACATTCAGCTCTGATGCAGAATAAAGATGTCTATTTGCATTAAATATTCACTGCTGTTGATATACACCAGGCTGGAAAAACTGTCACATTATTGTACTGCTTACCAAAACAAAAAAAATAAAAACCTGTCACCTGATGTGGTGACTGAGAAGCTTCCTTTGATACAGTTATAGATGTTTTTATTAAACTGCAGTGATAATCTCTGACAGAGAAAGCTATACCACTCCCCCTGTACATGGCCTAAAATAGTATTTCTCTAAAGTATTCAGCACTAAGTTTTTGCCAATGACTAATTCTTTACAGAAAAAGTCAAATAGTAAAAATCAAATCAAGCTATTTTCTAGATTAATTAAACCAATTTATTTTCCAGAATTTTCAGCAAAATCACTTTTAATTAAAAATATGCAGGTACTTTAACTAGCTTTATAAATGAAAAGGAAGTGTCAGAGCCTTTTTTAACTTCCTCTCTTTCCTCCTTTTTTATCCTTCCAATAATGAGACACACTCACCCTATCAAAGACACAGATTAATTTGGAGCAGCAGTTCAAAACCCCGTAAATACAATTGCCAGGGTGTAGGTCTGTGTTTCCCAAGCTATGGTTCACAGTCAGTACCTTGTCCACAAGACCCTCTCAGGTTGCTTGTAGCTTCTGCTTTTCATAGCAATGTCATGTCATAAGCTGACTGGAAAAGCAACATGTGGTGTTCCTCACAGCATCCTATTAGAGTGGAAAAGCCGGAGATCACTGCTCGGACCATGAGGTTTCATTCAAATTACTGAAGCAGCAAAACCCATATAATGTTAATTCATGGAATCATAGAATGGTTTAGGTTGCAAGGGACCTTAAAGATCATCCAGTTCCAACCCCCCCCGACATGGACAGGGACACCTCCCACTAGGCCAGGTTATTCAAAGCCCCATCCAATCTGGCTTTAAACACTTCCAGGCATGGGGCATCCACAACTTCTCTGGGAAACCTCTTCCAGTGTCTCACCGCCCTCACAGTAAAAAATTTCTTCCTGTTATCTAATCTAAATCCACCCTCTTTCAGTTTAAGAATGTTACCTCTTGTCCTATTGCTACAATCCCTGATAAAGTGTCCTTCCTGATCTTTCCTGTAGGCCCCCTTTAGGTGCTGGAAGACCGCAATAAGGTGTCCCTGGAGCCTTCTCTTCTCTAGGCTGAACAACCCCAACTCTCTCAGCCTGACTTCATAGGAGAGGTGCTCCATCCCTGTGATCATCTTTGTGGCCTTCCTCTGGACCCTTTCCAACAGGACCATGTCCTTCTTGTGCTGGGGGCCCCAGACCTGGATGCAGTAAATTCATGATTTTTCCATCACCCAGTAAAGCTTGCAGCAGCAAGTTAAGGGATGTTAGTGAAATACTTGTTTTAATGTGTCTTGGAGAACGTATTGATGTCTGGTTTTATTACTATCACAGCTGAAAACCTTGTTGCTACCAAAAATAGAAACCAAATAATCAAATCTCAATTGATTCCTGTACGTCTATTTCCAGCAATTTGTATTGCATTAGTAATACATTAAAATTCTCCACAAGTATTATCAATTGCTGAAGTTAGTTAAATACTAAGTTTTTCCTCATTATAATGCCATTAAGGATGGAAGTGTCCCTTGATGTGATTAATGGACTCGTGCAGAAATTTGTGCTAAGCACTGATCCATTTCTGGTACTTGCACTTTTTGGTGGCATTTATCTTCTTGTATCTTTCTGGGATCCTTGCCTAAAGAGTCAAAATACCTTCACCTGGCCTCAGTAACCTGTAACCTCTGCAGCAGGGACAATCAGGTGCTGAACTGTCTGGCATTTTTCTGGAAGCTTTTGTTAGTTTTTATTAAGCAAAGTTATCCCACTGATATGACCGCAAATTTACTGACTTATGTTGTGCCCATGGGAGGAAACTGTTCAATTAAGGGGAAGAAAGCGCTTCTTTGCCTTGATTAACTGAGATCAAAGTGATTGTGCTGCTGCCAAAACCTAACCAATGGCCGTGGTGACATGCCTCAAAGAACTATACAGTGAAGGTCATTGTAACATTGTTTCTCTTTTAATATTCAACTTTTATTCTAAATCACCTCTGCATTACTTCTTTTCTCATTATGCAGTGGGTTTTCCAAGTTGGTTTTTAGTCTGCTGTTATTTCAAGACTGATTTTTGTAGGCTTTCTTTTCTTGTGGGTACTGTTTTCTTCCTGCACTCTCAAGAGGTCTATAACAGCATGAAAAATAGACTCCAAAACGTGCATCTCACATTGACAGTAAGATACAGGTGGGGTTTCCAAAAATACTTCTCTGGTGAAGTCTCACTGGCTCTAGTAGGAGCAGGGTTGACACTTTGCCCTTTAGAAAATTCTGCATCATTTGCGACTGCCATTGCAAATCAGACTCCTTACTGTCACAACCGTAAAGATGGGTCCGTTGTGTTTGGGATGCTACACAGAGCCTATGGGTACGCACGTGTGACTGCTGAAAGGGGCCACCATCAGAAACAATCCTCCGATTACCAAGATAGTCTTTCTTTAGCTATCAGACTTACCCACTCACAGCCTGCACCCTCCCTCTCAGATGCAGCTGCTTTCAATTGTTTTGCTTATATTTACTCAGTACATGAAGAATTCTGATGTTTAGATTTTTAGTGCGATTTCAAAATGGATTTGTAAAAGGAAGAGCAAAGAAAGTATTGTGCCAACAGACTTGCAACTCAGAATTCAAGCGCTAGGTCTGGTTTTCAGAAAGGGTTTTCTTTTGTCGCTACACAGAAAATCTACGACTGATTCTCATTCTCCTTCAAAGTAGCCTTAAAAGTTTCCCAGTATTAGCAATAAGAAATGCTCAATATCAGTTAGCAAAGTTAAGAATCTGAAGATAACAATGGTCATCATAGCAGCTTAATCAATACTAAGGTTATTAATATTTTGCCTCTGTATCAAACCTGCAAAACAATGTGAAATGATACAGGCTTTAGGGGTATTTTTTCTTCATCTTGCTGTATATAATGCTTGCTGAAATGTAGCCTCATTTTAGCAGACAGACCTGACATATCCTAAAGGCAAAATTAAATGGGTCAGAGAAAAATAATCTTGAAACGATTTGATGCCATGAGTATTTGAAAGTATTGTTAGAGTGCAGGTCCTATCTATGACCAGAAAAAGAAGCTGAAAGTTGGTCATTTCAGCAATATTCCGAGCCTCCACTTGTCAGGATACTGCCTGGATGCCAAAGAAATCGGAAAGAAAAGAGAAGAAATTCTGAAAATAGCAAACCTTCCATCTTTTTCCCCATGTACCTCGGTGACTTTCTTCCCTCTTTGACCCCAACAAGTCAAGTTATGAAAACTGCTGCTTCTCGTCTCTCAACTACATTTCAGGTACAGTTTTACTGTTCAACCCCCTTTAAGAGCTCTTATAGTACCGTGCTATCACACAAATTGTTTGTTACAGCTTTGAATTTGCCAAGACAGTGGATTTCTAAGAAAAAAATAAAACAAAAAAAAAAAAGTTCTGTTGAATGACTATTTAAGAGCAGATGGATTTTTTTCCATGTTTTTCAAACTTACCTTTTCTTTTGAACCATTCTGAGAAATGATTCTGCAAAAAGCTTTCACCTGCCTTCCCTTTGAGGTGTCCTGATTAATGTGGTATGAGTTTCAGCTCTCTAGCTCCGAGCCTCTTCTGGGCTGGGTATACACAGGCCAGTAGCAAAGCAAACGTCACCTATCCTGGGACCTTAAAAGTGTGGAAACAAATTCTTTACTCAATTGTCTGGTAAGAAAAGCTCAAGTTTAATGGTTTTAATCATTCAGATTAATGATTTTGTATAGACTTGAGACAATAAGTGCAAACGTTGATGCTTTGCTTCATTTTGTGTTACACTGAGGATTTAATAGAACTATGTGAAGTTTCAAATTAATTTCATTTCAGAATTAATGTTTAAAACTTTCTGTATTTTTCCCCTTATCCAAGGAGTTGTACACAGTGACAAGTAAGCCCGCAAGTGCTGGCGGTGTGCCCTGCCTGAGAAGGGTCAGAGATGCCTGCCTGTCAGTCCTGCCCTTTCCAGCTGCCACAGTGCAACCCAGCCCAAGGGACCACATCTGTCCGCAGTTGGGACCACATCAGTCTGCGGTTTTGACCACACAGTGAAAGGAAACCCCTGGATTACACTGGGGTTTGGTGCAATCCCAAAATGGCCAACGTAAATCTACACTCCTTGAGTCTCTGCCACAAACTCACTAGTGATCCCTTTATATCTTCCGCTCTTCCAGCTCTCTGCCTTAGAATAAGCAGGATGGGCGATAGCAGTATCAGGTAGGGAACGATCACTGTGGATGCAGTGGCATTTCTGTGAGCAGGAAGAAGAATTTGTACCCGTAATTAGAAATTTTAACTTCCAGAAAGTAACTATTTTTATATTGAGCTGCTCACTGCGTAGCTGCCACAATATAACCTGGAAAAAAAAGGAAGGAATGAAGTCCACCCTGCTTATTGCTGACTATTGAGAGGGAAGGAGACACAAAAAGGGAGGGAAAGTGAGAGAAAGAGAGGGGGGAAACCGTGGAAAAAGGATGGAAATTTTGTTAAGCAACTAAGCATAGTACTACAGTTGGATTAAATTTGATTTTCCACCCTATTCTCCACGAAAACAGAAAGCCCTAAAAATACAGAATACTTCAGAATGAATCACAGAATCACAGAATTGTTTAGGTTGGAAGGGACCTTAAAGATCATCTAGTTCCAACCTCCCTGCCATGGGCAGGGACACCTTCCACTAGACCAGGCTGCTTAAAGCCCCATCCAACCAAATGAAGGAACTTGTCTGCCCACTGTTTAGTACCAATAGCACCAACAGCACTGATACCAATCACACCAATACCTTTGTGATGTGACATCATGAATAATCTTAAGAGACATGGTTTGTACACATGTTGTGGTCCATACAAACACCTGACGGAGCCCCTTGAAAATATACTATAGCAGCATCCGTTACTTCAGTATACTTGAGTGAAAAATACCATGAAAACTTTTTCTTTATCATGAAAAATGCCTTTTAGGAAACAGTGAAGAGTTTTCTGAATCTGCATTCCTTTGGCTTACCTGACTGATTTAGTAAAAAAATCCTTCCTGGGAAAATAAATGCGAACTTCTACTTCCCATTTCAAGCTGTGCTTGGGTTTGCCATTTATTTCACTTTCAAATAGTTTAAATAAATATATTTTATTCCTTTCAATCTCTTTTTTCTTGGGTTTTTTTTTGGGTTTTTTTTTGGTTTTTTTTCGAGGGAGGACTACATATAAACTGGGAAACAGACCAATATTTCATATCTGTCACTCAGCTCTTGTTGCCATTTAGAAAGGATAATGTGTGTCTCAGCTTAAAAGCTGGGGATCAAAATACTTTTAATTTATTAATTATTTTAAAAACTAGTTCAGCCAACTTATTTGTGTCTAAGCATACTATAAACAAAGTGGCTGTGAATATACACAATGAAATACATTCTAATTATGAAAAAAATTCCCTGGTGTTTTCCTGCTTAGGCTTATGTTATTAACAGTGAAAGTTAATCTCTGCTTTCCAACAAGGAAGCCCTATCAGGAAGCAATCTCTTCCTCACGTAGCAGAGGCAATAAAAAGGTGGTCAGGTAAAGAATCTAGTAAAAAAGCAGAAGAAAAGCAGCTTATGCTAATACTATTATATATAAAATTGTTAGTGGGTTTTGTAGCCGCAATAACAGGACTGAGAAAAAGAAAATCAGCAAATTAATATTAATTAATAGGAATTAACCTTAATGTATTCACAAAAATAAAGCTCTCTTGCTTTCCTGCATCACCTACAGTCTCTTAGAGTCAAAGCACATATCATGTAGAAATCTGTTAACATTTCAGGGCCAGAGGAAAGAAACACAGCATGTGCTCATCACAACATCTGGAGAGTAGCAAGGAGCACAGAGAAACAGAGGTACTTACCAGTGTAATAGGTATTAAGTATTATTACTACTAGGGAGAGAATTTGAGGCTATCAGCTTTTAATTGGCTCATTCCTAAATTCACTGAGGTCAATGAAAATCTTTCCACCTATTTCAGTGGGATTTGGAGTACTTTTCAATATCTTCCAGCCAAGATGTGGTCGCCACAACAATTATTTCTTCATTCCTCCTAAAAAGCGTTTTCTGTACAACCTTTAGGGGCGCTTAACGCTTCTTAAGTTTGAAAGTTATTGCTGAAAAAACAAATAATTGCTGAATGTACCGCCTCAGAATATAGTCACTGAGCATCAAACAAGAATTGAAGGACTTGTAAAAAAGAAGCAGGAAAGCATCAAGGATATTTTTCCATACTGATTACTGCAAGTATTCTCATTGCAATATTTATATTGTGTTATATTATAAAATGTGTGCAAGGATGCATTATTTAAAAAGACATTCTATACAAGAATATCACTAGTTATAACAACAAAATTTGTTTATTAGTATTAAACCCCTGCTCATGCATAAAGACCTTTTTATTATACCCTCTGTGTAGATATTGCATAGAGAAGCTGTTAAAGAGACGTAGCAAGCACCTTTCTAGCCTCCAAACAATCTCCACATTTCAAAGTACTTGTATCTGAGAATCAGTTCTCCTTCGAGAGAGATTTTCTCCATCACTATTTTGAAGGCATGTTACTTCAATGTTGCAAATGGGAGACATATGGAAAAGAGAGCTGATGAAGTACTTAGGAAAATCTCTGTAGTAAAATAGAGAAAATAATAGCACAACGTTAACAGTAATACTGTCGTTCTTGTTTCAATGAGGTATTTGTTCAACAATATGTATATACATGTAATATTTCTCTGAGTCTTTAGCATCTGTCACTTTGCACACGTAAAATCATGCTCAGTTTTTGAAACAACAGCTGCATGTAAACCTGCTGGTTTGGGGGAAAACAAAACAAACCAAAAAAAAAGCATCACTATCTGCTCAAAATAACATTTGAGTGAAGAAAGGTGAATCCTCAGCAATAAATGAAGCCAATTAATTTCTCAGAACTCTGCAGAGCACCTGGCAGCAATGTCCCAAATTTGCAGTCTTCTAGCTAGCACTTACTGTTTTTTGTCCTCATATTAGAACACAAGGAATCTTTTGCCCTCACACAGCTATGACCTCCTTTTAAATCTCTCCTCTCAGGGACAACGTTTTCCTGACAATTATTTGTACAGTTCTTTATCATGCAAGAGAAAGCACAGAAACTTCAGTAGAGGCCAATGTCATTTCAGCTGATGAATCCATTATTTCAGAGCTCCTGAGCTTCCAAGTGGTGACAAAGACATACTGCAGAGAATAATTTAAAATTGAAAAATGTTCACATGCAAAAATGAATGCAGTCTGCACCTGAAACCTAATAAATCTATTGGGCAAAAAGTCTAAATATTTCAAGGCATAGGGTAGGAGTACTCCAAACAGAAAGCAGAGATAGAGTGTGTACAGATACACATGATGACACATCTGGCATAAAATCTAACTAAAGGTCACTTTTCTTATGTAGAATTGCCTATTCTTATACCTGCTGAGACACTCAAAGGAAAACCTGCAGAGAAGTTCTGAATGGAGCATCTATATACTTTGTGGGAAGTGAGAAAAGGGATGGTCTAAACAACATGACATTTTAATAGATTGCTTCTAAAGACTACCTCTGGTATTTCCTAACTCTTAAATCAGTATGGCAAAGACCTTTTCCCTAACATTGAAAAGAAGACATTCACAGATGTGAAATCTTCATTTTTACCTTTATACATGATTCAATGGAAATTTTTGCTTTATCTTTACCCTTGGTAATTCCTCTGGTTCAGGCAGTATCTCACTGTCTCACATTATAATAACTAAAGATTTAATTCCATAAGCCCACCCTTTCTTTCTGCTTGCCTCTTAAGCTTACACAAACACACATATATATAGATATGAGGGTTAATGAAAAGGGAACCATCTATTGCTCTGTCATGCTCCAAGCACAGGAGAACAAGCTGAAGGTGATGTTGGTTTCTGACCTGAGAATTAATGTCATCCTACTGAAGTGCTGGATAGCTAACGAATTTTATGGGATGAACTGAATGTCAGGAATTGTGCATATACAATGCCTGTTTATGTCCAAGACAAGCTTTCTACTGTAAGATGGGAACATAGCATCTCAATGCGTTAACACAGGAGAGGAGAGGAATGAAGAGACGCTATCTCCTTGCTTTCTCAAGACAGAAAAACAAGAGATGAAAAGCAGAGCAACCAAGAGTGTCGACAGAGGTAGGAGCAAGAAAAACATCTGAAAATGAGTGACTATACAGAAATGTAGGCCAGTGACTGACTGCATGCATATGAAACCTGAGACTTTTCTCGGGCCTGAAAGATTTAGAAATTATTTCATTCAGTTGTCTGGCAAACAGTTATTGTGGAAAAAAAAATACGTTGAGAATATGAACCACAGAGAAGAGATAATTCTGGCAGTGTCTTGCTGTACAAAGAAAAGGTTAGGCCCAAGGCCTAGTTTTGCTAATTGTCTAAACTAGTAGCTACTTTTCCTATGTAAGAAAACTCTCTTCTTTCACCTTTCTCTCCTAAACTTTTAACAGCAAATATAAAAAAAAAAAAACCACCAACATTTTTCCTCAGGGGTCAGTATTGGGACCATCACTGTTTAAAATCTTTGTTGGTGACATGGACATTGGCATTGAATGCACCCTCTGCAAGTTTGCTGATGACACCAAGCTGTGCAGTGTGGTCAACATACAGTAGGGAGGGAATGACATCCAGAGGGACCTGTACAGGCTTGAGAGGTGGGCCCATGCAAATGTCATGAAGCTCAACAAAGCCAAGTGCAAGGTCCTACACCTGGATTGGAGCAATCCCAAGCACCAATACAGCCTGGGCTGAGAATGGATTGAGAGCACCCCTGCCAAGAAGAACTTGGGGGTGCTGGTTGATGAGAAACTCAACATGAGCAGGCAATGTGTGCTTGAGCCCAGAAAGCCAACCGCATCCTGGGCTGCATCAAAAGAAGCGTGGCCAGCAGGTTGAGGAAGTATTCTCCTCCTCCACTCCGCTCTGGTGAGACCCCATCTGGAGTACTGTGTCCAGCTCTGGGGGCCTCAACATAAGAAGGACATGGACCTGTTGGAGCGAGTTCAGAGGAGAGCCACAAAGATGATCCAAGGGCTGGAGCACCTCTCCTATGAAGAAGACAGGCTGAGAGAGTTGGATTTGTTCAGCCTGGAGAAGAGGAGGCTCCGGGGACACCTTATAGCAGCCTTCCAGTACGTAAAGCGGGCCTACCGGAAAGATCGGGAAGGACTCTTTATCAGGGAGTGCAGCAATAGGACAAGGGGTAACAGTTTTAAACTGAAAGAGGGTAGATTTAGATTAGATAACAGGAAGAAATTCTTTACTGTGAGGGCGGTGAGACACTGGAAGAGGTTTCCCAGAGAAGTTGTGGATGCCCCATGCCTGGAAGTGTTTAAGGCCAGGTTGGATGGAGCTTTGAGTAACCCGGTCTAGTGGGAGGTGTCCCTGCCTATGGCAGAGGGGTTGGAACTGGATGATCTTTAAGGTCCCTTGCAACCTAAACCATTCTATGATTCTATGATTTTTTTGCTCCCACAGCCATACCAGGAATTAAATTTAGTCATTAAAATTAAGCACTCACAAGCACAGATGAAGCTCTTGTTGATCAGAGATGTTCTGTCTTGTGTTGGTTTACAGAGCTTACAAGAGACATAGTCCTACATTTCAGAAGATTGTTTTTTCATGGACTACGTGCAACTTCCTGAAGAATTTAACTGTTCCTCTGGCATTCAGAAGCAAGAGCTAACTGCAGGCTTCCCTTGGTCTGAAGAAGGCTATTCCCCAGGCCTTCTACCTTGTCATGCATATTTCAGTCATGAAAGGAACAGTGCAGTTCATTTAGCTGCCAATTGTGTCAGCAAAGCAGTTCAAATATGTCAGGACAGTGAATGTCAGCAGGAACAGACTGCTGGCTCATCAGGAAACTTCCCACTTCTACTCTTAATCTCGCTCTTCCAATTACAACAAGCACTCTTTTGCAGTGCGACCAGGAACATCTCAAGAACTTGTGTGGTCACAAAGTAATTCTAAACACGCACATCATTCACCAGCTTTAAATAAAGCATACACTATTATGGGCTCCAGAGGGAATCTGATACTGGTTTTTAGATATTTTCTTAACATCAAAAGGTTGGAGGTGTCTAAGGTAGGGAATCCATAAGGAATTACATAGTGTTTTTGAAGGACCATGCTGTTATTTTTTCCTATCACTGACTTGGGGAGATTACTGAATGCTCTACCCACTGTTCATGGATATCTTTGATTGCCTTCTAAAACATCTGAAATGGCCATTAACCTGCTGAGAGCCCTGGAACAGATTTACAGAAAAGTAATTTTTCTTCAATAAAGACACAAGCTGTCCAGCATTGGTCACATCAACTGCTGTATCAGATACTGTCATTCAGTATTTTCAGCTCCTGAGATTTGAACCTACTTGATCCGAAATTCTGACAATGATGGGGCAGACAATAGCATCCTTTGAGAAAGGTTTTATTTTCCTACCTGCAGCAGCTTGAAATGCTTTTAACTGAGCAAACATTTCTGTGGGCAGGACCGATTAATTTTTTTTTGGTGTGAACCCTGTTATGTGATACTTAAAGATATCAAATAAGATGCTGTCCCAAGGGCATTTATGTTGGCTTTGTCATACTGAGTAATCAAGTCTTGTTGATTTTTGGATGCTCTCTGTTGTCTAGAAAAAAAAATCCTCACGTTTATCTTACAGTGACAGATGGTTTGGTTAATCAATGTGGCAACAACTCTAATGGTGTCATAGTCCTGGCAGCTGGTACTCCAGGGCACACTGTGTGCGGGAGTGTCGAGCGAATCAATGCATTTTTATACATCTATGTACCTGTAATCACCCTTTCTTCATTCTTTCTGAGCTTCTGTGAAAACAGCTTGCCACAGCCCATTTCAAATGGTCCATGGTTTCTGAAACCCCACTAGTTAGAGGGAAGTTTCCTTCTCTTCAGTGACAACATGGAACAGAAGGAGCAGTGAGTTACTGACAAGGCTTCTTCTTTAGACTTGGAGGAAGAGTAAAGTGCACAAGCACCTACCTCTCTCCCTCTCTTCCCCAGTACTATTACGACGAATCTTCAGGGTCTCTTCTCTCACTCCTTGCAAGAACCTTTGTCATTCTCAATATTGTGTCATTTCCTCAGAGCAGCAGCCTCTTCCTTGGACATGTCTGCAGCATAAGGAAAGCACAGCAAGTGGATAAAGAGAGGAAAATGGCATGAAGTGATTCCCAAGCAGCCTAGGTTTAGCAGAAAAGGCCAGGAGAAAACTTTACAAAGTAAATGGTAAAAGACTAAAGAAGACTGAATGTGTCAAAAGATGAGTTCGGGGATAAACAGATGGGAAATTAAAATGAATTAATTACCAAACATGAAGTTGGAAGACATCACATAACAGATTAGAGTTGCCCCTAGCCATTTTCAAAAGGTTAATTTTAAATAGATTTTTCTGAATAAACAGAAAAAGGTGTCTGTAATTCAGAAAACAAGGCTTTCTAGTCTAGATTCTTAAAGTCAGCTTTGAAAGGATTGCTTTTATAAAAGCTTTGTTTCTTCCTCTGCCTTTTTAAAGCAGTAATAAAGGGCTCTGTATCTTGCATGGTAGTGTTTAGCAGAGATTTCAGCTTTTGAGCATCATGGCTTTATAAACTTCACCTTTTTTACATATAAAATTGGACACACTGTGCACATGGTTTGATAGCGTAAGCCAGCTGCCAAGGCACCAAATCCATGAACAGCAGTAAAGAAAAGTACCAGAGACCGTAGGAGGCTTTAAATGTTTTAATACAGTTTAAGCCATAGCCTCAGTGACCAACTGGCAAAAGACTGCAAAAGCCCTTATAAAAATAGAAACTTAGTCACCACTCCATTTTTCTTCATCATTCCAAAGACTGCCCCCTGAGTCTGGATTCCTCACACATGCCACAATATAATCAGTAACTTGGATAATGAAAAAAAATCCCCAGATTAAGTAATACTGTCTAGAAGAAGATGTTTCTCTTCTACCCACTACCATCTCTTATTCACATTCAATTCCATTTTGCATTCCTGTGCATTGATAAAGTGATTGAGGTCAAGTTTTTTTGTGCCAGCTTCCCTTACCTTTGCTTCTGGAATATGAACAAACCTACTCCGAGCAATACAAAGTGCTCCTTTAGGCATCTTCTGCCTCCTTTTCTCATGACAGCTTTCTCCAAAATGTCCACTTTGAGGAGATGGACTGGGTTAGATAGAAAATAGATATTTTCTATCAATTCTAAACCAGATTTTTTCATTGCAACTAGAAAACGTTTCTGGTTTCAGTTAATCACACATTTCCTACTCTTGGACAAACTTTATCTAAGTTACATACCAGCACTAACAAAGTAATGAAAAGAATAATTGCACTCATTCACATTTCAGGTTCTCTCTGTATTCAGCAACTCCACACTGAGAAACTATTGCCATGGAGGATAAGAAGAAAAGATACTCAGATATGGAACTGGCTGCTGTTTTCTGAACTGTCGCTGTCCTCACGCTGTGTGTGTGAGGGAGGAGCAGTTACCTGATAATCCTTCCTGCAGCTGAAAATGGTTACAGTTCAAAAATACACATACTGCACCCCCACAGGGAGAAATAGTTATCTCTGTTTATTGCCCTTCATCTTTCCACCAAAGAGTGAAAATCTACAGAAGCTGTAAAGAAAGGTTTGATACACTAAGGTTCACATAAGCCATTTGCTAAGATGAAACTGGAATCTAAATCTACTATTGTTCGTTGAAAAATACAGGGAAATATCTCAGAAACTGAGTCTGTACTTCATTGTTCAAATGATTTAGACCTTCTTATCTATTTTATTCCAATAGGTCTACAATAGCATAGGTTTGTCTTATTTTGGCTCAGAAGAGACCGGCCTCTAAATCCACTCTAACTAAGTTATAACTAATTAGAGGCCCAGCACTTCATGTTTCTCATTTAGTAGGTTCACAGGGACTGAACATGTAACACATAGGTGGTGGTCCATCTCAAACAAGTGCCCTGACCTCCCTTGCCCTCTTCCAAGCCCTGCTGCAGGACCCTCCGCTTCCTTTTCCCCCTCCAAACAGGCTTGTCTTCTTCCTTTGCTCTTCAGGATACCTAAATCACTGAGATGAACCAGGAAATACCATTTTAAATTACAGGAAAGCATTTACAAAAGATGAAATGGAGAGAGATAAGGGTTGTATCTGAAATGAGACACTGGTTAATCTAATCTATTGCTCACCTCACAGGAATTGCATATCTTGGTTAAGGAAATGCCAGATTCTGCTGCAGTTGCTTTCATTCAAACATACTCAAGAAACAGTGAATAGTTTAGCGTATTACCACTCATTTCTTCAAGTCGGAGATCATAAGGTAAAATATGCAAGGAGATGGCCTACATTACTTGTTAGTAAACTGCAACTCAAAAAGTGTTTGCTAGTTTTGTTTCTGAAGTTATTCTGCCAAACACTAACTGCCTGATAGGATGCCTGTTGTCATCTTTGTTTTCAGCTGTTAAATGACATTAAAAGATGCTAAATGGTGCAGCGAGGGCTTTCATAATATTATGCTTCAAATTGCTGCCACTGTTATAGGAATTCACTTGGTGGTAAACAACAGAGGAGCTGGCTCGGGACATGATTGCCATTGTAGTCTGTCCGGATGAAAAGCTCTGTTGTTCCTCACACCCCCACACTCTCTCAACAGCGCTGAGTTGTAAGTACTGAGCTGAAGCACTGAGTTGTAAGTACTGAATTTACAATTACATCTTCCAAAACATTCAGATTTCAGCAGACTAGATTTTCCTGGAAGGAATTTAACGAAAGGATTATAAATTCCCCCACCCCAGTCTCTTTCAATGTTATTACTTGATTTGGGAATATTTCCCTGAAGATCTATTAGCTTTAATAAATCTTTCATGTTGGAGAAGATGTCATTTTGTTCTCTTAAAAACAAAATAAACAAGAAGAGGAGGGTGGGGGAGAACATTTTTGCCCTTCATTTGTGATTTAATGAAGTAGGGGTCATGAAAGGGCTCTGAAAAGTCTGGACTCTTTCTTCCCTCAAAAATAAGTGTTTCATCCTCACAGAGCCATGAAATGTTTTCGTCTTGCATCCAGAAAAGTGAGGAAAATTCTGCTGCAAAGAAAAGCCACAGTTGAAATCCAAATATTGGTGAAAAGGTGGGGGGTTTTCCTTCCGGTTTGTTAGTCTTGGCAAAGAAATGAAATTACTATCTGAGAAGGACCACAGCAGTGTATCGCACCTTTCACACTTAGCAGAGCCATGAACACACTGACTGAAGAGAGTAACTTTTTTCTTCATAAAACATCTGACTTATTTTGACAAAGATCATGAAAGATTAGCTGCTGCAACAAGACTCAAAAAAAAACCCTGGTATACATGTTGTTTTATATTTTTGTTTTGTAACATTCAGCTCTAAGGAATGTCTTGCTTTTGTTGTACACAGATGGCAGATGGTTCCTCAGAAGAGGTTTTTTATGACTAAATATCTGAAATAAATAGTAAATAATGTCATACCGTTATGCAAAGTCATGCAAGGCATTCAGGTACTTGAAAGTACAACAACATAGCACTTTCAAAGCCTTTTAGAGGGCTCACTTTCATCTATACAACACAAAAACAAAATCAATTCTGCTTAAAAAAAACATAAGTGATCTGGTAATTGAAGCAATCTTTACAATACAGCTTGTGCAGTGACAGGAGAAAATGCAAGATATTTTTTATTTTCTAGAAAATGGCTCAAAGGCAAAGTGAGCACAGCCCTTTGAGACCTGCAATAACCTACAACGAGGGCAACAGCCATCATACAGAAAATATAACAGATGGCAGCATGGTTGCCTTACTCTCAGCTACAGGTTACTGAACAGATGCCTTTAGGGCTTAATATTAGATTTTTTTTCCCCTTCTTCTAGACCATGGCATAGCTTTGTGCATATGTCATTTATAAAACAAATGTAAAACACCACAGGGCAACGAATAAAGTTTCAAATGGCAAAATGTCAACAGAAATACAAATTTACGGAGGATAATGTGATTATCAATGTTGCTAGTATAGACTGAAACATAACCTTACCCATTGCAGTACACTGTACCTATCACACATTATTTTGAGCTATGTTACCATAGTTCAAAAAGCAGGCATGTAAAATCCGTTTTAAACCCTCCATTTGCTTTGCCAGAAAGGTCAGCCATCCAATAGACTAAAAGTCACCTTTCTTGCTTACCAGCTTTAAACACTTAAAAGCAGCAAGACAGAATAGGGAGAAAAATTGTCGTACACAGCTAGCGTGATGATTTCTATAAATATCTAAAAATCTAAATCATACATAAAAATTCATTGATCATTCATTGGTAAAACAGGTAAGAACGAGAAAAATAATTTCCAACTCCTCGGGCACCACAGAATTCACAACTTAACCAAACCAAAAATACATCATCAAAATATGTTAACGTGCTTATGCAGATTGGCCTCCTAATATAGATTCAGCCTTGATGGATTGCTGTGATACAAGACCCCTAAGGACTCTCTGTTCAGGTCCTGAGTCTTTTCTATAGGTGACAAGACAAAACTCCCTTTTTCCTCTTACATACACACACAAAAATACACTTGAGCGCAGACACACTTTTTTTTCTAAAATTCTTTTAGGACAAATTACAATTGTGTCCAGAAAATAAAAGAATCATCTAGAGATTACTCCAGTCTCCCTTTCACAATGGGATGTTTCAATATTAAAAATGGTGCATTCTTCAGGGCATTTTAGTAAATGTTTCTTGGCTAGATGTGTATTTGTTCTCCTAAAACTGCATTCCTTAACCAAGGAAGAAGAATGTTTAACAAAGAAACTGGCTTCTTTGTTTTAAAACAAAGGCACAGTGTTTGCAGTAAAGAAGCATTCAGGTGGAAAGCATAGCGAGAAGTGGGCATCACTGTCACTTCCACCATTTTCCCTGTAGGAAAGGAAACTGTATTTTTGTCGGTCTAACTAGTAAAATTGGAGACAGGGGGATAGTGAAATATCTGAAAGCAGACATTGTGTGTCGGAATACTTGGTGTAGCTTACACTGCTTTGCCAGAAGTGTGGTGCCAGAAATACCACAGGGAACTAAGTTTCCTAAGCTTCACAGAAATTTTGACAAGATACATTTTCCTAGGGAAAGTAGAATAACCTTCAGCTGAGGATGAATAGAGACGGGTTGCTTTCATTTTACTACGAACATTTTATGACCTTATATAATCTATTTTCTCTGCCTCAATTCCCCTTCAGCATTGTGGCTACTTTCCAACACTTTATGAAGTGATTGGACAGTGTGGCATTGAAGGTTGGTGGAAATCCATAAGAAAGGCAAATTTCAAAGGCTATCTGAAAAAACTTTAAGTGCTCCCGAGGAAATAAAGTAATCTGGGGTTAGGGAAATAGTGTTAGCAATAGACCACAAGAATGTAGTATAAGAATTGGTGAAAACAGAAGAACTGTCTACTTCTGTAGCCCTCTAGTCAGTTTTTCATCATGCATGTGTCACCAAAACACTAGCTGCTAATCAGAAGCCAATTTCTTTTCCTGGAAGCCAATTATGGACACATCATCATCCTTGTCATCTTCTTGGACTTATTAAAACAAAATATTATGGAAATGAACTATGAGAAAACCCAACCAACCTACCCTACAGGACACATGTAGGTAGCTACAGAGTATGTTTCTTCTTTTTCCTTCACTATCTCAAGGTATTCTATTCCCATAGCAAACAGACTGACTTGGTAACAAAAGGCTTTCACTTAAAAGTCTTTCACCGGATAGATTCACAAGCAGAAAGGCTATATCATGAGCTGGTTAATCTAGATAGGAAATGAGGATCAATATAAGGTATTGTGATGGTTTCCATCTTCATTAATCATTACAATAAGGTAATAAACAGCACAGAATGATATATAAAGATTAAGCCAAAATGGAAGGGGATACAAAACATTATCAAAGAGAAACAAAAGAACTGGACTATGGAAAATTACCCAGTAAATTAAATTTTAGAAAAATACTGGCTACTTAATATTCAGATAAACCAGGAAAACTTATTCCATGGAAGTGACATAGATATTAAATGCAAATGTTGAAAAATAACTGATAGTTGAAACAATTTTAGACTGAAGTTGCAAAAGTCCCACTCACATTAGCCAAAAGAAACAAGTGTGCCTCAGCTGTAGGGGTAGTAGGAACACCATGCTTCATTCCCAGGCATGCAAATACAAAAAAAAATATTGAGTAAGTGGAAGAGTAACCTGCGTGATTTTTAAGAGAGAGGGAGAAGGACAAAAGTGGAGAGAAGCTAGCATTCAAGTTGCCAATGCAGGACTTGGCAATGCTCTCAAGAGTGCATAATACGATATTGTAAATATTGGAAAGATATAAGTCCCAAGGGGGTGCAACAGTAGTGGTATGAACAAACCCCCATAAAAGGAGTTGAGTTTGTCATGCATTTGGATTTACTTTGAATGAGCAGATCCTTAACAGATTGTGCACAATCCAGACACAGAAAAGACAGCCTCTTCTTGCCTCCTTTTGAGCCAGAGTCCCCTTTCCTTTTATGCCTGTATACAAAAGGTTAAAAATGTGCAAACGAACCCAGGAAACTCCTTGATTTGACATTCAGACACTATCCTGCCTTGAGCCAGCAATATAAATAAAATTCGGGGTCTATTCTCAAATGAGTAAGTTCCATGGCTGGTGATAAAACCCATCACCAATTACATGCCTCATCTAGTTGAAGAAAGGTAGGCTGACTTCGCTAGAGAAGTGCAGCAGCTGACTTCAGCCTGCAGGGACAATTGATTCTACATGTAAAGTATGACAAGAGGCATATTATAAACTGCAACACAAATGTAAGATGTTTACAAATGATTTTATTCCTTCTCTCCCCACCATTTCTCACCCAAAGCATGTACTACATTGCAGATTGCAAAATATTTGGAGGGGGTGGGGGGGAGAAACATCTGGCTAAAAATGATTGCTCTTTTTCTGTTTATGTTTACATTCACTCACTTGTATGTTACCAGACTGTTTTAGTGCTCTGCTTCTAAAGAAAACAGTCTAGTTGTCTTCTGAATCCATTTCAGCTTTTCAGTGTTAATTGCCATTTCCCCGCATGTTCATTATTCTGTGCTTCACAGGTTTTAGTTTACATTGTTTCTCTGGATTTAGGCTGTGTTGATTAAGTTTCTTCACTCATTACTAGCACACAGAAGGTAACTGTGGTGGGTTAACCCTGGCTGGACGCCAGGTGCCCACCAAAGCTGCTCTGCCTGGACAGGGAGAGAGAAAGTACAATGAAAGACTAGAGATGAGGATGGGGACATCACTCGGCAGTTACCGTCACGGGCAAAACAGACTCCAGTTGGAGAAATTAATGTAATTTATTGCCAATTAGACGTCAGAGTAGGATAATGAGAAATAAAAACCAAATCTTGAAACACCTTCCCCCCACCCTTCCCTCCTTCCCGGGCTCAACTTCACTCCTGCTTTTTTCTGCCTCCTCCCCCCAGGCGGCACAGGGGACAGGGAAGGGGGGTTGTGGTCAGCTCATCACATGATTCTTCCTCCTCGGTGGGAGGACTCCTCACACTCCTCCCCTGCTCCAGTGTGAGGTCCCTCCCACAGGAGACAGTCCTCCACAAACTTCCCCAAACGTGAGTCCTCCCCCTGGGCTACAGTTCTTCACTAACTGTTCCAGCATGGGTCCCTTCCATGGGATTACAAGTTCCTCCAGGAACAGACTGCTCCAGGGTAGGCTTCTCTCTCCATGGGGCCACAGGTCCTGCTAGGATCCTGCTCCAGCAGGGTCACATACTCCTTTTAGTATCTACCTGCTCCAGTGTGAGGTCCTCCACAGGGTGCAGGTGGATATCTGCTCCACTGTTAACCTCCATGGGCTGCAGGGGGACAGCCTGCCTCACCATGGTCTTCACCACAGGCTGCAGGGGAATCTCTGCTTCAGCACTTGCAACACCTCCTCCCCCTCCTTCTTCACTGACCTCGGTGTCTGCAGAGTTGTTGCTTTCACATATTCTCACTCCTCTCCTCTGGCTGCTGCCAGGCAGGTTTCCCCCCCATTCTTGATTATGTTATCATCGAGGCGCTACCACTGTTACTGATGGGCTCAGCCTTGGCCAGCGGTCGGTCTCTCTTGGAGCCGGCTGGCATTGGCTCTATCGGACATGGGGAAAACTTCTAGCAGCTTCTCACAGAAGGCACTCCGGTAGCCCTCCCGCTACCAAAACCTTATCACACAAACCCAATGCAGTAATATTCTCAGCAGTCAGCCCTTTCTATAACCAATGGTGTAATATTTTGAAAGCCATAAGGTGAATAATAAATGTTTTAGAAAAGCCACATATTGGACTTTTAAAAGTCTTTTAAATCTTTTAAAAAATAGTAATAAGCCAGGACTCTAAGCCCACAGATTTTCTGTCCCTCCCTTCCTTCTTGCCTCCCTTCTTCCATATGAGTGCTTTCATACCTGAGTGGGTAAGCAAATATGCCTCTCATTTTTCTATACTAACCATGCCTTCCCTTACTCAGATGCAGTAAAAAAATGCCTGCTGATATTTTATTTAACAATAATCCATACAATCAAGGCATAAACTAGATTAATTTGTGCATCCAGAATTCATTTGAGACTATGCTTCTTTTGTAAATCAAATGGCAAGAGATAAAGTGTTTCCAATAGCGTTGGTTTAAGTAGAGGTGACAACACAATCTCCATGAGAGCATAGGAATGATTTGTATCTAACAAAGGCACAATCCCATCATAGCCTCTCGGAGCTGTCAGGGGAGAGCACTTTTCCTAAACAGCTTAACATCTCTGAGGTACATGCAAATGTATCTGACAGTTTCTGTGGTGTACTTAGTGTTCCCTGTATGGGATGCTGTGACGAGCGCTGAGTGGAGATCTAAGCACTCTGCATATGTAATACAGAATATTCTTTGTGGGCCTTCTACTTCTCTTCCTTTTAATTAGGAACAACAACAAACCCCCCCAAGAAAGCCAAGCCAAGAGCCACCAGTCCACCTATACCTTCAAAGGCAGGAATCCAGGGGCAGAGCAGACACCAGGTAGGCACAGCCATGAACAGACCACGTATTTCACTGCCTGAAGTTGAATCATGATCAAGGTCAGTTTTTTATATCATGATGTATCAGAGTACAATAGTAATTCGGAAAGAATGCTGCATCTAACTTCGGATTTACAGCTTCCTTACAGTGTGGGGACCATGAAAACTGTGCTTATTATTGCAGCTTTGGTCCTCCCCATCCATATGCTAGTTTCTATCTGGTACTCTATATCTGCTGGTTATAAGTCATGGCACAGAAAACTCCCATAGGCATTTTACAGTTATATTCCAGTGGTAGCAACAGGAATTTTGCCTAATTTGTCAAGCTTATGCTTAACGTGTCATCACTACACATGTATTTTGTTGGCCAAATTGCAATACAATGGCTGCATAAAAGTATTTGTGCTTATATTTTGTAGGAAAAAATGTTTTAATCTACGCACGTTCATATTTCCTGACTTTCTTAGTTTATTATTGTCTAAATCCATTGTTCCCTCTGTTGGGTCTTTAGTTGTTTCCTAAGAGCAGGCAACTGTGTTATGTTAAAAAAAAAAANAAAAAAAAAAAAAAAAAAAAAGAGAAGAACTTGGGTTAATAGGTTTTTAAGTCCAAAGGGTTCTATATAAACCTTTAGTCTTACCTGAATAAAATGGAAGCTGGAGCTTCCTCGAGTCTGAATCCTCTAGTTGAACTGAGCTTCTCAGGCAGGCAGCAGTCTGCCTCAACTGCAGCAGCTGTGTGGAGGGACACATTTGTGGTCCATGGCAAACTGTTTCAGCAGGTACCTCTTCTCACTATTAACATTCCACAACATTAAATAAGACAGAGTTTGCATTGCTTGAGCAATCCATCCTTACAGTTTTAACTAATTATTTACAAAACTTAACACTGGTGTTCCTCAGGGGCAAACTTGTGAAGTGTGATCCTTCTCAACCTGTGAGTTGCTGCAAGCACTGATGTCACATGCTGTGAGGGGGTCCAGATTCATTCATCCCACAGATCACTTAGGCTGACAGTACAGCAAGGCCCCACAATGTCCTGAAGCTCATGGTTGGACACCCTAGACACATTGCCATAGTCATCTTACTCAATATTCCACTATTTGTACAACCACATGGAAGGTAAAATAATAGATGCCTCTCAGTTTGAGTCTGTACCAAATATACTTCTGTAATCCCTACAAACTAATTTGTAATCTCATCAGAAATTATGAATTCGTTATCAAGAAAGTCACACTGTTATCAGACACACAGTTCCCCACATTCCCCTCCACAGAAATCAAGATTTGACTCACAGGCCTATAACCAGTTTATGACATTCTTCTAAAATGTTGGCTCAAAAGTTTTTTCTTTTAGTAAGAACACTATTTAGTTGTTTAAAGTTTAGAAGCCTGTTTTCTTAAAATTCTGCAAACAATTTATTATTAACTCATATAGATATTCCTATAATTCCCTTTGAGCATTGAATCTTTTAAAGATGTACTTTTTGTCTCTCAGGGTTCAAGGAAGACAAAATATTTAGTATCTTTTATACAGACAAATAAATGAGCTATAGTGAGATGAATGACCAGATCTATACAGAAGACTGCGCTGTGGGACTGGAGCAGAATATACGTCAATAGCTACAGTCCTGAAAAAAAACCCAACATTTCCTTCTCCTCTGTACCATTTTGTTATTTCCAGGTGCATCAAGTCCTTTTGCAGTGCTCCTCAAACAACAGATTGAGTAAATCAGTATCTATCTCATGGTTTAACCTAGGGCTGAATCCAGGAAACAGCAACTCCTTTTGTCCCTTTTCTTAAGACTTTAAATATAAAACACCTGAAAATCCCCAGAAACTCTCATATTCCCCTCAAAATTCTGTTCCATGGATCAGTGTATTGGGTTTGCATGGCAAAGTTTTGGTAGCGGGGGGGCTACAGGGGTGCCTTCTGTGCAAAGTTGCTAGAAGCTCCCCCCATATCCGACAGAGCCAATGCCAGCCGGCTCCAAGATGGACCTGTCCCTGGCCAAGGCTGAACCCATCAGCAACGGTGGTAGCACCTCAGTGATAACATAGTTAAGAAGCCGGGGAAAAAACCTGCCTGGCAGCAGCCAGAGGAGAGGAGTGAGAATATGTGAAAGCAACAACTCTGCAGACACCAAGGTCAGTGAAGAAGGAGGGGGAGGAGGTGTTCCAAGTGCCGAAGCAGAGATTCCCCTGCAGCCTGTGGTGAAGACCATGGTGAGGCAGGCTGTCCCCCCGCAGCCCGTGGAGGTTAACAGACCAAATTAGCTACTGCTTTGGATTTTTGTTTTTATGCCTGCTACTTAAAAAAAAAAAAAAGATACAATCAGAAGGTGAGTTGTCTGAAGGTTAGTTCAAATGTGTTATGGCGACTTCAGGGACAAAATCCTCTGCTGACTTTACACCCTTTATAGCCCCTCTGGGACCACCTTCACTGATTTTCCTGAAGCTGCATCCATGCTGCTGAGAGAAAAAAACCAACCCACAAAACAGTAACATATTCTGTGGTTTTCTAAGTTATATCATTGAAACACGCTTCAGGGCAGCAGGTGTACTAATGTGACAGAGAAGAGTTTTGCTCATTAACTTCAGTGGTTTAAGTTAGGATAAGATTTGGCCCTAGAGCATTATCTTCTAATCTTTAGATGAAAGCAGGAAAAGCTACTTATGATATACCAGTACACAGAAACAGATGTCAGCTGCTGACCACGAAACAAATCTTTGATATGCCAAAAAAAAGGGAGTGCTTTCCAGAAATTACTAATAACTCTCACTTTCGAGCACATCTCTGACTTTCAAAGTGTTCACCTACTGGCATGAGCCCAAATATATAATCATTTTCTTCATTCTGGGTTATATGTAAACTCTAACCTGTTTCACTTCAGACCGCACACAGATAAATCATTTTCTGCGGTGAAGGATTTTTCAAACCAATCTTATTTAAGAAGTGCTGTTGAACTTCAGAAGAAGATGAATATCTCTTCAGTATCAATAACTTCAGCAAACACCCTATTCTGCAGTCACTACTGTCGATTCTTTACAGCCTGTGTGCTTGTGTTACGAAATATTTTTTAAAAAATAACCAAAAGAAAAGTATGCTCCTTCTTCAGACACTCTTTCACACACAAGCCCTTCTTTTGTGTTCTTCCTTCATCTGAGACCTCATTTCAGGCAGATAGATGGGGAATGAAGAGCACAATTCAGTAACCATTGTAAGCATTTCATCTATATTTAGGGAAAAAAATACCAACTTCCTGTGCACACAGACACTTCAGAACCTACTTTGAAGCACTTTGTCAGACAATATATTAACGGAAACAAAGAAGAAATGAAGTGGACCTACATGAGCAGTTTAGTTCAGACCTGGAGTGCTCCTTGAGGACATGCTGGTTGTCTTCAGTTACTGACCTGTGCCCAAAGGCAAGGACTGTCCTGGGGCACACAAGGAGAATTTGTTTTAGTTGAATGCACATGACCGTATGCATTTTAATGTTAGGAAGTCTGCAGCTGCCATAGATTGTGGTGTTTGCCTACCAAATTCAGAAAAGCAGTCATTCAGCCCAGTACAGGTTTTATTTCCTGACTACGCTCAAAATTACATGTGCAAAATCAGTGATGTGCTATACTCACTGGTCTCAAAACCAACAAGTTTGAAAGATGTGCTTTGGCAAGAAAAATTTTTGTTTTTTCTTCCCATATAAACTCAGAAGCTTTTAACATATTAAAAAACTACCAAGCTAGAAGCAGCAGGTAAAACCCTCCACTGTGTGGACACTTAGCATGAGTAGGACTGTTCTGACTTGGCACAAGAGTGAAAGCCACTATTTTCCGGTTTTGCCATTAGTGTTGAAGAAGGAGCGAGTTTGGCCCCATGCTTGCTGGCATGGTGTGTTTACAAGGAGGTTCATCAAGACCTTTTAGCAAGAGCTTGTTGAGAAGAGCACCAAGTAACTTAATCACTGGCCACACATGGAGTTACAGACCAGGCTTGAAGTGTTCATTCATCCTTTATGTTATGGATAGAAATTTTAATCACATCTATGTTTATTCTGCTTTGCTTTAGTATGTCTAGATGGGAAAATAACTAGAAAGATAATATGATAGTGACAAAACAGACAACCACTCTCTAAATGCTTTTCTGCGCTTCTTAAATAAGGCACTAAAGCTGGCAAAAAGTGTTTCCTCGAGGTTCTGTTTTCATCATTCACCCCTCGGATAGCATCTGCAATAACTCACAATGTTAACAGCAGCCTGGCAATTACTTTGATACGTTTCATTTCTCTACAACACAGTTTTAACGAATTTGCATCAGCAATACAGTATCCTGTAATGGCAGGGACCACAATAACACCAAGGTTAAGTCTGACATACCCATGTTTTCCTCTGAGTTTTCCTCTACGCCTCCCAGGTAAGTACTGTTCGCATATGCACCAGGAAAAAAAAATATAACTTGAGGCAGGGCAAAGCCCTTGAGGATTAGGGCCATCAACAGTAAGTATTTCTGATCAGTAACAAATCAATGACTTAAAATATGGGCGCAAAATAGGACAGAACGTGCTTGGCAAAGTTGATTGTTATCCCTGTCAGCCCCATTCAGATTGATGCCATCTTTCCTGTTACTAAAAGGATCCATACGTTCTTCCGACCACCGGCTCTGACAATTCTGCTGAGAACTATTTTTCCCAGTACATCATTATAAGTTTGCCTTTAAAATGAGTTATAAGTATCTAAGCCTGAAATATGCCAGAACGGCAGTTAAGGAAGTTCAGAGGAAGAGAAAAAGGCGCTAAGCCTGTCAAGCCGAGACAGCAGAGTGTTATGAATGCAGCTACCCAGCAAATCAGTCACGGGAGAAAGTTAAGGAAAAAGCAGCACTCCTCTTGAACTCCACAGTAAATCTGAGTGTGGAGTATTGACTGTCCACTAGAAAAAAGTTTAGAAACTTTTTACTGACACCATCAAATAAATTATTACGTGGTAAGCCCAAAAATGCCAAGGTCAGGTAATCCTTTTGAAAAAATTTCCAATAAAATTGCCACTATACGTTTATAAATTTGCCGAAATAGCATAAAATTCAAAGCTGCACAATGACTCCACTTTGAAAACTAACTGAGAAGCAAGGGATTCGGGTTCATGCAAATGCTCAGTACCAGAGTTTGAGCCTGAATAACTGAACAAAAAATGCATAAAACATACAGGATTATTCTTTCTTCAGAACATGTATATCTGAATACACAATCTCTTTCAGATAATACATTACCTCTGATTGGAAATGGAGGAGGTCGAGGAAGTAATGATCATTTTTTATTGTGGGTTTATTACCTGTATAAAATGAGCTGAAGGCTCCACGTTAAACTAATGGAAATAGATGACCACAGAAAGCTCGTTCCAAGCAATCTCTTTGCTGATGGCCTCAGTAAACCTTTCCAAATCCTCGTAACTATAGAGAATACAAAATCCTTTTACTCTGATGGTGTTTTTTTCCAGATAAACACATTTGTACAAGACAACGCATTTTGGGAAAGCAAGCCTCAGCCTATAGATTAATCCCTCAGTCTCCCTGGGCTTCAGACTTCATTCACTACAAAACGATCGGAGGAAAGGCCAGTCAACACGCTAAGGGGAAAATGTCCAGCTCCCCAGCAAGGGAATGTCTGGTAGATGTTCAGAGAGAATCCATTTCAGACCTCCCATAGTCATTAGAGAAGGTCAGTTAACCAGTCTCAAGAGTTCAGCTATGCATCAAGTTTGACTCACTTCAGGATTTCTTCTCCGTTTGTTTCACAAAGAGAAAACCAAACTGGTTGGGACTGCTGCAGTACCCATTCCCATTTTAGGGTGCAGGGAGAAAAAAAGTAGAAGTCTATATGTTTTAAAAAGAGGGTGGCTAAGGAGATTTTGCTTTGTTAGTGGTTTTCATCTGGAGCTAGAAATGCACAAGCAGGAAAGCCTGTCCGCCTTATTAGTATAACAGCAAGATGCCGGCATTTCTTTGTGGTTAAGTTTTCACTTCATACACCCAGACTGTAAAATCCTGAGAGTGAAATACACTGCTCTCCCACCTTTCTATAGAATTAAATGTGATAAAATCGAGCATTAGACCCTCTCAAAATTTTCAAATCAAAGTGCTTTAAATGAGAGCTGAATTAGACCATCTGGCTTAGGGAATTTAAATGACTTCCCACTCGCATTTGTGTCGTGGTTTAGGCCAAATTGGCTACTGGGGACCTANATGTTTATTCTGCTTTGCTTTAGTATGTCTAGATGGGAAAATAACTAGAAAGATAATATGATAGTGACAAAACAGACAACCACTCTCTAAATGCTTTTCTGCGCTTCTTAAATAAGGCACTAAAGCTGGCAAAAAGTGTTTCCTCGAGGTTCTGTTTTCATCATCCACCCCTCGGATAGCATCTGCAATAACTCACAATGTTAACAGCAGCCTGGCAATTACTTTGATACGTTTCATTTCTCTACAACACAGTTTTAACGAATTTGCATCAGCAATACAGTATCCTGTAATGGCAGGGACCACAATAACACCAAGGTTAAGTCTGACATACCCATGTTTTCCTCTGAGTTTTCCTCTACGCCTCCCAGGTAAGTACTGTTCGCATATGCACCAGGAAAAAAAAATATAACTTGAGGCAGGGCAAAGCCCTTGAGGATTAGGGCCATCAACAGTAAGTATTTCTGATCAGTAACAAATCAATGACTTAAAATATGGGCGCAAAATAGGACAGAACGTGCTTGGCAAAGTTGATTGTTATCCCTGTCAGCCCCATTCAGATTGATGCCATCTTTCCTGTTACTAAAAGGATCCATACGTTCTTCCGACCACCGGCTCTGACAATTCTGCTGAGAACTATTTTTCCCAGTACATCATTATAAGTTTGCCTTTAAAATGAGTTATAAGTATCTAAGCCTGAAATATGCCAGAACGGCAGTTAAGGAAGTTCAGAGGAAGAGAAAAAGGCGCTAAGCCTGTCAAGCCGAGACAGCAGAGTGTTATGAATGCAGCTACCCAGCAAATCAGTCACGGGAGAAAGTTAAGGAAAAAGCAGCACTCCTCTTGAACTCCACAGTAAATCTGAGTGTGGAGTATTGACTGTCCACTAGAAAAAAGTTTAGAAACTTTTTACTGACACCATCAAATAAATTATTACGTGGTAAGCCCAAAAATGCCAAGGTCAGGTAATCCTTTTGAAAAAATTTCCAATAAAATTGCCACTATACGTTTATAAATTTGCCGAAATAGCATAAAATTCAAAGCTGCACAATGACTCCACTTTGAAAACTAACTGAGAAGCAAGGGATTCGGGTTCATGCAAATGCTCAGTACCAGAGTTTGAGCCTGAATAACTGAACAAAAAATGCATAAAACATACAGGATTATTCTTTCTTCAGAACATGTATATCTGAATACACAATCTCTTTCAGATAATACATTACCTCTGATTGGAAATGGAGGAGGTCGAGGAAGTAATGATCATTTTTTATTGTGGGTTTATTACCTGTATAAAATGAGCTGAAGGCTCCACGTTAAACTAATGGAAATAGATGACCACAGAAAGCTCGTTCCAAGCAATCTCTTTGCTGATGGCCTCAGTAAACCTTTCCAAATCCTCGTAACTATAGAGAATACAAAATCCTTTTACTCTGATGGTGTTTTTTTCCAGATAAACACATTTGTACAAGACAACACATTTTGGGAAAGCAAGCCTCAGCCTATAGATTAATCCCTCAGTCTCCCTGGGCTTCAGACTTCATTCACTACAAAACGATCGGAGGAAAGGCCAGTCAACACGCTAAGGGGAAAATGTCCAGCTCCCCAGCAAGGGAATGTCTGGTAGATGTTCAGAGAGAATCCATTTCAGACCTCCCATAGTCATTAGAGAAGGTCAGTTAACCAGTCTCAAGAGTTCAGCTATGCATCAAGTTTGACTCACTTCAGGATTTCTTCTCCGTTTGTTTCACAAAGAGAAAACCAAACTGGTTGGGACTGCTGCAGTACCCATTCCCATTTTAGGGTGCAGGGAGAAAAAAAGTAGAAGTCTATATGTTTTAAAAAGAGGGTGGCTAAGGAGATTTTGCTTTGTTAGTGGTTTTCATCTGGAGCTAGAAATGCACAAGCAGGAAAGCCTGTCCGCCTTATTAGTATAACAGCAAGATGCCGGCATTTCTTTGTGGTTAAGTTTTCACTTCATACACCCAGACTGTAAAATCCTGAGAGTGAAATACACTGCTCTCCCACCTTTCTATAGAATTAAATGTGATAAAATCGAGCATTAGACCCTCTCAAAATTTTCAAATCAAAGTGCTTTAAATGAGAGCTGAATTAGACCATCTGGCTTAGGGAATTTAAATGACTTCCCACTCGCATTTGGTATTTAACTATAATTAGACCAACAGATCTGAAACTTTTCACTAGACCAACAAAAATGCCATTACCCCTTTTGTCCTGCATTTCTGTCCTTGCACATCACTGTGCAGTCCCAAAAGCACAGCTCTGCCGTTCCCCTGCTGTCCACAGTACACTTTCACAAGAAGAAGTTGGAAGTCTGAAAAGAAAAAAATATTTTCTAAACCCGCTATTGGCTCCAGAGAGGAGTAGGATCAAGCTTCCCATGCAATGCAACTCCATTACCCTGCAGCAGAGCAGCGTGAGGGATAAAAAGAGTCCTGGTAGGTGCAGAGAGCTGAGAACAACTGTAGCGTTGATCTATAGCTGAAGCGACACATCCTGCCCATGGATTCCAGAAGTGGCATGTGATAACAAATGTGGACCACACATGTTGACGTCCATTTTTTATTTGATTTTACAGCACAGCCACCTTGTGACAGTGGGAATGAATATTAATACTCCTGTAATGAATATTTGTTGCCTCTCTGTATATATATACTAGACACTGTATAGACTCATTTGCCAGTAACTTCATTACAGGGCATTTCCAAATTAACAGAGAAAAGAGTGATTTTTTTTTAAGCTCTTTTTAGTCCGTTTTCTGTATTTTTTTACAGCAATTCAGGTGTAAAAATGTGAGAACTTGCTAATTATTATGTATTTAGGGGATTAGCTCGACTTCTTTTCCTTACATTTGACAGGGAAATCAGCTTCTCGAGGCTGTGAAGTCTTCAGTGATACGATGCTCCTGTGTGTATTGTCATGACTTTGTCATTTTTTTGACTGCAAAGCAAATGAAAGTTCCTTAGACTCTTTAGGGGCTTTTTTTCAGGATGGTAAAAGAATTAAGAAATTTGCTCTCCTACCAGTCCAATGGCAACTCATCAAGCTACCAATGGGGAGACTGATGTTCAAGAATGGCAATGAAAAATCCCACAGCGAAGGAATCTGACCTTACAGCAAACATGACCTGCAGCACTTACCTTACAAGGATCTTTATTGGGTACGTCCTGCAATATTTAGGTAATAAGGCAAGACTGACTTTTACTCAGGACAGATTCTTCAGTTCTTTCTGAGACAAAAGTGCCGTTTACCAGACGACAAGGAAAAGACTTGCAAATTGTGTAAAGGCTTCTGCATTCTGCTGCTGAATCACAAAAAATTGTAGAGAATGGGCAAAAAAAAAAATAAAATCTGGCATTTCATAAATCATTCTTTTCATTGGAACTAACACAGAACGAGTTTCTTCTTTTATCCTTAAGCCACCACATCACATTGTAACGACAGACTTAATCAGAGAACTCGCTGCCAGTCTATCCCAGTCCCTGCTGTCACTAACAAACGTGTCTGTTTCTGTCAGAAGTGTGGAGCTACTCAAATCCTGATTCTCTTCATTGCTTAGCCACAACAACCTTTCTTTCCTGACAGTTAACATACAATAAATATTTAAGATACCTAATAAAGACAGACAGCAGAAAAAAAAAATCATTCCAAGATTTCTCTAGTGTTTTCCTTCGTACTGGCTAAGAACCTGTTATTGAGAGTCCTGGCGTCAAAGCAAGAGGGAGAGGACTTCTCTCTCCTGTCACTGGGCTTCCTAGTGACATTTGTTTCAATATAGTTGGGTGAAATCCAAATTTCTTTTGTAAGTAGCCCGATGAACCTACAGCTACCTGTTCCTGAATGGGGAAATAAAATGAAGCTTTTAATCACAGATTTATTTTCAGGTCAGATTTGTAGTGAAATAAATCAAGTACTAAACCCATTAGCAGGCAGGATGCATAGACACAAAATACAGTGACATGGAAAACTTAGAAGTAAGTTTCACAAATGTGGAAATGGTAAAAAACCCCAACAACTGTTTTCTAAAACAATGTCATGGTTTGGGCCAGATCAACAAGAAATATCAATATACTAACAATTATGATTTAAAATAAAGTTTTGTTGGACAGTAGTGGTGCATGGACTGTAGTAACCCTCGACAAGTGCAGCAGTTTGCTTATATTTTTGAGTTAAATCGTAAATGGCATGTGCTACACAGAACAGTTCTATTTTGCGGGGAGGGAAGTCTTGTGAGTTTATTTATACCAACTTTTGGCCCATCAATTCTCTCAAACTTCTTTCTGGAGCTCTTATCTCCTCCCTATATCCCCTGTCTCCACCAAAAAAAAAAAGAAAAGAAAAGAAAAGAAAAGAATCCCCCAAACACAACAAAAGCAATGAAACCCCTATCGATGTCTCTTCATCCACATCTTGTGCATTACACAGGAGCACAGTCACTATATTCTCACAGCATTTAAAACATCTGTCTTCTCTTTTAATAACGTTCTGTAAAAGCCACAGCACAGTCCTGACAATCCCATCCAAATGAACTAATTATTAGGATATTTGGCAAACTTTCATTTTCCTGGGACACCACTCTTCAAAAATATAAAAACATTGACTTATAATTCATAGCTCAGCCTTCAAAAATTTGAGTCTAGCTAGCTGTTGGCATTTCCTAGCTGGGAAGAATCTGTTTATTAATTCCTAATAGACATTATTCTCTGGAATTCACCAAGGGCAAGGCAGAAGTTCACATCAAATAGCAACAACAAGTGTCTGCTTCACATCTAAAGCAGTTGTTTATTCTGATTTGTGTCACAGCAACACATGGATGCCCCAAGAAAGAGCTTGGCTCCATTTCAGTAAGTGGTATTTAAATAATGTGGGCCCTGAATAATGCATACTGTCTTCTAGTACTCTCTAACAGGAAATAGATGAGGAAGAAGGGTTGGCACGTGCTAAAACCCATCTAAGATCAATGACAAACAGTGATTCCGATTTCCATTTCACAGAATCACAGAATGGCTGACTTTGGAAAGGATCTCTGGAGGTCGCCTTGTCCAACCCTCTGCTCAAGCAGCATCACCTAGAACAGGTTGCTCGGGACCATGTCCAGCTGACTTTTGAATGCCTCCAAGGAAAGAAATTCTGCCACCTCTCTGAGTTCATTTCAGAGCTCTGTTCTCCAGACACATTATGATTCTCACTTTAAAAAGTGTAAAAAGGAAAATAATTTTTTTTTAATTTCTAATGAAAACTAAAAATAAAAATTTTCCCAAATAATTCTGTTGTGGTTTTTTTTAATTGTTTTTAGGGCATTTTCTATATGATTGGGAGCAGAACTCAAATAAAAATATAACATTGATAGGTTTTTCCAAGCTATTGCACAGCACACATTTAATATTTCATACACTAACACTTACACAGTATTTTTCACAAGTTAAAAGCAAAATGGGCAACTAGGCAATTATTTAATTTTACCAAAATCTGGAACATATGCCACATAATAAAAACTTTAATTACCACAGTTATTACTTTTTTTTTTTTTGTGTAGAAACAAGGCTTTCTTGTTTGTGTATTGCAAAGGAGAATTTATGATCACTCTTTTCTAAGGAAAAGAAGCTAAAATTTATCTTCTGGGCAGCAAACACATTCATGTAATATTCTGTTTGTTCTGTCATCTAGTGTTCACCCAACAGTAGTCACTACCACAGCCCTTCCAGATTCACCTCTTCTCATTCTGAAGTTAGTAACCACAGCATTATCCTTGTCTACTGAAAATTTTCATTAGACACTGCCTTCAGAGAGAGCATTAATCATAAACCTGATCCTAACCCTGCAAACTCAAATAAAATTAAAAGAATAATGGAATTACCTTTTAATTACATTGAAAAGAAGTTTCATACTTTTCCCTCAAAAATGATTATGAAAAATTCTGATGTCCCGGAGATACTATAATCAGTATACCTAAATCTACAGAGTGCAGGAAGACACTGACACTTTTGTGCAATGACACCTCAGAAACTTTTCTATATCTGCATGCCAAATCAGTATTTTCTAGTGGACTACAGACTAGCAGAAGAAAGAATAAATCCTAAGAACAAACTGGTGTAAAACAGCACCGTCACCGTGTGAAACACCTTTGGTCACTCCACTCCAAGCAAGCAAGCAAGCAAATGGGAAATAGTAAGGGGCATGATCAGGGGGAAAAAAAAAAAGTCTTTAAAGAAAATTTAACAATTATTTCGTAGGTAGAGTCCTGTATCTGAAGAAACAACTTCCTAAAAATGTGTACTAAAAAGCAAATCTGAAGGCAGTACCAATCTTTCTTCTCTTCCATGCATTGACACTCACATTTGGTCTTATAAATGACTCCCTAAAGAAAATAAGGACCCCAAAAGGGCTAAATAAAAACAACTAACTCTTAACAATTCTAGGGACAGATCGGTCTCCTTTCTCTGCATGATCCTTGTGGGGACATAAACAGGATTTGACCCCAGCTGAACTTGGCCTTGTCCCTAGATACATGCTATGCACATTGAAGAAATGTACTTAATTTGAAGTGAGCAAATGCCAAATGAGAAAATTTTGAGGTTTGACTCTAAGAAGTAAAGGAGTTTGGCAGCTATTGAAAGCTTTTAGGTCTGGAAATTGTAAGAGAGAGTTTCCAGATGAGATTTGCAGTATTTCCTAGTGTTAGCAAGGCTAACAATAAATTCAAGTTAGTTCTAACATTGCCAGCACAGTCACTATGACATTATACTATTTCCATTATGGGATCTGGTAGATGGTGGTAAGTGCAGTTACCCACAGACTTCTTTTTTAAATGAAATTAAAGTAAGTATGAGATACACATTTTTGTATGTATATATTTTGCCCTCTGGGGAAAAGAAAAAAAAAAAAGAAAAGAGGGAGAAAGAAAAAGTAATAAAATCTCTAAAAATTGCTTTTGTTAAAAAGGCATTAATTACTTTTTCCCAGTAATAAAAAAGTCAAATAAATGTGTTTCAAATAAACTTTTAGCATTTAACCAAGACTGAAATAAAATACAGGTTCTAACAGGCGTGGGGTATTAAATGATTCCTCATGAAAAAATAATACTATATTTGAACTGCTATAAAGGTCTTTTTCTTCACAAGCATGTTAAAGCAAATTATCAGTGACTCCTTTATGCCAGTCAAATGCTATTAACGTCAAAAAGCTTCCCGAAAGGAAAGCTTACTATTTTTACATCCATTTTTTGATACTACTGGATGAGATCCTTAAGTAAGGTGGTACACAGAATACCAATTCCAGCCAATAGGTCATGTCATCTTTTTTCCTGATGGTCCAGATGTGGCGTTCCCAGTCCTAATATTCAGCCAATAAAAAGAAAGGGCAATAAGCCCCCCAGGAGTCCTTGCCTAACACTAGGCTTCCCTTTCAAGAATTTACAATGAAGGTCAACAATAGCAAGATGTATGGCCTGATTATTTGGACTTTTTATAAAGCATTTGACAACCTTCCACTAGACAAGCCTTCTTTCAAGGAACAAGCCAGAGGAACAAGAGTGAGAGCAAAGAAAAGGTGGTGTAAGAGGGAAAATAATACAGTGTGAAGTACTTGTAAAAACATTTACTTTCTAAGTCAATTGCTAGTTCCCAAGAAGTATAAAGTTGGCCATCTGCTGCTGCTCAAATTGTACGTGAAGGGTCTTCTGCTGAAAGAGATCTGTTGAGCGCATGAAATACCGAGATCAAGAGCAACCTTGGAGCTTTCTGACTGCTGTAGTAATTCTTAGAAGGCTGGAATTACTTAGTGGCAAAAGAGATGCAATGAAGGTGGAGGATAGATCCAGATTTGTGGAGAATTGACTTGTGCAGCAGATTATCTGTTAGCTGTGATGATTTTCAAGAGATAATTGACTAACAGAGCAGAACGACAGTGAACGGGCTCTTCTCAATGAAAAAGAAGTCTCCCCACTAAAGTCACATTTGAAAAAGGGAATAACATATCACAGTTTGACATAGTTAGAGGAGGTATAATGGAAAGTCATACCTGCTCCCTCTGTAGCCAAGACCATTTCTTCAGAGGATGTGTTGATTTCGTCATGAGCCTGCAGAGAAGATGCTGCTTGAAGGGTGAATTGTAGGACAGGAAGGATGTGTAAAAGCTCTGTTTTGATTCTCTCCAACAGCTTCAAAGAGCAAAGTCAGAATCTGCCATATGCTTTTATAGCTCAAAGAAGACTGGGAGTCTTTTTCTGGAGCAAGACACCTGAGTAATGCCTAGAAGCATAGCTACAGGAAATAATTTTCTGCAAAAAGAGGCAGTCTTATTAATGTCATTAATGGCTGTGGGTTTTTGTGTGTGTAGTCCATGTGTTGACCTTCTGAATTTACTTTAGGGAAGAAATGACAGTACCTCATTTAAAGACAGTATCTGGTCTGGGAAGATTCAGAGGGAAGAGCTCAGATTACCACTACAATTAGATCATACATTGAAGAACATGTTGCACTGGACAAGCAGAAAAAGTAACTATTCTCATAACTGTTCATCATTCTCATTTGTTTCCTTCTTTATTATTTGGCAGGTAGTGTCTGCTAGATAGCACTGATTAGGCATAATGCCTTTTACTAAATGACAGCTGTTACAGTCTGCCATAGGGTAAAGGCAAAGCCCAATGGACATCGGTGCCTTTGGTTCAACATGTCCCATTTTAGATATGTTGCTGTTCTTATAGTGAGTTGATTAATATCTTCAGTGGCATGTGAAATTGCTCCTCCAGAACTCAAGGGGATTTGAAAAACTGATGTTCATTTTCTCTAAGGCACTTACGATTTTATCATACTCTTATATCACCACTTATCGCCTTTACTAAAGGACTGAGCATCCCAACCTGTTTATCTTCTTCATATGAATCAATATTACCTTTGATCATCCTCATCATCCCTTCCTGTAACTTTAATACTCTTTGGAAACAGGGAAGACACAGAGATCAGCAAAGAGAAGGAGCAGCATGTGCTTATACAGTGACGTAAATTATGTTCTTTGGGTTTTTTTCTCTATATCTTTCCATTCTCCCCCAACTAATACCTGATATAATTGGCTTGCTTTGACTATCATTCAAGTGACAGTTTAAAGAACTTTGTGTATACAACTATTCTAAGTCATTATCCATTTCTGAACCAGTAATGTTTAATGTACGTACCTTACATGTACGTAAAGTTAGTTCCTAAACACTATTTTATATTTCAGCAATGGGAAAAAAAAATTCAGCTCGCACCTTCCAAACATGCACTGTTGAGTGGGAAATTGTAAAGCTACAAACAGTCTATGAGGTGGGCTGTGAAAACCTGGGAAGTATTTCAGCTCTGACAAATAACTTAAGCCAGGATGTAACATAACATTGGATCACATATCTCTGCCTAACTGCAGCTGATATTCTTACTAAATGTCTCTTAACTTTCAGTTGGGATGATTTCAGACCTAAACTCACCTTGAAACTGATAATTTATCTCATTTCTTAGCAACATAGCTATGAAAAAAATCAGGGAGCTCTGGAAATTTCACTGCAGTGTTTTGATATGGTAGTCATTTGATGACATCAAGCTGAGTGGTGCAGTTGACATGCCCAGGGACAGGATGCTATTCAGACAGACCTGGACAAGCTCAAGAAGTAGGCCCATGTGAACCTCATGAGGTTCAACAAGGCCAAATGCAGGGCTCTGCACCAGGGTGGGGGCAACCCCCGGTATCTATACAGGCTGGGGGGCAAAGGGGTTAAGAGCAGCCCTGCTGAGAAGAACTTGGGGGTACTAGTGGATGAATCCTGGGCTGCATCAAAAGAAGTGTGGCCAGCAGGTTGAGGGAGGTGATTCTGCCCCTTTACTCTGGTGATACCCCACCTGGAGTACTGCATCCAGCTCTGGGGGCCTCAGCACAGGAGACATGGACCTGTTGGAGTGGGTGGGCCACAAAAATGATCCGACGGATAGAACACCTCTTCTGTGAGGACAAGCTGAGAGAGTTGGGGTTGTTCAGCCTGGAGAAGAGAAGGCTCTGGGGACACCTTATTGTGGTCTTTAAATACTTAAAGGGGACTTAAAAGAAAGATGGGGACAGACTTTTTAGTAGGACCTGTTACAATAGGACAAGGGGTAATGGTTTTAAACTAAAAGAGGGTAGATTCAGACTAGCTATAAGGAAATTTTTTATAATGAGAGTGGTGAGGCACTGGAACAGGTTGCCCAGAGAGGTGGTAGATGCCCCATCCCTGGATACATTCAAGGTCATGTCGGACAGGGCTCTGAGCAACTTGATCTAGTGGAAGATGTTCCTGCTCATTGCAGGGTGGTTGGACTAGATGACCTTTAAAGGTCCCTTCCAACCCAGACCAGTCTATAATTCTATGATCATTTCAAAAATCCTTTCAAAAATTTTTGGTTCCTGGATTCAACTGAAGGAAATTATTGAAGCCATTGTTTTCTAAGCAAAGTACCTGACATACTCTAATGTCAGCATTCTTAATGTGGGGAAAAAAAAAACCAACAAAAAATTGATAATTAGATTTAAGACTGATTACAATGCATAACTCTCAACTTGTGATTTTTTTTGAAGCGTTTTTGTCACAAAAAAATG
>VUYV01000061.1:3409117-3466347 GCA_008711295.1 Anarhynchus alexandrinus | reverse complement strand
TTTTTTTTTTTTTTTTTTGTGTGTAAATATGCTGCAGTATCATTTGTTTCATCCCAAGGGAGAGTGACTGGAATCTCTCCCCGTGTGAAAAATGTAGCTTTGGNATCCTCACTAGGTGATTATTTTTCAGAACTCTGCCTTGGTAGTTCACTAATTTTTAGACTTCTGCCTTGTTTTTTCTCCCCTTTGCTGTAATTTCTTTATTTTCTAACAATAACATGATCAAGAGCACTTTAAAAATGAAGTTAACAAAAAAAATTAGAAAAAAGCTCACAAGCACGATATTTCTTTCTTTTTGAGACAGAAAAACCAGCAGGGAAAAGCAGCTATCTATTCTGCGCTTATAGTCCAGCCAGGAGAAATGGAAAGCTGTCACAGCTGACAGAGCAAATGTCTTCTATGAAGATAAACTACAGAGCCCAGAGAGGCCGCTGTTGTGGGACTACCCAGTTTGCATAACCTCACTATGCAAAAAGAGAAGAGTCTTTCCCTTTCGTCCATCACGCTCGGGCAAACAGCAGCAGCAGCACTACCATAAAGCCCTGAGACTTATGCAAGTCCCCTTCGGCAAATCTCTCCTCTGTGGCAGAGCTGATCCCTCTGCGGTCAGGTCTCAACACAGCTACATCAGCTGCACGGGAGCAGGGAGAAGGATAACGGAGACGAGACGTACCCGGCAGTAGCGGTTTCCGAAACCCTGCGCTGCTCACAATAGCGACATTCACCCTCCTGTGTCAAAGGAGATGGGGGATGCTTGGCAAGGATCCTGTCTGCTCGTAGAAAAAAACCCAAAACCAACTATCCCCCAACTATCAACAGCAGCAAATAATAGGAATTTTATGCAATTTTATTCCTGCTGTTGAAGATTAATAGGCCTTTTTTTCCCATTGTTATGGAGTGGTATTCTAGGAGCAGTGGAGTGGAAGAGAATTTAAGATAAATTGACCTCTAATTAACAGTAAAAGACACATATTACAGATTTGAGAGGAAAAAAAAAAGACCTTCTTTGACTCGCTTTTTCATAATAATTGAAATCTAAATATGGCCAGAGAACAGTTAACCAGACAACTAGTACTTATGGTGTAAGTCACATCTATGAATCATAGGAGTGAACAGTAAATTAGGGGATCTACTCATTACCTGTTTGGCCTTAAGACGTACTTTGTGCCAGCACTAACAGTTATTTTATCTTTACAAAACCGACACAGGAAATTTACATAGATGGCAATGCTTCTTCTGCCATTACTGCTGATTTAAATGAAAGTTACTATGCAGAGAGATAAAACAGTAATGCAATTTCTACTACATAAAAATCAAACTACCTTAATGGACAAGATATACAACTTTCAATGGCATTATTCCACTTTTACATCAGAATGTAAGTAAATTATCATTTTTATAAACAACTCTGGACAATTCCCTGCACTGAGTCAGGCAAGCTTTTGTAATGGATGTGCTAGATTACATCTGAGAAAACACCTGCTATAATCTACTTCTTCTGAGCAACTCTTTAATGTGCCAGTAACACATCCTCAGCTTCTGGGCTGGTCAACGGTGCAGTTGCTACAGATGCTTTGTGCCATGATGCCACTGTGGGAGCTGAACTCGTCTCAGCACTCACATGTAATCTCTGATGTCAATGTTATACCATAAAGCTACATAGCCTAATAAATACACGTGTGTGGGGAAATTATGAGGGGAAAGAGCAGCGTGAGCAACAGATTTTTTATTCAGTGATAGGATCAGTCAGCTACTCAAATACAAAGATGCTGCCCCAACACTGTTTCATTCTAATTTTTCTCCTGCCTTCCTTTCCTCTGGACTCGCCTTACTCCCAGGATTACGTTTTGTTTTTTTTTTAAACTAACAAAATTGTCTTCCCATGAGCAAAGATTATACTCAGGTACATTTTCATGGCATAAATTAAAAGTGTTGGTAGGTTTTATTTACAAAATTATTGAGTAATCAGTCTTATTTAAACCATGCATTTTAAGCTGCTGTGCCTTCAAAGGAGTCTCCTTCCTATGTTCCGGCAAGATTTCTAGGGACAGATCCTAGAGCTTTTACTGCTGAAGGGAGCAGCCGTACTCACCATTTGATTTCTTCCTTACATTGGAAACTAGTCTACATTTCCGAGCATATGGGGGAACAGAGGGAAGCAAGTTCACTTGCATGTGAAGAAACATGGACTGGTGTCATCGTCTGGTGCTGTTACAGTACCATTTCACATTGTGTATCCTCTCGTTTGAGCTACACTAACATATAGACTCGTGACATCCATTTGGTCACAGTTAATTCCACTGAAGACACAGCCCAGTGACATTAGCTTTGCACATGTCTTTTCATCACACTGAGCAAACATGAAAACTTCACAACACAAAATAAATACGTGAACTTCCATATAGATAAAACTGCACTTTTCAGGTAGCTGCCACGGATGTTAGAGCAATAAGAATTCTTAAGACAGTTTTTAACCATTTCAACCTCGATTTTAAAATCTATGTCTCATATGAACCAAGCATGTTTTCATAGTAATTTTTTACTTTGGGGGATTTGGCTTGGATTTATACTGGTAACATGTTTAAAATAATCTCTAGATTTTGTTTTCTTCAAGAATGAAAGTTTACACTAGAAAATAGATAAACAACTTCACACAGCAGATTTTGAATTAAAGCATGTTTCAGTTCCCAAACACTAATGCAGCACAATGGAACAGACAGAAGTGTAGTAAAACTGAGCAAGCCCTGAAAAAGTTTTGCATAATGCTCAAAAGCAATTGATTTTGAATTACAGTATGCTTTCAAATAACTGCATTATTCTTGAGAAATAAGGAAGAAGAATCACAGCATTATGGCTATGAAATTGGACTCTAACTACAGATTGCTGTTGCTAGGATTTTTTTTTTTTTGAAAGAAAAGAAAACCTCAGTAATCTTTGCTAGCTTCCAAACAAAATCAACATAGTATTTTGTTAATCACTGCTCTGTTCTAACTCCCCAAACTTGGTAAAAGTTGGTGTGGCTCTCCAGCCCCCTCAGGCACATGGGAATCATAGAACCGTTTAGACTGGAAGACCTTTAAGATCATCAAGTCCAACCGTTAACCTAGCCCTGCCAAGCCCACCACTAAATCATGTCCCTAAGCGCTACTTCTCCACATCTATCAAATACCTCCAGGGATGGTGACTCCACCACTTCCCTGGGCAGCCTGTTCCAATGCTTGACAACCCTTTCAGAGAAAAAAATTTTCCTAATATCCAAAATAAACCTCCCCTGGTGCAACGTGAGGCCATTTCCTCTTGTCCCATCACTTGTAACTTGGGAGAAGAGATCAACCCCCACTGCGCTACAACCTCCTTTCAAGTAGTGGTAGAGAGTGACAAGGTCTCCCCTGAGCCTCCGTTTCTCCAGGCTAAACAACCCCAGTTCTCTTAGCTGCTCCTCATAAGACTTGTGCTCTAGAACCTTCAATCAATCAAAATCAATCAGAAGAACTACAGTTACAGTAGAAGAGATCCAAACTCCTCTTCTTCATGGGGACTAAAGTCCAGTGGACAACTTAATCTCACCAAAATCTCACAGGAATGCAAGCCTGTGAGGTAAACAAACTATGAGAAGGGAAAGGAATTTGAGAGTCATTGTAAAATGGGTATCTGATATCAACAGCAAGACTTACAGAGCACACTCTCAGTGCCTTCTGCTGGCTATAGCCAGCTGTTTTTAAACTGCATTTGCCTGACAAGCAGAATAATGACCCTAATTGGAAGGATGTGCATTCAGACTGCAGAATGTCCTTTGAGTTTACAAAACAGCTGTGAATGCTATGGGCAGGCAGGGATAACAGGCCACCTCTCTGTCCATCTTGATTTTAAGTGATAAATTTTGACCATCTTGGAAAAAATGGTTATAGGCATGAGCACAAGTTTTGTGGTTACCCTTGTCTAAAGTTTTAATCAAATTTTTCTGTGGGGTCATGTGGAAAGCTGGTGAAGAGATGTAAAATATTCTGTGTTATTCGAGTTGGAATTGTTCAGCCTGAAGAAGAGAAGGCTCTGTGGAGACCCTTATAACAGCCTTCCAGCATCTGAAGGGAGACTACAGGAAAGCTGGAGAGAGACTTTTTACAAGGGCATGTAGTGATAGGGTGAGGGGTAATGGCTTCAAACTGTAAGTAGGGAGATTTAGAATAGATATTAGGAAGAAATTTTTCACTATGAGGGTGGTGAGGCGCTGGAACAAATTGCCCAGGGAAGTTGTGGATGCCCCATTCCCTGGAGGTGTTCAAGGCCAGGGTGGATAGGGCTTTGAGCAACCTGGTCTAGTGGGAGGTGTCCCTGTCTATGGCAGGGGGTTTGGAACGGGATGATCTTTAAGGTCCCTTCCAACCTAAACCATTCTATGATTCTATGATTACTGACGTTATAGCACGGAGATTTGTTTTAAAAATAGGCATGCACATATCACTTGTAAAACTCACCTTCAGGAGGACAGACAGATATTGCGCAGTAGTCTCTTTTTCAGGATTTGGTTCAATTGGCATCTGAAACGCAACAAAAAATTCAAGCGGAATTGTCATCTTTTAGGCTAGGCAACTCTGTTTCCCATTCTTGCTCTGGTTCCTTAACTTCAAAGAGTCATTTCTACTGCCATTTCACTGGATGAATTAGCAAGTTAGCAAACTGCACCCATGCTGCACAACGAGTACAATGACACAGTGTTAGCAGAGATCTACTCATGACAAAGGGTTACTCTATTACTTCAGCATGTCCAATATGGCACTTGCCTTCAAGAATGGGTTGGGTTTTTTAAAACATTTGATATTTTAATTTTAATTACTTACCCAGTGATAACTGTTTAAGTTGGAGATTCTTCCAATCCATTATATTGTTCTTCATGTTTATTCCCCCCATCTGTTTCTTCAAACAGAAACTTGGTGACAAACTACTTAAGTCTCCACTGAACTAGCTGAAATAAAATTGTGGATGATTTGCTACTAATATGTTTAGTTTAGTGGAAAAAACGTAAAAAGGATTACTGTATTTCAAATGAATTTGTGCTGCCACAGCTCTATTTAAATCCAATTTTTAAAAGCATTTAGTAATTAGAAATATATACACCGTTCTAATGAAGAAATCCTGTAAATAGATATTTTTCAATTTCCTATGAAATGTAAAATTAATCCACTTTCTGATAAACTTTTATTATTCCATTTGGGCAGTGGATTCTTTAATAATAATAATAAAAGAAATCCAGTTCTTGTCCATGTGCATGAAACAAGTAAAAATTTTCCTACTATCATTATGGTCTACCTTTCTCAGTCTTGTACAATAATCCAATTTTTGTATAAGCAAACAAATGACACTAATTAATTTTCTTTTAAACTAAGCAGACCTATGTGGCTTGACCTGAAATATTACCTTCAAAGACTATCTAATAATTGATTTTACTGAACTCAGTATTCCTTACTTTTCAATGAATCTGAGAACTATAATTCCACACATTCTCAGAAGAACACAAGGATTAACCACCGTGTCCGAAAATCTCTAAATTTATATCAGTATCTTTGCATATTTATAAGTACATATATATGTGCACAATTATAAGATCAAGAAAAACCAACAACAGATGACAGGAACACTGTAAAAATAATGAAGTTTTAAAGTCAGGGCCTCCCTACTGCTTTTTGCCTGACTGTTCTCATGAGGACATAACTTCTGTGCAAATTTTTGCATATGACAGAAAGAAGGAAAAAGATTCTGAATGGTTTAGTTATTTAGCCATTTTAAATTATCAGCCTTTGCCTTTATTTGTTCTACCTGATCCTGACTTCATGCATTTCTTAACGCTGCAGTGAAGTAGTTTCCAGTTCATTTGGTATCATGAAAGCAAATCAACACCATAATATTAATTCATACACAAATTTACCTATTTTTTAAAAAAAGGAAGGACATTTTCAAAGGAAGTCTCACACTATTGATCTCTTCTCTGGCTTTTTTTCATGAATGAGAAACAACACAAGTGTTGTTTGTTGCTGTTTTAGTTTTGGACCACAAAAATTCTCCAAAATGACTGTGAACCTCCGCTGTCACCATTCTTTAGTAAATTTAGCTCTCTTGACTTACTTCTGACTTTATGATAGGTACCTTTGATACTCAGGGACTAAAATTCATGCATATTCCCTCCTCTTCCAGTTCAGCAGGGAATTTTCAGGGAAGAAAGAATATAAACTTCTTTTGTGCTCTTCTGCATGACAGTTCATTTTAGAATGGTCTCCTTACTGTAATCCCATTAGGCTAAACACATTATGAACCATCTTTCCATACTTTAATGCTCCTAATATCACAAGTTTTAATGAAATCCATTTTTAGTTTGTCATCTAATGACCACTTGTCACATCAGAAAAAAACAAACCACAAACAGTACTTTCTACATCAGCCAATAATGACAACATTTTTTCTTTAGCTTCTTTATTTAAAATCAATTTATATATCAGTTAATTTCAGCCATAAGAAACTGTTCTCTGATAAAATCCCACTATATTGGAATGGTAAACTCTTATCTACTTTTATTTAAGAAAATAATACAACTATGCCCCACAAATTATGACAGAGTTTGAAAAGAAGTATCTCTTTCTTTACTATGTAATGAAGACAATGTCATAAAAGTACATAAACAAAGCTATAGAAAATTCAGGAAAAAATACAGAAAAATAAAAGCTCCCTATGGATTTCGCCTTAGTCAAAAATTCTTTACTGGAAATAAAACATTAATAAATGGCTTTATACAAATAAATACATACTTTAATAGGTGAAATGTATCTGAAACATCAATTCTTCCTGTTTCAAAATTTCAAACTATGCAAAAAGTCAAAATGATGGGCTATACTGGCCAAAGGTTGGTTACAAGGGTCTTTATTTTGCAAACTATACAGAAACAGTAAAAAAGAAAATGCATTATACTTTTCAATATTACATAGGATAAACAATAAATTTATTATTTAATGTGTAGAAATTAATTCAAATAAGAAACTGATTTTCCTTTTAATTAACGATGGGAAACCAGTGATCCGATTTTGAAATTATACAACCTGTAGTATTACATTATACAGGTCACGTCAATTTTATCGTGGACAGAAAGCAATAGATATGATATGAACAAAGATGGTGGAGTCCCAAAATGTCTACACAATTAATTAACATGCTAACATAAATACAGTGATTAAAGTAATTTTCTCTACAGTCAAATCTTAAGTGCTACTCTACACAATAATTATAATCTAGTCCACATGGTAATTACATAACATTAGGAAAAAAATTAAAGTAACCCATTTTCTTCATTCCAGCAGCAGTACCTATACTGGTATTAATTTGGTAATTGGGTGTGCTTAGCTATTGCCTAACATCCTATACTGGTATGCATGCTAAAACCTCTCTATTTCTATTTTGCAAGGCACCTTTACAATACGTTCTCTAAGCTTCTGTACTAATAACGGAAAACAACATGAATAAAGATAAAGATGCAAAACTATTTCCTGAATTAAGAAAATAAAAAGTATCATTATACATTTATTAAAAGCTACCTTGGGGTAAGTGCCAATACTCTGAAATACAGTCATGTATAAAGGTAATATAATTTTAAGGACTTTTTTTTCCCCACGTAAAATATTTTACGCTAATCTGATTAGAGAAATACAGAGAAACAACAAAGGGTGAAGCAATGTTTGAGTAAATAATGATAAAGCCTGTATGACCTTGACAGGAAAGAAAACAAATTAAGGAAGGACAAGAAAACTTTAGAATTACAGAATTGTTGCTTGTCCATGCTACTGCTTTTGAAAAATCCTTTCAATAACCTAGCCATTTCCTAACAAAAAACATAACTACAAATGCAAACACAAAGGAGGACTTTGCTTTATTTTTCCCTCCTGATAATTCTTCTCCATACCTTTGGTTAATTAAAGGCTGGTGAGATGCTACTCGTGCACCAATGTTTTTCTACTGTAATACATTTTTGATTTATTAAATGGACAATTTGCAAAGCCCGCAGGGCCTAAAACACTGACAGAACTAAAGTTAAGTTACAGTATGTGTTCTGAAGAGGACATGCACAGTTCCAAGTAAGGGCAAATATCTTTTCACTGGAGTTTTAAAGAGAATGGTTGTCTTTATAGTGTGTTTTTGCACATTTATATTTTCAGTAGCACATAACATTTCTTTCTTCAGGCTAGACTTCCAATGTGTTTTCTTCAGCACAAAGGCATTTAAAAACTCAAAAGCACATAATATAATTATTCTCATTTAAACGAAAAAAGTCTATGACTCCAGCTGCAATGTTTGAAATAATCATACAAAATATACATGTTTGTTAGAATCCTTTTGATCTTGGAGAGCAAAGGGATTTTATGAAATGTCATCTTGTGAATTTTAGAAAGGTACAATTCATGGACCCCCTAATATCATCAAATATATCCATCATGATCATCGTCATCATCAACATCATCATCTCCTTCATCTTCATCGTCATCTTCAATTTCGTCTTCATCATTCATTATTTCATCTTCGTCATCTTCATCATCTGTCCATTCATGGAAATCGCCAGAGGCAAAATCACCTGAAGTCTCTAAATCAATAGCTAAAAAGGTATGATAGTTATAGAAAAGGCACACAAGATACACTACAAATTTATAGTATAGTATTTGTGAGCATACAAAAGGAACACCAGAATATTTAGTTTCAGGACAATTACTTATTTTAAACTACATAGTGTGATATAGAAATAAAACACAAATAATACAAAAAAATATTTTGTCTTCAAAGAAAACTACTTCAATAGGGGTGAATTTCTCAATGTTAACAAAAGGAGACAAATTTTATGGATTTATAGAACTATAATGGCTGCCAGTAACAACTGAAAGAGATACAGGTCCAACTTGCAGATGACAAAAAGGACTACTGATAATATACACTGTCTATTGTTCAGTTCTTACATGTTATCTTGAACTATCTAGGACTGTCCATTTTTCCAGAAAGATCCTGGCTTAGATGGACAATAAGCCTGCGCCTGTATGTCAAATACCCTGTTAAATTTACCCTTTATTTCAAGCTATGTTCTTTTGTTGCAAACAAAGTGGAAAGGAGTAATGTAAGACATTTTTTTAAAAAAAGGAAAATATTTTATTGCCACTTTTTACAACTGGGACATCAAATAAAGGTGACATGGGAATTCTTGGAAGAAGTTGCACAGTGCTGCAGGGAAGGGAAAAATAAGGGAAGATTTAGTGTGCTAGGAACTTTTGGCAAGTCCCTCAAACATAAACTGAAAAAAAAAGGTCAAAATGAATTCACTGGCATGCTGATTACCCAAAGGGATTTCATCAAGCATTTTGGCGCTTCTCTAATGCTGCTCTAGATAATTAATTTTCCCTAGGTTTATATACACTATGCTAAACACATATATGAGGTCTAATAATAGCTGACACAGTGATAGCAGTTGCAAAAGAATAATGAAGTAATAACAATAACAAATTTTAATTTGTTATTTTTTGTTTCAAAATCCACATAGTTGGGTCCCACACCTGTTCTTACTGAAAAAATTTAATCTGGTTGATAAACAAAGGGAATAACACCTCTAAATCAAATGCCACAAAGGGTTCTTAACTTACCGCATTCTGCCGCGCCGTTTGTTCTGGACCCCGTTACCTCATTACCGTATCTGTCAACACACCAGCACTGCCCTACGCCTCCATGGCACTGACTTGGTTTGTAATACCCATCTTCATCACATAAGGGGATGTACTGCCCTGTGATATACAGATATTGAATAAGAATATTAAAAACTGCCTCTTGGCCAATGTAACAATTATAGCAGAAAGTAACTGTCTTTTGCTGTTTCCTCATTCCAGACCCTACACCGACTGGTTTACTATTACTAAATAAAGTTGAGCAGAAATTGACTGAATGGATCAAATGTGGGAGGGAAAATAACATGTATCAGTCACGGACTGATTTCAAGAAATGAAGTGACCAATCTTCCCTTAAATTTTTAATTGATCCTGTGATGCATATTCCTTACTCCCTGAACGTCTCAGTCAAGATCTTCGCTGTGTTCTGGGGAAAAGGCTCATATGTAGCACCCAGCCCTGAATGGGATGTTCTATAATCTGTGGAGTACAGACAAGTTTGAATAATAAGGGCCAGGCTTCCTGGACTAACAAACTATCTGCTACAAGACTTAGGAGCTATTTTTATTAAATATATACTTTATAATCCATTTAGTTACTTACTAATACCTAATTACCTCACCACAGCAGGCAAATGCAGTGTAACACGTCAATTTTATCAACAACAAATGCAAAAAAAGAATGTTAAATTTGCATTTATATGCAAAATACCTAGGCAATTCAGGCTCTAAGCCAAAAGGGTTCCCCACCCAGAGTACAAGAGACACACTTGGGGACTTATTTTGTGAGACAGTGACTTGCCTAAGGTTGAATAATCCACTGGTTTTCATCTGGAACTAATGGAGACTTTTTGAAAGAAACATAAACTGCAGACAAACCCCATTCATATGAAAGCATTTTGAAGTGTATCGTTATTGTTAGAAACCATCCTTAGCAGAAATACAGTTTTGACTACTTTGGGCCAAGCCTCTTATTGCAGCTTTCATACAGTGCCTAACGGTAAAATGAAGATTTTACATTTCAGTATTATTGACACAGTATAAACTGATTCACAACAAAGATTTCAATTACTTAAAGAATATTACAAGTAGAGGATCGGCAGAGATACTAATTTAGGAGTGCCTTAGACTTTCCCCTCTATAACTGTAAAAACGTACCTTCTATTAGGGTAATAAAACAGATGTAATACCTTTTGGTTGGTAAGGTAATAAAACTAAGTTTAATAGCTTTCAAAAATTTCATAAATTTTGTTGCTGGAATTTACTGCGGTCTATCTTTGTTGGATTAATATTGATTTTATGTTGCTGTTTCACTAGGATTATTTATGTAAGCAATAAAACCTTCAAAAGAATGATCTATGGCTCACCTAGGAGTTTCTTTCCTCCTTGCTGCTTCTGAATGTTGCTGAGTTCTGTTTGGCAAGGTGGGTCTAAAATGACATAACAATGTTAAACAGATTACACTGTATCGAGGAAAGAAAGCGTATGACTAAGTTTGCACAGTTTGCTACGTTCTAAGGTCGCTCTAACTACTGAAACACGCTCACCCTGCACTAGTAGTCATGTTCTAAGCTCCGAAATAAAAGAATTACTGCGCCTTGCTACAGCTCCAGAATTATGAATTAGAGCACCACCATGGCTTTCTGCAGAAGGCCACTCCCAGTTAAGCCAGCTGTAAATGAGCATCTAGTCACTAGTCTGGAGGATCGAGGAATGCTAGACCAAAATAGTAGCTCTATCACGCCCTATTTTATCATTCTACAGAAGTCAGAGTGTGACTGTGAAGCTTGCCTCATGTATTGGTTAGAAACAGGATGGCTCTTTCAATCCTTTCCCTTTTGTCTTTGTAAGAAGTCATGTTCAAGTTTTGTATTTCACGTACTACACTAAGAAAGTAAGAATTTTCTCCACTTAAGTCTGCAAGATTGTAATTCTATTGCAACAACTTAAGACTGAATGCTATGGGTACAAAGCCCCGTGTTCAGCAAACTAAGTTAAAAACAGTGGTTAAACTTTAGATGGCTCTAAGAAGCAGAATAGGTATTAAAATTCAGTTTTTCATTCTTCAGAGTTACAGCTTACTCCAGTTCTGAATCATTTAATTTTTGACTGCAAGCAAGTCATAGTATGCCCCATGAATGGGAAGGAAATAAGACGTGAATTTGTATACAATACTGTTGAATAAGTGAAAGAATCAAAGACAGCCAAGTACTGATCTCTGCACACTGATACTGCGGACTACATTGGACCATTAGCACAAAGGCATTTCTCAGTCTGAATCAGCAGTAGTATCACTGAGTTCACTCACATGTGTCTTTCGCTTATACCGCTCCCAGACAATATTCTGGTAACTTCTCACTGAAATCTCACATTCTATGAAATCTTAAATTCATTTCCCATTTCAGCAAACTAATTATTTAGAATACGTCTTTGCCATGCAATTAACTCAAGGCTCCCTTCTGAACTCTCCTCCCTTGGGGGTTGGACTAGATGATCTCCAGAGGTCCCTTCCAACCCTGACCATTCTGTGATTCTGTGAAATATAGTGAAACTGCTTTTTTCCCATGCAAACAGAAAAAAACAAATCTTCTGAGCTAGTTTGAAGATGAGTAAGACTGGCCTTGCTTACTGATGAAGCACTCGCTTAAGACCAGAACCCAGCCACTGTTCAGGGCAATGGGTAGGCAAAAATCACCTGAGTGGCGACAGTCCAAGCAGCCTTTCCTGAATTCCTCCTAAAGGAAAACAAGAGTGCTCACCCTTTAGCCAGCTGAGAGCAGCACAAGATGTACAAAGGAGTGCAGGAACGGCAAGAATACATTATAATACATGGAGGTGCCTTTCTTGTGGAAATGCTCAAACTCTGGTGACAAATGCCTAGATGAACTGGGGATCAAAAATATATTTCTGGTGAACACAGAGCCTCTTGGCCAATATAGCCTAAATATACCAGTAGGCCTTTGGCATTATTCATGAGCTCTTATCTAACAGAGTAAATAGAAACTGGAAGACAATAATAACCCCTGACTGACAGCAGGCTGTTAATTTCTCTTGGCTTTACATTTCAAATGCTGTTTACGTAACCCATACATTTAAACAAGCTTATAAACATTTAGAGTAGCCTCAACCCTGGTGGGGCACATTTTCACACTATATCTATAATTACTCTTTTTAGCGTGAAGGCCTTAAAAGCAGGCTCTACTTTTAAAATACTGTTCACAGGACTCAGTGACAGAACAAATTTTCAAGAGAGGTCTCTCCAGACAACCAAGCAATTTTCTGTGTGTGCTCTTGAAAACCACTGAGACTTGACATCATTGGGTGGGTACTGGGTTTTAAGTATTTAGTCTCCGAGTATTTGCTGAGGCTATATAAAGTATTACATTTCTTGTTGTAAGAAGTGCTCTGGTGATGATCATGCTCACTATTATGCCAGAGATGTTCATTACCTTTCAAAACTAAGGTTCTTGTCTTTCCTGATATTTAAAGAGTTAAGCTCTTAATTGTATAACATTCTGAGGATCAATTATTTCTTAAACCAAAGGTATTTCCAATTAATCGGTAATCTAAAAAATGATAGTGATTTATGCACTCAAGTCCCACAGACTACAAGGATCTAAGGATCGTGGTGGACCTAGCAGTGATAGGTTAATGGCTGGACTCGATGATCTCAAAGGTCCTTTCCAAACTAAAAGATTTGATTTGATTCTATGCTATGCTGTTCTGTCTTTCAAAGAAGATGGGGAATATGCTGAAGGAGAAGAACAAGTCAAATAGGAAAAATACACGTATTTTGTTCTACGGGAAAAAATCCTAAATTAGAAACACAGAGTTGCACGCATGAGCATTAACATATGGAAATGTAAAAATGATGGACTATGCCTAAAGAAAAAAAATCTTCATTTACAGCTATAAATCTTAGGTGATATAATTAAAAAAAAGGAGCACCACTAACCAAAGGTAACAAGGCAATATGAGAAAGTTACTTACCCAAAACTCTCTTCTTCTCAGAAGCTAGGTCTTCAAGATTCACAATTAAGCTTTGCTTCTCAGGATAAGAGCAGCAAAAACTCTTAACAATACTAAATCACTCTGGTGCTTAAAACTGTCAAAGAGAATGGCAGGCTAGAAGTTCAACCAATTCCTTTTGGTCCACAGCATATCCTTTTTCACCTCTCTCCCCAAATCATAATGCTTCCCTCTTTATTTTCCAGTTAGTTCCTGAGTTTGGAAAAGCTTTCTTTTAGATTTCTGAACTTATTTCAATAAAAAAAAAGCAGTATCACTGGAAAACTTTTGGGAGCCTTGAGCCAAGGAGAAAAAAATTCCTTTACAAAAATCAGTGTGGTGGCTTCCTTTGAAATATAAATGAATCTGACATCAGTCTTCCTGATAATCCTAATACAAATAAGAGACCTAATCATCTTCATTCTTAATCTACTTCCTCAGATGTGGCAGGAATTGTCTTTCTGACAATATCACTGCATTGTTATGACTGATTCAAGAATCACTTAACAGTTCTTCAGTGTTCTGATGTACACCAGAGTATCCCATGGCCCTTGAGACATCAATATGCAGTTGTGTCAAGAGGTGCCGCAAGGCTAGTATGATTAAGCTTTGATTTACCAAAAAAAAGGCACATTAACAGAGCAACGGGAGTAAAACTGGTAGATTTGTCAAGAATGTCTAGGATTTTTAACAGACGTGTCTCAAGGAACTGCTACCCACACAAGGAACCTCCAGCTTTCACAGATTCTCTATCTTATTTGATTACAAAACAGTGATTTCCCATCTATCAAGTAGATAATATTTGGCAGAGCCCCTAGCTTCTGGTATACGGTCCACTGCAGATTAGGCTGCCATATTATGCCTTGCCTGTGCTTGGGGTTGAGTATTGTAATTGTTCTTGGACAACTGAGGCTTGAACTTAAGGGATTTGAAGCACCAATACTGCACTTCAAGAAATCTTTCTGGGGACCTCTATTATGTGTACGTTACACCTTCATTTAGAACCATCTATAAACATATTTGAAGTCCTGCAATCTGAAAAGACTGATGAACAAATATGAATCATTCTTCTGCAAGATGGACTAGTTTTAAAGTCATAAAGATGACTTCTAGACTTGACAGACAGAAAAGCCTGTAAGAAGAAGGCATCTAGAGAAGTGCTGGACCAATAGATCCACGCAGAGACTCACAGTAAAGAAATACATAGGTGCTAAGCATTAATATTCTCAGCAAAATCAGGTACTCTCCTACTCTAAAGCAGCGATGCAACAAAAAGAAGGCTGTAATAATGATGAAGTACTGGCAGAAAGAAATTCAACCTATAAAAAGGCCAACACTGCAAGTGTCTCAGCATTTAGATAAGCACTAAAGTGTTAAGCTATCGTCAAACAACTGAGAAAATAATTTCTGAAGAGGGGCACTGAAGCACTTGCATGGATGGTATTTGAAACTGGAGGGCAATAGCGATCAAAGCGTACAGGAAGACTTGCAAAGAGCACTGGCAAAGTGCAGATTTTGAAGTATTGCAGAAATGCATGATAGCGTCTTGGAATCATCTCAGAAATACTAAACTACACCTAAAGCAGAATAAGGCCAAGAAAAAATTGCAATAAGCACCAGTAAGCTATATGTAAGTCTTTAAGCATTAGTGAAGGTGGGTCAGCTACTACAGGAAGACCTTTTTCTGAGCAAGAAAGATCTGACTTAAGTATTCATAAGAAATTGCTTATATTGACTAGAAGTTGTGAATAATGTACAGTCTAGTGTACTGTAATGCATCACGACAGACCTCAAGCAGAAAGAAAGAATGAAGAAGAGTTGCAAGTACTTGTCTGATCCTGACAGTCTTGAACTGTGAAGCTAAGATCAAAGAGCAAGAGGGCTTCTCAGATAAGGACTCAAGCAAATACTACGTATTTTAAAAAAGCACAACGGAATTTCTATCCCGGTATGATATATACTGTTAATCAATAGCAGTGCTGTAAAACTGTAGGTCTGCCCAGAAAGCACCTACTAAGCTCAATTAATACAGTGAGCTCTCTACATGGCTTGAAGCATTCTGTTGATATCAACCTATTTTAGTAAACATGAGAAAGAAGCCACTGAATTTCTCTACCTGGCCATCTCTTTGCTATAATTAGCAAAGGTCTAGTTAAAGGTCCTGTTTAGCTTGTTCAATCAAGTAAAACATAATCAAACACGAACATCTTACAAGGTTTAGCATAACATGGCAAATTATGGACAGAGAATTCAGTGGGTCACTAATACACTAGGAAGTTAGGACTCAGTTGTGGCAAGAGCTAATAATAAGATGTGACAAAAGACTATAACCTTTTTTTTTTTTCTCCTTACACCTGCAAAAAAAGAAGGAGAATATGGATTTTGTTGACAGTGTTAATTTGGAGGGATGGAGTGCACGTTTAACACGCAAGGATTGCCAAACCTAAGGTTTCACCTCATTTTCAATGTTGAGAATACATCTTTTTTACTATATGCTCAAACACACTGTGGTATCAAAAGCTATCTGATGTGTTTTAAATCAGCACCTTGTCACAACGAAATGGTCACAACAGTGAGGAAACTGGTAAAAAAGCTCGATAATGTTGGATTCTGCAATGGGGAGAATCAGTGTCACTGAAAGCTGGATTCCAGATTCTAAGTCTTCAGGGTACCATTAACATAATTCAGTAGTGTTTAGATCAGTCTTTACAATGCCATCCTTGGGTTGTAGCGGTACACTGAGCAAATATTTTAAACAAACAGTATTTATAGGCTATAGAATGCAAAACTACTTGAAACTAATCTGTTGAAGTGCTTTCTTAATGCCCTGGTTATGCTGTACACACATATGAAATTAGTAGAAGAGCCAATTGGTAGAAGAACCTTGGACCTTACAAGGCCACATCTTATGTGCTATACTTTCTCTGACAATTGAAAAGAATTATGTTGTCCTCCAAAGAGTAAGACTGTTTATATATTAAGCTGAAATGATTGTGGTCATGTTTTTTTTACACTAAAGACAACCAAACAAAACGTGTTATGTTCTTTACTTTAAGAACTACTTTATACTTCTTTACTGGGTTATTTTTAATTTACTAATTTTGTCAGTAGTACATACATGCTTATAAAAATAAAAGCCAAAATATTGTTCTGCTATACAACAAACAAGGTGTTTTGAAAGATTAAATGTTAACTTTTTAACTACAAAGTTACCAAAGAAAAGAAGTCTGCTATTTAGTACACATCTACAGAAGTAGAGCTTTATTTTTGTTCAGATTTACAACTGGTAGATGTGGCATGATAAAAATCTTTATTTCCACAGAAATCAGAGTCAAACCATAGACGCTGAGTGCTAATGGTATTTTATCATGAGAGTTTTAAGGGCACAAGTGAGATTTAAAAACTGATATTAAAATTTTCAAAAAGGCTGAACTGACTTTGCAAACTATCCACCAAATCAGTCTTATCTCCTAGAAGTAGAAATTTGGACCCTGGTTGCTATTTATCCTTTGAAAATTTCACTCATGTTAGTAAGAAAAATGAAGGGGCAATTCTGTCTAGTTTCAGCCAATATTTAGTGAGTAAATTCCTTGATTCATTAAAACCAGTTTGATTATATAATGCACATGATGTCTCACCTAGATCTAAAATTGTTCTATGATCTTCAGGAAAATAATGCTTATAGGTTGTGTTTATTTGTTTAACCAAATCACATCAGGACATTAACAAGAGATTCATCTAGGTAGTAAAAATCAATTGGTTTTAAGCCCAAATGACTGGAAATAACTTTATCCGTAATGTTCATTCAGTTATTTTAATAGGCTCACAAAATAGAACTTGCTACTTTAGCAATAAAAAACTTTATTTTATAATGAATAAAGTAGATCGGGAAAGAAATCATTTAAGTAATTTTGTTGTTTATTTTGGTCTCTTTCCTCTGCATACTTACTGGAAGTTGGCATGAGAAACAATATTGGTGTAAAAGCATTAGCCGCTGTTTTGCGCTTCATTTAGAATCCTTGAATTTCTAGCAAGCCTTTCCATTTAGCTTGGGTTGTTTGATGGGTTTTGTTTTTTGTTTTTTTTTTTACTTCATTTTAAGTATTCACAATAGGCCAAAAACCTTAACACAAATTCATGGTAAAGCATTTAAGAGCTTGCAGTTCACTGTAATCTTCTTACTATGTTAAAAAAAAGACAAAGCACTACAAAAAGGTCAGTTATATACATATGCAGGTTGTTCTCATCTTTTACCTTGCTGTCTTTGGAAGCAGTAGCACCACTCATTGTTAGATATCAAACTGTCCCTGTATGTGTCACAAGAATTGAAGAACGCCCTGGTGCATGGCTCATTCTTGTCAAGGTAAATGCTTCCAAGTTCTGACTGGTCCAACAACAGGTCATAGTTCGTATCGAGCCTGTTAAACATCCAGCCAAGGGAGTCTTTGCAAATTGGCAAAATGCTGGTATCAAATCCTAAGAAGCAAAAAAAAAATAAAATAAATCATATAGCAGGAAAGATACAGCAGCTGCTGAGCTCAGCCACCACAAAAGAATACTGCATCATGGAAATTGCTCCAGTGGTACATAGATACAGTACACAAACAGTATATGATATTGAAATACTACGTATAAATTATATGTTAGCTTCATTTTAAAAACTCATTACATTAACGTGCTAAAAAAATTAATCCCACCATCAATCTCAAAGCATTTAGAACTATGAGTTTTCCAGTCAAACATTATACCTATAGCACACACGTTATATACAGTAATAAATGATCTACAGTGATTTCCTAGAAAATAATTCAGTTGAGGAATTCTAGTGATATTACAAATCAGGAGAGTGAAGCTTAAGTGGTCTGCAATGTTTACAGAATTAAGAAGAGAATAAATTCCAGGTAACTTGTTGGACTCCATTTTTTTCTTCTTATAACATATACTTGATTCTATGAAAAAAAGAACACAATACTCAGCCTCAGCAATGCCTTGAAAGTTATGATACATCTTTACCTGATGTACTTTACATCTTGGAGGAGGCCATGGAAAAGATGATTGCTAAGAGCAGCCGTCTGCCAGTATCAGACCTACTAATATAGTTTGCATCTTCCTAAATTGTTGCTTGGAGAAAGGGCCATCAGGAACAGGCTGAGTTAATCATTCCTGTAACCAGAGCTCAGACCTCATGTTTGTTTTCCCTGCATCAACTGTAAAGTACGTGCAGACTTGCATATGGACATGGACGGGAAATTCAGAAGCTGCCAGGCCTCTTGCCTATATAGAAGATGTGAGCTGCATTTGATATACACACACTTTTTTTCCTGTTCCCGTGCTATGGGTTGTCCCACAGGCTTATGGGGCATGTGGCTAGGCAGCTGAGTATACATCCTTACAGAGAATGAGATTTAGTGCTACTAAATACTATTCTTCTAAAAACCTTTAAGCTAAAACTGAGCACTGAAAAAAATGAGATTGGAGAATATGTCTCTAGGAAAGCTGACATGAGAGCACACAGGAATTCTACTGCTGTTAAAATCAATCCTACCTGCCTGCCTGCCTTAGTTGTTCTGAATCTGAAAAGTGTTTCTATATTGCTAAAACAGGTCAAGTAGGACAACACCGTAATTAGATTCAGAAATCAGTAGATTTTCCTTTACATGTATATGTAGGTGGAAATGTCCATGCTATGGCTGACCATTTCAGACAGGAAAAGAAGAAAACGGATAGCACAAAAAACTCCCTGTGGAAGTCAGATGACCCCATAAACACCCCTTTCCCAGAAATCCAAAATTAACTATGGGCAGTCTCACTTTTTTTTTGCTCACTGTTGATCTTTCATGTTCATTATTATTTCTGCTTGACAGAAAGAAAAGAAAAAAAGCAAAAAAAATAAGCCATTTTATATTTATGATATTTTTGATGTGTTTAACACAATTTAAAAACATAGCTAAGCATTCAACCAATGGACTCTCTCTTCCTTCCTCTCCAGCCCCTGATAAAATGTCAAGACAAAACAACTTATTTTTTGTGGGTTAGTAAGAGCAGAGAGAGATGCGACCCGACTGAATGAATAAGGTTATACAGTAGATGTGGCATTCAACTTTTACAGATAAAGTTATCAAAATTATTTAAAAGGTATTTCCGATGTGAAAAATTCTGGAATTCTCCATCTTAAAACATTTTGTCTAAGGATGAATGTTCAGTACAACATTATTTACCTCTAAGGCTGTGATCCTGAAGGCCTGTTTTCACTTCCCAGATATCCCTCTTTTCTTTCCTAGTCCTGCTTTTAGCTAGACAACCTCCTCAAGACCTTGGATTCAGAAAGGGTTCAATGTGAAACATACTGTTTCCTATCCTGCCTTTGTGTACCTGCATGAAGGGAGGAATTATTCTCGTGCTCACATAATTTCTCTGTATTTGGTATTCTGGCCAGCTTACCAAACTAAGACAAGTTGCAAAAAAAAAAAGAGCAACCATGAGGAGACAGATTTTAATGAGTAAGATGCCAGCTAGAAGGTAATATAAGATAAAAGCCACTTTAAAGGTGTATTCAGGGATGGATCTTGTGGCCCAAATAAGATCATTTTAGATAATACATCTGCATGTGGAATTTTAAGCATAAGTTTATTGAAAGAGGCATCACTTTCAAGCTTGGGACAAAGTATTTTTAAATTAGCATTTGTGGTCCATGCTGGAAAAGCTCACATCATAAAGTACTTTGTACTTTAGGACACTAGAAGCTAGTGTTATGTATTTAATAAACTCTACTAAGGAAAAGGGAAAAAAAACCCAAACACTTGCTTATTTTTTTTCTCTTAGTCAGTTCCAAATTTTATTCTAAAAAGAAATAAATTTATCTGAAGAATAGTGAAAGAGCACTGAACATTTCAAAGGTTTTATGCATCACTAAATTAAGGTCAGAACAATATTATATATCTGCAGAAGATTTTATCTGTATTTTTTCTTGATTCTCTTAACTAGCATTAGCCTGTGAATTGAGTTCATCCTCTATTCCCATTTCTCATTTTTTTCTCACTTCTTTCTAAAAAATTTTAGATTTTTTAAAAAGTGTGTCTAATAGTGATTTCCCACTGGATTCTTATCTATTACATTTGTCATAGTTAGGAACAGAGCTTGAAATAAAAACATTTACACTGGAGTCAGCACTATCATTAAATAACAGATGATTTTAGTACAAATTACTGGTATCAACAGTAAAGCACCAGAAAAATGTCATTATGTTCTAATATTTTCTATAAATCCAATTAAAGCTCAAAATAACTATAGTTTAATATTTAAATATAGAGTTTGAATGCTGGTATTTATGATCTACACTTCCTAGTACACAGGAATATCACTGGAATGTCGGAATTAATAAAACTACTTCAAACTCCTTTTGTTATTTCCAAGCCTGAAAAATAAAGTTTACATATATTAAAGCTATCATAACCTATCTATTAAATAGAATCATGGAATGGTTTGGGTTGGAAGAGACCTTAACGATCATCTAGTTCCAACCCCTCGGTCTCCTCGACTACAGAAGGTTGCTCAAAGCCTTATCCAACAGGGACTTGAACACTTCCAGGGATGGGGTCTCCACAGTTTCTCTGGGCAACCTCTTCCAGTGTCTCAAAGGCTTCGCAGTAAAGAATTTCTTCCTAATATACTTTTTTCTAAATATACTCTCTTTCAGTTTAGAACCGTTATCCCTCATTCCCTGATAAAAGAGTCCCTCCCCAGCTCTCCTGTGGCCCCCCTTTAAGTACTGGAAGGCTGCTGTAAGGTCTCCCCTCTTTTCCAGGTGGAACAACCACAACTCTCTCAGCCTGTCTTCATAGGAGAGGTGCTCCAGCACTCTGATCATCTTCATCACCCTCCTCTGGACCCACTCCAATAGGTCCATGTCTTTCCTATGTTGGGGCTCCAGAGCTGGATGCAGTACTCCAGGTGGAGTCTCACCAGACCAGAGTAGAGGGGGGAGAATCACCTCCCTCAACCTGCTGGCCATGCTTTTTTTGATGCAGCCCAGGATGCGGTTGGCTTTCTGGGCTGCAAGTGCACATTGCCTGCTCCTGTTGAGCTTCTCATCAACCAACATCCTCAAGTCCTTCTCCTCAGGGCTGCTCTTAAACCCAGCTTGTATTTGTGCTTGGGATTGCCCTAAACCACATGCAGGACATTGCACTTGGCCTTGTTTGCATGGGCCCACTTCTCAAGCCTGTCCAGGTCCCTCTGGATGGCATCCTTTCCCTCCAGCGTGTCGACTGCTCCACACAGCTTGGTGTCATCAGCAAACTTGCTGAGGGTGCACTCAGTCCATCACATCTCTCAGTTTTCATTTGGCTTGTTTCACCAAGCCAAACTCTTTCACAACCATCAGTCACTGCACTATAGGTGTAGAAACATCTGAAACCTAGGTCAGATATTAGTTTAAGTGAAATAAATAAACAAAAAAAATTCAGAGGTAAGCCAGGCACATGTTGACAGAGACAGAAGCAGCCTTGTTTGATCTAAAATGGAGCAGTCCACCTCCTCCAGAACTGCTACACCACAGAAAGACCATCACCTCAGTTCCACATTCACATTATAAACCCTTAAGAGATTACTGTGGTAAAGTAGAATTCTTGGTACAGTTTTAAAGAACCTTTAAGGAACTGTCCAAACTTAAGATCATCAGAAGTGCTTTCTCTCTGCAATGACTTTCTTCCTCTACTATAATATTGATAAAATAATACAGGTGTCGCTACGGAAGGTGATACACTTTAGAAAAAGTGTCAGGAAAACATCGAAGTACATACCTAGAGTTTAACATCTGCTAACCTGGTTTGACCCATGAGGGGGTCAGGTGATACAGAACTAAGAATCACAAAATCACCAGGTGACCTAGAACTAGGAAATTAATTGCCCAAATCACAGACTACATATATTATCATTTTAAGTGCCAACCGAAATGCTGTTCTTACACGTTTTTCACGGTTGTGCCACCAAACAAAAAGCAAAACTAAAGGTGGAAAATTAGTATAGTTGAAGGAGAGTAATTTATTCTTGATGATTAAGTACCAGGACATTATACTGAGGAGAGCAAAAACTGCTGCTCAGATGTCTAAATTACAAAAGATTTCCTCTTTCTCTCATTTTAACCACTTATTTGTAATCTATTTCCATATACCATAATTAAGTGAGCTTTTATGCAGCTAATTCTGAACATTGTCTGGAAAAATGTGAAGTACCAGCTTAAGCTCTTTCCTCAGCCAAAACAATCCCTAGGGAAATACTATTGAGGAATATACCCCTCCTCCATGGCTTACACACTAGCATTTAAAACATTTCCTCAAAAGGAACCAACAGAAATGCTCCACTGTTTCTGATTATTTCTCAGGGGAGATTTTCAAGTTTTAATAAATATAATCTGCTCCTCAAGGTAAAACTATTGTTTGTTTGCTTATCGAGCTCAGAAGTAATAAATCCTTGTGTACATTGAGGAAGACAACTTTTGACGTTATATGGAAATCTAAGCAGCATACATACATATGGCTCACATACTGCATGCATATAAATTGTTTATCTAATATACCAAGAGAAGTAAACTGCATGATTCTTCCCAATACCAGTACACTGTCCAGTACAATAAAAACCACAAATCATATATGTGAATAAACACCCATGCACTCTGCTAGAGTCCTGACTGCCTTCTCGATCATGGCTTTTACTTGTTCAGTGTGCAAGCTGCATAGCAAGAAGGTTTTCACTTGTGATGGATTTGTCTAATATTTTGGCTCTGAGAAAACATTCAGTTAACACCATCTCACAGCTGAGGTCTGGGAACACGCTGGGAACAAGTTTTCCTTCCTAATGTAGTTTTATCAGGACAGACCTGAGCAGGACGGACTAAACTAAAGAGAGGATCAAGGAGACGTGAATGCTTTCTGTCATATTTGCTGTTTACAAAAGCGCCGATGTAGGTGAGACTCATGTGGCTCCATACTAGCCCAAGAAGGAGACAGCATTAGGCATAACGTTCTCTGTCACCTGTCTAAAGCTGTGACATATTCCTGCTGGCTATGATTACACAGATAGAAGCAGAGCCTGGGTCAGGGCAAGACATGGGGAAAGTACTAAAGGTCTTACAATAAACCTAGGGTAACTGACTCTCATTGTACAACAAAAGGTACAAGGGAAAGAAATACAGGACAGCTGCAATGTCCCTTAAACACCTGTGAAAGTTTGCACCCTGAAGTCTCTCCTTTTCCAGAAAGTGTTACAGAGAATTTTATATGGAGGCGGGGGGCAAATCAAGATAAATCTTATTGCTGGAGGCTAGCAATTTGCTAATAGATTGACAGTTCAGACAAAACGCATTCTGTGGGACACCAGAATGACCATTTTATTAATAGGAGTGACTATGAAGGAAAAGCAGAGAAGATACCTGAGGTAGGAGAAAAAAAATAAAATGCTACAGTAAACACCTATATATGTTTCACTGTGTATAAGGATAATTCTCTACAAAAGATTGAGTCAAAACAAATTTCAGTCAACAATACTGATTTAGTTATTTCAAAGTCTTAATTTTAAGTAAAGATGGATTCATTTAAAATTCCCGCTCAGCATTACTTCTAGGCTGGATTTCCTCTTCTAGACTCTTGCTTTAAGGATGCCTGGGCTTACACTAACCTGACACATGCAGAAAGTCATTAGAAGAACCTTTTCTTTCTCGCAAACTAGAACTATGGTTCAGGTTGCCAGCCGGTACAACTCTGCAGTATAGCTTATGGGACATTTTCTGAGATAATCTCAGGAAGTAGCCAAATTCTCAGGCAGTCAGCATTGTCAAGACATCAAAAATTATGTTTAAAACTGCCATTCTTTTTATCTCTTATAAGTATGCAATGACTCCATGGGAGAGTACTATCAGGAGTAAGCAAAAACGTATTGTTCTGCTTACGAGTTCTGCCTGTACATCAGGGTTTCCAAATATGCTTCAGTAATGAAGATCAGGGAAATTTAATTTATCTCTGCATAATGTCAGCTGTGTGATTTCATCAATGAGGAACTTAGGATAGTCAGAATGAAGTAAAAACCTCCAAGCAAAGATCTGAAATTGTTGATTTTATTTACACTTTTCTATACAAAATTGGTCTTTTCCTCCAGCAAGTTTTTAAGGGTATTTGGCAATTTTCGTGTAATAATATCTCACCATGCTAGATCTAGACAACCCAATTATAAGTAATTTTCTTTCCGACTTCTTGTATTTTTCTGTTATTTTCAAAATTATTAGTGTATTAGACTCCAAATAATCATATTCTTCCCAAGCCAAAAGAAGATTCTCTATTACCTCTGGTCTTTCATCTTCTAACATGACAAGGTGCACAAGCATTCTTCAGAAACAGACTGCCTCTTAGCAGAAATATTTGTGGGAGTACAATACTTTTTGCACTTTGCATTTGATGCCTGAATTCCCTAGAGTTTTATCACACAAAATTAATACAGAAATAGAAGAAATATGTTAAAAGACTTTAAAAAAGTATGTAAAATCTCACTTAATTTTTCAATTCCTTACTTCCCCATCCACAAGGGGGACAATGGGGGTATTATTGTAGTATGGGGGTAAAGTATCCTTCTCCCCTTTCTGTCATCTATTTAGACCAGAAATGGCCTGAGGACAAGATTTAAGTGTTTATATAGCATTTATAGTACTGATACTTCTAGATATATGCAATCTGAATACATCCCTAGAAGGGATTTTGGAAATTAAACCCTATTAATTATTTGAAATATTCTAGTCTGGATTACTGGGATTCAGCTTTGGAAAAAAAGAAGCGTCAGTTAAACAAAATTATGTAACTCTTGTAAAAACACAACAATGTAGGTACCTCACATTTTTAACTTGTTATCAGCTTATTGATGGCTCTAGCAGAACATCTCAAACACTATTGTTTGGTTTGTTTAGAAATAATATTTATGATTGTATGGATCAATACGAACTATTTAATTGCTGGAACAACTCTGAAAAGCAAGGCACTATAAACTTGTACCACATCTACCTTGGTCAGAAGGACTGTGCCCAAGTCTTTTAATAAATCCTGTCCCAAGTGCCAACAGAGAGACTGAAATCTGAAAAATCCTAAATGCGAACAGACAACCAGAAAGGATGTCACAAATCGCTTTTTTAAATGCAGAATGTTTTTTCAGTGAGGAAGGAACTCTGTGACAAGAATAAAGGACAGCCTGGGGGAAAGGGTGCCAAAACAGATTTTTAACTCCCAAAGGGTAATGAACAATTCCAGGGATCTGCTAGAATAATTAGGACTCTGAAAGGGGAAGTTGCATTTGGGTGGCTTTTTGTCATAGGTATTGTTCTGTACAGATCACTAAGCCTCATGTGCTAAGTATAATGTCATTATACGTGATTAAGAAGTTCTTTGCAAGATTTATTGCTAGGTGTAGCTCTCAGACACCCCCAAAATAGGGCTGGACTCCCTGGTATACTTAAAAATTAGTGCACCTGATATCTTGGACCTACTATGACTCTGGAGATCAACTTTGAGGGATTTCATTAGGGGTACTACTCGAGAGCTTAGCTCTCGAAGAAGTTTTAAGAATTCCTTAATGGTCTTAGAAAGGACATTACCATGTTTAATGGTTACCATTATTTTTGTTTCTTTGTGTGTTTACAAGGACAGAGTGACATAATATTTTCTTCTAGACCACAGATGTTCATTTCTGATAAGATGCAGTATCATTTGCTGCCTCAAATGAGAAATTTTGAAGTTCAGAAATGTAAACACCAGAAAAATCATATAGTTGCATTAATGAAACCAGTTTTTAAACAATTTTTGCATCCCCAAATCCACAAATGAAAGACAACTACTACTGATTGCATATTCATTCGATCACTTTCTGTCTATAGATGGACTCCCTTTTTGCAGTTGCCTGTCAAATTAATTCAATCAAGTAAATACTGACTACTTATAAAATGGACTAAATATTGTGCAAACAGGATCTTTTACATTTGAAAGCAATTTCTTTTTCACAATTAGATATATGCAACTTGAGTAACTGACCACAGTACTAAAACACTAGACTCTAAACATTTATTGTTCAAACATTTTTGTGAAACACTGGGTTTTGTCGAAAACCTCTTTTTTAAAGAGAAAAAGAAAAGAAGAAAAGATAGGACAAACTGAATGTCTCACATGTAACCATTTTCTACAATTTGATTTGCTTTGTTTTAGTAAAAATAAACATGCCAAAGCCTATCATCAAGGTTCCATGTTTACACCCTAATATTCCTATAATAAATAACAAACTTTTCAATATTCTTGAAACAACACTACCTCTATTTTAAGGTTGATGAGGTATAACTCTCTGAAACAGAAAATCTGATTTAAAACCAGCATAGTAATCAATTAATATTTTGTACAACATTCTAGCTGTTTAGAATTAATTCTGTTACCATGTTACAATTGTAAGTCAAACATTTCTGACAGAACCGTGTTCACAGGGAATTTAAAGTCAATAGTACAATGAAAACACATTTTTCCACACAGATTATATTTCATTACCTATTGATGAAAAAAAAACCCTAAGACTATTCTTAGCCATCCAAATCAACTCTTGATTCTGTCTCAAAAACCTGGTAGGCTAGGATCCAGTCTAACTTGTGCCTAAAATTTCAGATACCTCCTGAAGTGCATGTGAATTCTTTACACCTCAAAGGAGAGAACTTCATGACTTTGAAGGCTTCCAAAAGGATCTTCTGAAAACTGGGCCAGAAACCCATCTTTTCCCCCTCAATTGGAAAAATTGTATTTGTAGAGAAGATCCTCATCTGAAGGCTTTTGAAGGCAAATACCTCTCTCTACCTGCCTTAGAAAGATTCCTTTACTAGCTCAGATTAGGTGGGAGAGATCCCACAGACCCTAAAACGTTGGAGGAAGCTAATCGGAATGAGACCATAGCATTTTCTGCAGAAGAGCTCCTCATGCTCACACACCTCACAGACCAAAGTGCTTCATGCAACTGAACAATCTGTTCTAAAAATACCCACATATCTCACAACTGCTTTGGTCTACATAGTCTAAGCAGATGGTTATAATCTTCTGCATTGTACATGCAGTGCCAAAACATGAAAATTTAGGATACACTAGATGTAAAATCAACATTAGGTAGACACCACTCAATTTTACCAGTGTTGCTAATGTTATAGTAAGTGACCATCGATGTTTGAAAAAAACCCAACCAGTTTGGATCACATAACATATTTCTAGGTCCAAAAATTGACGAGGTCTAAAGTCAATTAATTTAGATCGTAAGTCTAAATACAGTCTTTGATTTCTCTTAGAAAGTAAAATTTTGCAAACAAACAACTGATAAAATAAATGTGAGTATAATATAGCCACGTACACATCATGATACAAATACCTGTCTCAAGTATAGATACTAGGTCTTATCCATGCCACCTGTGTGCTTAAGGAAAAAAGTCCAAGGAAAATGTCTAAGGGAAAAATCTCACACTCTTAACAACTTGGTGCTTGCACTACATTTCTATGTATTCAAAGTATTAATTATGAACTTTACATTCCTGTATTACATAGAACCCAATTACTTGAAACAGTGACTTTTTATTTATGCATGCCGTAGTACTTAATACCTGTACAGGTGCCTCTTTTATCATTGCCAAAATTTCTTTTTGAACTTTTACTGTATTATCAGGCTTCTAAAGAGCTGCACTGCATTTTTTACCTTACCTATTCAGTGTGTTACCCTCACCAAAGTGAGTATTCAGCAAGAAACAGGACCCTACGCAATGTTTCAGCTGGCCTTTAACTGAGCGATGTGCTTACAATAGCTGTATTATTAGATACAGTTTATTTATTACTATACAATAAACGTTTACTTAAGAGCTGCAAACTTTGCATTTCTGTTCTTTTCATTACTGGATGAGAAGCAGATCACATTCCAGTTATGGGCACCAACTAGAATGTAAATTGGAAATAGATGCTTTAAATGTGTTTTTTCAATATCAATAAAAAGTGACATTACTGTATTACCATCTCACCTCAGAAACACTTTTTCTCAATGTTAAGAGAGTACTCCCAGATAACACAGAATCATCTTTAATTCATTGTATCTTACAGAATTATTTTTATTTCCTTAGCAGGAAAAACCACACAAAGAAATGACATTTCCAATGAAATGAAATAAATGGATTTCTTGAAAAAAAAAAAAAAAAAGCAATGTTACAAACAGCAATCAAACAAAAGGTAAAAAAATAATCCCAAATACTTAAAAAGTTAATAATGAAGGAACTAAGGTAAGCAGTCAGTGGTGGCCAAATTCCGTGAAACATACTCTGGAGGAATTCATAGTTTGCTCTTCATATTAATGAAAGGAAGAGTTTTACGGCTTACAATACCTAAGTTGATTCTCCTTCACAGTAGGACATCACTCTTGAAACTATTATTGCACACTTCAATCGCTATTTTAAATAAGCCCTTTGATAATTAAATTTTAAAACTTTACTACTTTCCACAACGAAAAAACTATTTAAATATGTGAGGGGGTTAAAAACAAATTATGCTCCCTACTGTTTCCACTTCATTAGTACTCCCGAGTCTTTTCCAAATTGAAGTATATCCTTGAAAATTCCTTTTTACTTACAAGCTTTTTTTCCATGTGTTTTTCTGTACCAGTACCTACAGTGGCATCAACTAGCAACAATGCGTCACACATAATTACAGCTCCTGTACATTATTTCTTCGAACTAGCCATTCAGCAACTTATTTTTCTCTATGGAAAAGTTGCCCCAAATCCCTACTTGTTTCTTCTGTTTTGTCTCCTTATACAGCAGCTAATTATCAAGTTCCATCAAATAGACAATTTGATAGCATTCACAAATGAAAGCGTTGTGAACAGTAGATGCGATACATTCTTACAAGCATGAGTCCTGCCAAAAATGTTGGAAGTTTAAAGCAAACATCTTATATCAGTACTAAGCCATAAATGAGAAATTAACTTTAGAAAAGCACAATGTTATGGTTTCCTACATGTTTATTTAAAGCACATGAGAATAAGGCAAGTCTTAGCAATGGAACTACAAAAGAACAGAAAATTATCAGAGAACATCAAATGAGACAACTAGAAATCTCTTACTTGTTCTTTCAGGCCTTTGAATAATCCTAGTCTTCTTATTCTGAAGTCCACTTTCATGAAGTGCCTTAAACCAGTCTCTCAACCTGTTTGCAACCTCCCTGAATTCCAGGTCACTGCACACTGAAAAAGAAAATGCAGAGCTGTTTAATGTTTTTCTCCCGGGTGCTAAAGAGAACTTTTAAAAGTATGCTAAGAAAAGTAAAACGTAAAATAATATAAACATATATGTTCCACAGCTTTCTTTAATTCATAAAGTTCAGTTTCATTACTTAGGTATGCCTTCAAAACCCAATTAAGGCCCTCAGAAATAAATGCCTGATGTATAAAGCAATTATGAAATTATATATATATAGACATTAAAAACATCCTTTGCAAACTACTGCAAAGTACTATGAACAGTTCTAGCACAGATATTGTCACATCTTGCTGCAGATGAGGCTGTACGGCAGAGACACCCAGGACTCGCTTTTGGAGTTTCATTTCTATGTTCATCAGTGCAACAGCAACGAAAACCCTACCAGAACAGGTCGGAGATATGATTTAGCCAGATAATGCAGGAACACGCAACTTGCTTTCCTACGCTGAAGCGTGAAAAGAGGAAATATGGTTGACAGAAAAAGTGCTTCAATAAGCTGAAAGCTTATTTGATCGAATGTAGTTTTACAAGCAAACATTCCTGAGCACCTAACTGCAAACTGGCAATCGTACAGCTGCTGGCGATGGAAAGGACAGCTTCTTTGACCAGAAAGAGCACAGGTCGAAAAAGCACACAAGACCAAAGAGAGCATCCATAGCACCAAGAGCAGCAGATTAGTAGCAGACTGGCTGGAGTACTGTACAGTACTGGCAGTTGGTACTGAAGCCAGCACCAGAAGGAGATGATCGAGATTTGCAGTGAGGAGGCCTAGTCACCTTCACTAGGTGAAGTGAGACAAAGTGGAGTCTCTTCGCTGCTGGAGACAAAGAAAAGGTGTGCTTGGAGCAAGCAGATAACCCTTCCAGAACTCTGTTTTCCCATTTCATGTGTTTGAGAGAAGCTGGGAAAAGAAAAGAGAAATAACAGGATCTGGAATATGACAAAAGCAGGAGAGGCACCAGATGTATGCTTCCCTAGGTAACAAAATACTTCCACTGCCCTTGTCAACAGTTATCACTTCCAAATCAGGATCGTTTTCCAGGTCTACCAGTAATTGACTAAGCTACAGTCTGAAGAGCTCAGACCTAAGTTAGCAGAGCTTCACAGTGACGCTCTTGAAAATAAATCTCCAGTTCAGTACTTTTCCTTTATTATGTAGCAATCCATAATATTTGGTGACACAGCCTTCAGCACGCTTTATTAAATTGAACAAAAGTGTGAAACGCCTATTTGTATTTTAGAGTAAGACTGAAACACGTCATTATGTGAACAGCTATCAATGCCTGTACAACAGCAGGCATCAAAGCATTTGTTTATTCATTCTTTGCTGAAGTCTCTCTTGAGACTTTGATTCTCTCCATGACAGACTTAGGTGCAATCTATACATACATTTGCATATATTATGAACTGACATTTTTATAAAACTTGTATTGTGCTTTTCTCTTGTGTAATGGAACAAATTTTTTTTTTTTTCTGATAATTCCATAGGGAACTGGGAAAAAAAAAATTAATGATGTATGGGCATGTATGTTCAAAAATGTCGTATCGCAACTTCTAGATGAAAATTGTCTCCTGCGCCAAGACTACACATCATAATTCAAACTTGTGGGATTTCTATATTTGCTACAATGACACCTTCCTTTAGCAATCCTTGCACCAGCTGACAGGTCAGCACAAAGAATCAGATATTAACTTGGGGCACACTGCTTCTCCTCAATTTCCCCTCCCATTACAGGTGAAATAGAATAATATTGTTCCCTTCTCTAACTACCCTCTCTTGGTTTAAGAGAAAGACTTTTAGAATTGAATCAAAGGGTATGGAGCACAGCACAATCATCAGGGGTACCTGATCTGCCATCTGACCGCTTTGACTTATTTACCCTGCACAATACTGTGCAATACCACCACAGGTCGCAGAAATAACACAGCTACATTAATGTGGTGCACTGACCTGGCTATTTTCATCTACTGCTAGCTTGTCTATATGCAGTGCCACCCTGATTAAGCTCTGATGCTTAGGTGACCTACTCAGAGTCAGCATATAAGCTCATTTACAGGTACAGACACACACAGAGAATCATGGAATGGTTAGAGTTGAAAGGGACCTTAAAGATCATCTAGTTCCACCCCCCCTGCCGTGGGCAGGGACACCTTCCACTAGACTAGATTGCTTAAATATATCCACATATATCCATATATATGTGTGTGTATACATATACACACACACGTATATACACACAAAAGGAGTGCATGAGGAAGTGCCAGCTACAAGTAAAAGCTCAGCTTGAGTAACATTAACAGAAAGATGCACACTGCAGCTGTATGATGAATAAGCCAAATAGACACCCTGAAGCTAATTATCTCCTAAGCTCATTATGGCATAAAAACAAAGCACTAAGAAAAGGAGATAGTGCCTCTTTGGCTATTAGGTATAAGAATAAAATAGAGCTTGCTGTTTCAGCATCTGGTACTAGCCACTGTCATGCACACTATGACATAAAATGACAGTTTCTGTGCTCCTGTGAATCGCACTCCTCTCCTTTCAAAATGGAAGGTACGTATGGCATATGTGGGGCATCAGACACATCCCGTTATCAGATCTCAGATTAGGGACGTTCTTCCAACTTCAACTTCTTATAACCTTTTTCCCAAACTTTGTTTGACAATTTAAATTATGGTTTTTATCTCAAAACAAAGAATGAGAAAATTGTGATAATTTTTGGTTCGTTTTAATGATTTTGATAACTTTATCATGGGAATACATAAAAATCAAATATCAAAGCAATGCAAAACAAACCCATCAAACTGCCATTTGCCTATTTTACACCCTATAGCTACTCAAGTGCTGGAGTCAGCTCTCAAACATGGTAGGTAATCATATTTACTGTATTATTAATTTAAATGCACAGTGAATTTTTGGTTCATGACATTTCTAACTTTTCAAGTAAAAGTAGATGTCTTCTATACATGAAATATACAGGTGAGATGCAGCAGAACTTTACTAAACCACACAATAATTTACATGGACAAACTGTGTTCTCAGCAAGGATTTAAAGTATGAGTTTATAACAATATCTCATATTTCAATATTTGAGTATCACAGTTTTTTTATCAAAGAACACTTACTAGCATAACTACATTTACTTCTCATAAAAAGATTTAAATGGTAGAACCAGCCAGCAAATCAGAATTCTTACCATGAAACTTTCTGTCAATCTTTTAATTTCCACAGGATACTTAAAATATGTTAAAATTTTGAGTTGGTTAAATAACAACTAATCATGCAATTTAATTTTGACTGCTGGAAAGTAAAATACACTGGATTTCCTCCACTCCCACCCTTTTTCTTTTCTTCTCTATTTTGGAATTTTCCACCGAGAAATTTAAGTTTCAAATTTCAGTATGCTTACTGTTTACCAGAATGCTTTTCAAGATATAGCTAGCCTAACATTAAAATAGCAGAATAAAAATAAACTAAAAATTAAGAAAGTACTTTTCATTTTGTGTTTCCTTTTAAGTGGTTTATGTTGGGGCTACTTAAGGTTAATTCGCTATCACCTGATGTCAGTATTCATTCACTTCCATGGTTACTCTTGCATACAGTCCTCTCTAAATATTCTGTTACATTACATTGTTTGAAGCATTTCACAAACATAAAACAATCTGATGAAAAGCATTCCGTTTTTTCTGTTGTGATTACTGGGAAAAAAAGCCATTACTATTCTGACATGAGAATTAAAATTTATTAAAAGATAAAAGACCTTATTAAAACATGGTATTTTTTACTGGAATGTGACAAAGGAGAAAACGGATTTACATAAGTATGTAAGAACGTAGGGTATTAGTAGTGCCAAATAGATCTTTAAAGTAGTACAGCTATTTCTATAGTTAGAGATCAGCATTTGAGCATCCTTGGGCCAAGATCTCCCATTTCCTAAGCTATTAGGTACAAGGTGTTTGGACTACTTAAGCCATGCCAGTGGCAGGAAAGCTGCACTCATTACCCCATCAGGGAACACAAAGAAGCGGGGGACTTGTGGCTTGGCCGACAAATTTTCTCAAAGGAAAAGACTGAATCTTTTGACAGTTCCCAAAGGTAAAGCACGTAGTAAAACCCAAGTTTGGTCCTATCACACCACAGACGTGTGCCAAAACTTAAGAGAAAAGAAGCACCACGTGAACTTCTCTCTTCACACACAATGGTACTGACAATGTATTTTATATAAGTAGTAATTTATGTGGCATCTAGAAAGTCAACTTCTTAACATTAAATTTGCATAATATTTTATTCATTATAGTTATCTATTTATATGAATTATAAAGGCTCTAAAATTAAAGTATTTTAAGGTTTGAGGCTAAACATTAATATATTTGCTGCTTCAAATATTGTACTTCTAAATATACTATGACTGATACTTCAAAGATATTCCAAATAACTTTAATTAGTATTAACACAGTACATAAACAGTCCACCCTGCATGAACCTCCTTCCATGTTAAGTTATAAACACATACAACCAGAAATTGTGTATGAGCTTTTTTGGATGTTCTTACATTAGGAAAATACTCTGGAAGCTGCTCCACAGCTGTATGCACAGTAAATGGCAAAACTGAATATAATTCTAATGTTACATTAGAATACGGCAGAAGCCATATTTTACAAATTTCCATTAAAGTATTTTTGTATGGTATGCTTGAATAGCTAAAAGCAAATTCCAGGACAATTCAAGATCAATGTTATTCTTCTGTTTTCAACGGCTTTTTCTACAATTGTGCTTTACAACTATGGGTCAAACTTATTCATAAGAATAGGGGCTTACCATAACCTAATACATCATGAATACTGCTGTTTTAATATTGATTCAAACCTTAACACTTTTTTTTATTTGGATCAATCTGATCAGACTACACATCACCCTGCAACAAGTGTAAGTGGCACATCGAGCAGTCACTCTCAAATTATGAAGAAAAGAGTAATTTCTGCCTTACAGGGCAAGTACCACACTCAGGTACAGTCCAGGGGGAAATTTTGCTTTAAGAACTTACGTAGGTAGTGCAAACTTCAAATAGACTATCAAATAATAAATATGGCCTAAAATTATCTACACTTCTCTATCAATCTGCTGAACAGAGCTAATTCAAGTCTTATCATCTTGCAAAACGTCCAATTTTTCAAAAAACCTCTTTTCAGAAAGAAAATACTTTTGGTGATAGAAGAAAAAAAATGGGGAAAAGTAAGTCCGGGAAGTAGCACAAGAACTTTTGGGAGGTGAAATTAATCAATTCAATATCAATTGAATCAATCAATTAATTAAATAATCAATTCTAAGAGCAGAAGGCCCGACAATTGTGAAGGAAGCTATATAAACTTAAAGAAACCATTAGCAGCAATTTTGTTCAACTTCCCAAGAACATTCAGATGAACACAGAACAGATGTAAAAGACTTCAGTCGAACAGTAGCCTTCAGGAAGTCATAAGAAGCGGAGACCAATATTCAGACTTTATCAGTTACAAACACAGCTATGTTTTTTCTTCAGAGGAGCCGGGGCTGCACAACTAAGCATAACCCTCAGTTATGCTTAAGTAAAATCTTTAAGTCACAAAAAAATTCAGGTATATTTACTGAAAATGTCTACATTTGGCTTTGTTTCTGATCTGTATCCTGTCTCAGTACAGTACCTGCCTCAGCACTCCACCGTAATTCACACAGATTTATGCGAATAAACCTTGTATTCTGTAAGAGAGAGGATCAGCCTAACACTCCGTTCACTAGAACGCTATTTGCCACTGAAACGTGCTTGCTCAGTGTTATGCTATATGATGAAAAACTATATTAATTAATGGCTCGATGCATTCTAGAATATGTTTAGGGACCTTTCATCCTGGTGATCAGCTTCTAAAGATACGTGCTGCTGAAATTATTGTACGCGTTGGTCTGTACTGATTTAAAATAGGTCAAGATGAGGTAATTCAGATCTGTTCAGACTATTATTTTACCTGATAGACTGGGAGATGAATCTTTAATGGCGAAAGACAGACAGTAAAGGTTGTAGAAGGTTAGACAGTAATCAAAAAATGCATATTAAATCACATGAATCCATTCAGGAACCTGCCAAGAAGTACTTCTGTGTTTGTCTAATGCCAATGCAAGGCATTCCTGCTATTACGATCAATTCTAGTAGCCATTAAGAGAATTAGTATGGGGTAAAATGAAATCACTAGCTCAAAGTTTACTCGAGTCTCCTGTCATTTCAAGTAATAAAAACTGACTGTATTTTAAAACCAACATATACAGCTATGCAAAAAATGACGGGATCTGAAAACTTATAGGTACCCAAACCAGAAATATCTTTATAATAAATATTATTTAAATGTTAGGTGGAACCAACTGTTCAATTTGTTTTCACATACAGTAAATGTTACAATTTGTGTTGGCATTTGAATATAATTTACTGATTGGAAGTAGAATATTTGAAAATGCTAATCAGTATGTGTTCTTTCAGTGCCTTTCAACTCAAGCTAATTGATGAAGAAGTAAAAATAGTGCTACTGAAAGCTATTAAGACATGTGGAACATATTTTGGGACTAGCATAACGGATTGAATTCCCTAACACATTTAAATCAGTCTTAGCTTTCTCACATAACAGAAAATAAGTTATTTTAACAGTGTATGCTTTTTATATAAACACAGAGACATATATATAAAATTATCTGCAGTTTAACAAGTGTAAATCATTACTGTATTGACACAATAAACACACTGAAATACTGTTGTATTAAGGAGTAGCTTTTGTTAAGTGAAGGATCAGAAAGTGATTTAGAAAAAAAAAAGCAAAAAACACACCCCACACTATGTGGCATCATTCACAATAATATATGGGACCACAAGGCTGTAGATAGAACGCATGTCTGTTTACTTTGGGAAGAGATACTTTCACCTACTTTTTCAGCAGCAGACCTCAGTTCAATAATCAATTCTAAGAGCAGAAGGCCCGACAATTGTGAAGGAAGCTATATAAACTTAAAGAAACCATTAGCAGCAATTTAAGTGTAGAACTCACCCACTGATCTGTCATCTTCTGTGCCCCACAGCCAGAATAAAGTCTTTATCTAACGTAACATAATATGACACTTCCACTCCAGAATCCACTAACAGCCAGTTAGCCTGAGAACTATGATTCACTGATGATACGGCTAGTGGGATTAAATTGTAGGATAAAGATTAAGGCTTTGTTTCAGAGTGAGATATGAAGTACCTTACCCTGCCAGAAGGCACACTTCCAAGATACAATGTGGTACTCTGCTATCGCATGATGTGGTTGTGCTTGCCACACAACTCTATCATGTGTTTCAAGATACACACCCCCTACAACCAGAACTGCAGATCATCATCCCTAGCATATACAACCTCATGCAATTGGGCAGAACTGCATTCATGAATTCATGTATGTAATAAAATAACCAAGAAGTAAATATACAGAGAGCATATGGACAATTTGAAGAACAGAGTACACATCAACCTACAGCAAACTAGGAATTACTCTATGTGAGATGGGTAACTTAAAGACTTCTGATCATCCCAACTTTTTCTGTATGTTGGAATCACTGCGTATGACAACAGCATCACAGAATAATTTATGTTGGAAGGGGACTCCAGAAGTCATTCAGTCTTACCCTCTGCTAAAAGCAAGTCTAATTACATTAGGTTGCTCAAGGCACTGTCCAGTCATTCATGTCCTGTGATCATTGTGCCATTCACATGAAGGTTCTTCACTATATGAAAGACTCTTTAAAAGCAACAATATACTACTATGTACTATCTCGTAACTCTGTACTGTTTTCCCTGAAAAATACAAGACCATTTTCTCATGCTGTAACTTGAGGATTGCACCCATCTGTCCAGGATTGCTAGGCATCCAGGAACCTGGTTACAACAGCAATTCTGACTGAACTGTGAGGAGGACTATTTAGAGCAGTCCACAGCTGATGCTTGTGCAGTCTGATGCCCTTTCAATGCATTACCTACCATTCATGTGCTACAGTATGGCTGCGCAGTAAATCTTATGCATCTGAGACACACCGATTAACTGCACATCCAGTATGTGCATATAAATGTATTTCTTTTCCAGAGTGCCCTGTGTGAAAATATTGTAACCCTAATACTGCCATTAGAATTCAGTGCTGCCTTTAAAGACAGCATCTATTAAAGTAAACTGGAACATTATGTATAGTGCACCTACTCAGTGTCAATACTCTGCACGGCTGCCACTCTGCGTAGGTTTATGAATTCAGCCCCGAGGAACTGATTGCTCAAAACTGAAAATTCCTGGCTCCAGACTAAGGGCTAGTTCCCATCTGGCTAATTCTAAATGTCTAAGAACACCAGAACTAAAATTGTATGCAAATGGCCTTACCATTCCTGCACTATACGGCAGCATTTCTAGCTCTGTACCATCTCTGTCACAAATGCGAAGAATAACATATGGCAAAAAGAAATGTGGTCGCAAAACCCAATAAATTTGGCAGAAGGACAAAAAGCCCTTCAAACTTGTAACTAAAGGATGGAATAGTCATTTCAGTCATCTTTTTACAGTCCCATATGTATAATCAGAAGTTGCTCTTTTTAAAAAAAAGGCTGTAAATTGAAAAACTTCACATATATATTTCTATTTTTATAAGCTCATGAAGTTTATTTAGCCATCTGTTACCTCTAGGGCCAATGATTTTAGGAAGATACCTTGAAATTAACAAATAAAAGCATTCTGATTTCCTTACTATTTAACTAAACAGAATGAATTTTCTACTTCAGTTAGTCTATGTTACGAGATAATTAATATAAATGCTGCAGATACCGTATCACGGAACTGCAGCTGCTTATTCTTACAGCCTCAAATTAATGTTCCATACAGACATTCTGCTCATGATTAATGTTTCATAAAATTTAAAATGATTTCAATTAAATTACATTTTCATAAAATAAATCTGATGTTTCTGTGTCCTCACAGTTTTAAAGAATACACATTTAAATATAATGAACATTTCTGAGTGCGGGGAAAAATAGTACTAGCCACAACGTATGGAATTTATGTGCTAAGATACGATTTTCAACTTAAAATATGTAAACTTACTAAAACATTGCAATTAAATAAGACAATAGTAATTCTTTAATCTGTCAGAAGTATCACAGAACTACTGTGGAATTTGTTAATTTATTTTCTGGAGGACAGTCAATATATATGGCTTCCTTTGCTAACTGCTGCTAACCTTTACTCTTGGTTATGATTTCTCATAATGCTCTGTTATCAACTATTAATTTCTGAGGATGAAAATGATGTTAATAATCTCTAAATTGCATATTTATGAAGCTAGATAGTTAGCAAAAATGTTAGATAGCAAGGAGACACTCCACTGTAACGTGCTATATTCCAAGATCTTTTCATTCCCAAATATTCTCATATATTCAATTGAATACAGAATTTCAAGTAACAGAAGATATGAAAAGTATCAAATAGGGACAGAAGAGCAATTTTCATAGTGGTGAAAGCTTTCCAGCCAACCATACCCCAAAGGTGAGTTAGTTTTCTGAATTCAGTTTCAAAGATTCCTGAAAGCATTACATAGCTTTGGTACAAAGTCAGAACATCCTCTTCCTTTCGAAGACAAGATTGACAGGGTCCTGCAAAAACTTCTTTTGCATTTGACATGAAGCCCCTCGAAACCTAGTACACAAGGCTAAAAAGATCACTGAACAATGTTCTTCATAAAGAAAACTCAAAAATATATATGTATGCTATTTCAATATATCAAATTAGACATTTTCTGAAATCAGAAATATTCTGGGCTGATAAGAGTCTTCAGAGGTCTACCACACCAGGTAATTCTGCACACAGAACCTGGAAGGGACTGACGCATCTTTCTATCTGTTGTGAGAGAACGTTACCATTGTGCCTTGGTAGGACTGTCTACTGGTTTGCACCTTTCTCTTGCAGGGAAGGATAGCAGAATTGAACACTGGGCTGAACAATCACCAACTAACAGAAATTAAATGAACTCTGTTCTGGAAGTGTCTGGCATAAAGGAATTTTACATCACATTGGATCCCACTTTAGTGTCAGACTTTAGTCTGACAGATTTAAGGCTGGAATTGCAGCAGTTTTCTTCTTTTCATATGTAGATTGTGATCTCATGTTTTAAACCACTTTGCACTTACCCTAACCATTTGCTTGTGTGTCCTTCTTGAATGCTTAATCACTAACATTGCTCTTAATCATTTAAAATTGTGCATTAAAGAGCACAGTTGCCTGAAGACCTCTCAGTGAGGACTGTGAGGGTGGAATCACTCCAGTTTAGCTAATTATTTGTGTCTTTCTTAAAATGAGGCCATCAGAGGTGAACAAGCTTTTTCTCTACTCCTGAAGAAAACTATGGCAGTCAATCCATTAAATTGGTAATGTAACAGCAAGATCCGCTCCCCCGGCACATGAATTACATGCACTGAGACGCAAACTCTTACTACAATGTACTACCACCTCATTGAAATCAGAAATCTAGTTAAGTAAACGTAATCTGCAGCTGTGTCTCCACACAAATTCACTAATCAAAAGTTGAAGGAGAAATGAAGAAAGCAATGATTTTAAAAAGATATGATTAGGGCACAAACATCTGAAATGTTTAAACATGCATACATGAAATATGTTAGCAAAGTGCAATTATGTTTTGCTAGTCTTTGCACTGAACACCAAATGGATTGTTCATGAATGTCTGATGTAGATCAGAGAATTTTTATGAGATGTAGATGAATATTCATAGAGATAAGAATTTATTTAGCCTTGGTAATTTCTAGTGTGGTTTGTAATTCCTATAGATCTTTTAAATCCCAAAATCTTGCATTACCAACAGTGACCCTACTGTATTACAATTATTACTTTTGGAGAGGAAGGGGAAACTTGTTCATAGTGCTATTTTATAAATAACTAAGAAGGGTATGAGAAGCATGCACTGGTCTGGCGTGTGGGTGTGTAAAAATGTTGGAGGGTACAGTGGCTGATAGGATACCATTGGGAGACTCTGCAAGGACAATACAGATCTGCTGTTTTTTCATCCATATAGTCTGCAGGAAGAAGTCCGTGGAGAAGACTATTCCCAGATGTACATCTGAAAGGGGAACAGGTACTTTACCTCAGCAGAGATTCTGGCAGTGAACTAATAGTGTCAGATAACCAAGGACAAGAGCCAAGGAGCAAACCAATGAGCTACATTATTTGACAGTGCAAATATACCCTTATGTGCTTTTCTGTATTACTTCATCCCAAGTTTGTAGCCCAGAAATGGAGACCACGTCATGGTCAGTACAAGAACAAATGGCTTCACAGCAAGTTAATGGTCACTGAACTATTTCGCAAGGCATGACAACATTCAGAAAAGAAATACATTTCGGGTGCTTCCTTAGTTTAAGGGACAGATTTAACACCTTTCTTCAGGGGAGATACTGACCTGCAATGATGAAGATGAATTAAGTATCCTAATAAACTGCTTCATCATAAAGCAGTTCTTAAATAAATATGTGTAAGTTTCCCTTAGTAAAGCTTTCAATTTTCTACAGGAGAAGAGAAAATAAGACTTCCAGAGGTTGGCACCCTTCTTTCAAAATAAAATTGTCAAGATAGAATTAATGACAGAGGGGAAAATTTCCACCTAGAAAGCTTTCCTTTTTTCCTCAAAACATTCATTTTTTCCAACCTGTTTTCCAACCGATGTACTCAGACAATACAGGTTTTGCCCGAGCAGACTGGATTCTAACCCCAGGGTTGCTGTTTTCCCATTACAGATCAGGGTCCATGCATGTAGACACAATACAGATATCCAATTGAACCTAGCAACAGCATGTGCTTTTTGGAAAGCTTAAACTAAGCTTTTCTGCTCTAACATACCCTGTTAGTGAGCAACAAAATAGAAAGTTCCTCATCTATATAGCCTTTCTATTTAAACTGAACAAAGACTACAAGGGAAGAAATAGAAGACGTCTGCCATTTGACCAGCTGCATTGAGTAACTCTCCTAAACTCTATAAAAGACAGAGGTCTTAAACACAGGGATAAAAAATTGTCACCGGAGACACCAAAAATAGAAACTAAGTTATCTGAATTGGCAACAAAAGAACCCATATAAGTTTAACAAATTCAAAGCACTCAGTGAAGTTAATGTGCAAGCCCATCAGAGACTTTATAGCTTTTGTCATTTGCAGTAACACCAAATACAATGTTGAGGAAATCCAGTTATAACACTGCCACTTAAGATTTCAGAAATCTCTAAACTTTCTCTAGAAGAATTGATGGCATTTCTTTTGTTAAGATGAAAGTTTGGTCTCCAAATGGCTCAGTGCATTCTTCTGATATCTGTCCACCTCCTATGGCATCTAGGAAATGCACAGTGTTCCTCGGGAACACTGTAGCAGCTGAACAAGAACTACAGCATGTATTACAATTTGAGCCCATCAGAGAGGAATATCAGGTTTCAATCAGAAAATCTGCAAAAGGAAGAAAAACTACAGAAAAGACTGCAAAACTGCAAGTGAACGTACTCCGTTAGCCTCCTTTGCAGGGAGAACAAGCTTACTAGATAGGAAAAGGAGACAGAAGGAAATTTTGACTATGGCAAATGCAGCAAAACAGTAACATCCCATCATTAAGAATGACAATTGAGAGACTGCAGAGCTGTGCATAAAGATGGCCGCTTACGGTCAGACCAAACTCTATCAAGCCTCATGTCTTGTCTCCAAGAGCAGCTATTCACAGATGCCATGGAAAGAGTGATATTTTTGTGGTATGCCTTCTCCTCCTGTTTGATCGATGGCTCAGAGATGTCTTGAGTTCACAGAATTTAAATGGGTAAGTAACACAGAACCTGATCATTTCTGACTATCTGCAGATTTCATGTTTCAAGGAAATACAGCCTTTACTTTGATGAAAGGACAAGGAGAAAAAAATGTGCATAATCAAGATCCTCCTGAAATCTATTCACTATCTTTTTGTTATCCCATAAGGGTAAACTTACAAAGCACAAGTTGCAAACCCTATTAAGAAACAGATAAAATTCTGTACCGCTATTTATGTGACTCTACTGTTTACTTGAGCCAGGTAAACAGGCAGTGTCTCCAGTCATTTTCTTTTTGTAAAATGGAGAAGGCTTGTAAATACTGGAACCAACTTCTCAAAACTTAGCCCCTGACAAGACATGGTCTGTGGGGGGTTATGGAAGAATGTAGGAGTGACAGTGGTATGCCAGACCAAAGGCTCATCTAGCTCAGTACTCAGTCTCCAAGAATGGGAAAAAGTCAATGTGTAGTGAAGCACATAACAAAAGAACAAGCATTTGCCTGGTCTCCAACCACTTGTGCACAAAGGATTTCTAAGGCCAGATATGAATCTATACAGTCAGTAAAACTAATCTGGTTTGTCTCTTGGTGGCCTCAGCTGAAGGCACATGTAATAAAAAAAACCCCACACATTTTAAAATAACATTTCAGGTCATGCTTTTAGATATAAAACTAGAAAAAAAAATAAGAGTACAAATACACTGAATACAAAATGCAATGCTAGTTTAACATTAACCAGCTGTCCTTACGTCCCTAAAACTCATCCAAGTCTTCACTGAGACACCCAACTTTCTGATTGTTTCTCTCAGCTCTGAGAGATATCAACGTTGTACATGATGGCTATGACAATACATCCATCAACTCACCTGCTGCAAACCACAGATAAGAAATGGTCATACTCAGAAGGACCCAGCTCCAAAGAAAACCACCACGTCATCTTTATATGTTTGCAATCCTCATACAAGATGGGTGCGTTACAGAGACTCTTGAATACACAGAGTAAACCCAGGTGATCTGTGACATTAAACAACACCAGATGGAAACCAAGCACCATGAGGGATCAGTCTCGGGATCATGACATATTTTAGGAAATGCTTCTTTTCAAGCTGCAGTCTACCTGTTCGTAGTCTGTCTGCACGGTTATTTTGCAAGAACAAAAGTTTTTGAAAGGAGCTGCTTACAGCAGGCACAAATCAGCACCATTTGTATGCAGAACAGAACAAAGCTAATATTGCTAGCAAAGACCGCTATATCTTTAAGCAAACTTCTTATGATATTAGGGTATGTTGAAGATCCTGGCATATTTTCTGACATTTAGAGAAATACTCATCACATTGAAAACAGTAGTAATGATTTCAGTACAGCCAGAGTTTCATCCCCTCTTTGGTGCTGTCTAGACCAACTACTTGCTTCTTTGAAGAGGAAGGGAATGCTAACACTGGCCAACAGACATCTTGGTTGTTTAAACAGTTTTGTTGACGTTTTTTGGCACGCAAAATGACATTTCATAAGTTACAGTCCATTGAAAGAAAATAAAAAATATAACCTTTTTGCTTAAAGAAATATGACATTCTTTTTTGAAAAAAATCTGTACAATAAAATGTATTGTAGTGTAGACAAAAATCTATACAATAAGAATGTACATTGCTTTTCCATATGGTGATTAAGGACCTTTCAAGACAAAAGGAGTATGGACAATTAGAGAGGCAAGGCAGTAATCTATTCAGTTATAATTTTGCTTGTTAATCACAAAGCATGAAAAGTATTTGAACTAACTGGATGTGCGATTATCAGCACCATTGCCTACAGCTGAAAGGAACTGCCAAACGTCATCAACTGTGAACCTCTTCACCACTGCATCTGAGACTTCGAAACAACTATTACCCCTAATAATGGCATCCCTGTTCTGTACTGTTTGCAAAATTTATGAAAGTGTTTAAATTGTCAGTGACATCAGTACTTGGTCAGGAAGAGTGAAAATAATGCATCAATAGCTGAGGCTTTAAAAGAAAAAAAACGAAAACCAATATTTAATTATTTTAAGAAACAATCAAATGTCTACGGATAATGGTTTTGAAGATATCTTAGTAAGAGCAGTAACAAATGTTTATAGTGCGAAATTATGTCTATTTTTCACATAGAATTTTCTGCTCTCCATCAAAAGATTTTTAACACAATTTTCTAGTTATTATTCAGATAGCGTTATATTTTATGTTATTGAACTTCAATTTCATGCATGTTTCTCTTCTGCCCTTTGTGGGCTGTGATCTTAAAAGGATTTTGTATTTCTGAAAACACATCATTAACTGCAGAGAAACGTGCAGAAATATATCACAGTGATACCTGAATTTCGGTGGTCACACAATAGTAGTAAAAATGATACTTTCAGGTCTTCCTGCCACAATGATCACCACTAAGATCAACATGGCAGTTCCGAGTCCTGAGAAACTATTATATTCTATTGGGCCAGCTGGATCACTAGGCTATTCCGGCGGTTTTTAAAGATAAAGGCACTGACATTTACACGTGAACCAACTGTGGTCAAAAACCCGGGTGGTTTTGTTATCGCTGCACTGAACTCAGAATGACGTTTCTTTCCCGTCTGCACAGCTCATTGCCTCTGTTTCAAGACGCTGATATCGCACCTCAATGACTTGCAGAGCACAGCACATTCCTGTTTAGCAAGGTGAGGCAAATGTGTGCAGAGACTACTGCACTCAATTGCAGGCACCACCACCAAGAAAATTTACTTGCACAGTAGTGGGTCCAAGTTTAAGAGTTTCTCTATAGCTCTTATTTCATTAAACAAACAGAAGTCCTGGTTCTGTTTACCGGGAGTTTTGTCGCTGATTTCATTAAGGCCTATTTTTTCCTTCAATCAATACAAAAAAGTTCATTACTCTACTGCACAAAGCCCACCCATCCTCCTGGTTTGACAGCTGTGATTTGAAGGCTATAGTGTGCCTATTGCTTGAATACCAGAGTGGACTTTGCATTTTATTCAGTTTTTGCTGTCTGTATGTATTACAAATAGGCATCATCAACATATGTTTCTACTTCAATAACCAAGACCATTATTTCTTAATATGCAAGCTACTTATAATGAAAATTGCTGGTTTAGTCTCATTTTGCATTGAATTCCTGTTTCAGCAACAAGAAGCGTTTCTATGGTTGCCCATGGACTAAGAGCTGGTAACTATGATGAAGAATGAATATAACATGATCCTATAACACACCGTACACAACACAGAGTACCTTTGTTATAATTTAAAGTCAATCCGGGAAGACTAATTTATGGTTTTATTGTTTTAAGTAGGACTGGATGTAGTAAGTGCTTTGAAAAGGTCATTAAGTATAGAGAGTAATTACTGAATTACAGTATTAGATCAGCAGGAAATTGCTTTAAGTAATATTTTACAACTAAAATGTGACCACTCTGGAGCTTTTTTGATTTAACTTGATTTAACATCTGTGCAAACTTGACTTATAAGCTTGGTTGTTTCCTCTAATGTTAAGACACTTGCAGGCTTGGGGTTTTGCAGGGTGTTGTGGTGTGGGCTTTTTTTAATAGTTCCTTCTGCAGCCCCTAGAACACAAATTCAAAATGGATTATAGATTTGATTTTAATTGCAGACAGGGACAGAAAACAGCAGGCCCTCTACGTGCTCCTTTGCCACCGTGCCACAGACTGGCACCTCAGCACACGTGGCAAAACAGGCTATGAGTGTTCCTGGTCCTCTTCAATAAAAAAACCTAATTAGTTTACATTTACTGATACTTTATGTTAAAATTTGATTAACGTAAAGGTATCTGACTTTATGCAGAACCAGTTGAAGAGCACAGCATTCAGTCTGTTGGCTCAGCCCTGAGAGCAGCAGCAGAGAGCAGACAATTCAAAGCATCACCACTAATTCTGCAGTGATTACAGGACTGCAGTGTATGCAAAAAGGTTGTAGCCATTTTTAAGATTTTACCACAGTTGACTAAAGACCTGTTAAAAAGCCAAAGACTTTGTAAGTGTTGTCTACTGATAATCATACATGAGTAAGTGAAAATAAGAATCTAAGAAGATTAAATAAATTTGTTGCAGGACGTAACGTAGCATGGCCAGCAGTTGCCATCATGGTAATTTAGTTTAACTTTCTACGTAAAAAAATTCAGTACAACTTCAACCAGTAATTTCTGAAATTAGCCCGTAACTTGAGCTGCAGAGAGATTTCTTTTTAAAAAAATTACATTGAACAGTATCATTTCCAAGTTAAAATGAGAAGTTACAATCAGAACAGACAGACCGCCATGGTATCATAACGTCATTGTTTAAGCCTCAGAACATAAAAATAAACCAGAAAAACTCATTAAAGCTTTACACTTTACAAGAAAATAGTTTTCCTGTACAGGCTGAGAAGAAAAAAATATTTAAAAACCACAGAATAGAATTTCTTTTTATTATCTTTCTGATACTAGTAAGTAAATTTGTGGATTTTGCTGTTGATGCCTCAAGATGTTATACCATATTTTGGGCAAGTCTATTAAACAAGAAATTAAGTGGACAGATTCATAAATAGAATCATAACTTAGCAATCAGATGAAAATAATGCCTACTGACTAAGCAGTACTGTTTCTTTCAATATGAGTCAGCATGAGGGAGCTGTGTCCAAATAACAACACTGTACAAGGCCTGGTCCGTTAAATTTAAAAATGCTCCCCCTACCACCATGACATTCCTGTACAAAATATCTGATGTAAGTAAATAGGTTACCAAAATAAAATAAAGGGATACTGAATGTCTAGTCACTGCTTTAAGCCCAAATATGTCAGACAGTAAGATAGGTATCTTAATAAGAATTATTAGACAAGGAAATAGAAACTATGACATTTTCAAAAGACATTGATCCCCTGTGAAGAAGATGTAAGCAACAGCTCCTCTGCTTATCAGTCACTCAACAGTGATAATAATCAGAAGAAATTTCCTGAGGATATAGGCAGTGACAACAGCCGTGGGGGAGCAGTTCACACGAACTCTCCAAAACCTCTCTGAAAGGTGGTCAACACGGTATCTAGATTTTGTCTCATTTACCACACACAAAAAAAATAGGTAAGCTCTTCAGCAGAAGTTAGGAACGGAAATAGATGGTTGAATCTAGACACGAAAAAACCCAGAGAGATCCTCTCCTCTCTTCTTTCCACATGAGGCAGCCAAGCACATGCCTGGGAGGCACAAAACTGCACTCCCAAGCCGAAGACATAATTAAACAATCACCATCTCTTTGCTATTCGCATTTTCTTTTATTTTATCTTTCTCCCCCTTCTAAGCTGTTTCTTTCTTTAGTCTCTCATATTTTGAAGTGTCAAGAGCTAATGAGCCATACACATTTTTTTTTATATATTTTCTTGTACATGTAATACATGTGTCCCATTTAATCACTTTGGTCTTGAAAGGTTTCCTGCGAAATGAAATATTTGTCAGTCTGCACATATTTCTGTATCAAAATACCTTTTACAATTATCATACTTTTACTGAATGAATTTTGTTCTGGAGCAAACTAATATGTATTCTGTCTTTTGAAAAATATTAAAATGTAAAACATCTTTTCACGAAAAGGTAAGATGCTGAGCATTTTAAACTAAATTATTTGATTGACATTTACACAATTGCTACAAAGAAAACAAATGTAGATATGCATAATTTTTGAGTCCATGTCTAACCATTTTCCTTTTTAGCATGGGAATGATCTGATATTTCATGTATTAAGCATATTCAGTTTAAAAAAAAACAACAGTTTAACACTGAGAGACTGATAGCAAAAAATAAGATATTGGCAATAATCACTATTACCAAAAATAAAGACTTTGAACTCTTTACTTTGGATTCTCTTTTGTCTTAGAGTATTCCCTTATATTTTAGTTCCTTGAGAAGCTTACATTCAGTATGTTCTGTTTGTTATACTACAAAGATCACAGTACTTTGTTTTCATACTGACTCTGGCTTCTACTGCAAAAGGAAGTTTTCATCATTCAGAAGAATGTTGATGAGCATTTATATTGTTTGATAAAATTTTTTTATTCACTTTTTATTTTATGTAACAGAATGACTTGTGTCTGCCTCCATGTGATACACTGGGACCAACTGCTCAATTATATAGGACGAAGGTTACCATATTTCAATTTTTTTAAATTCTGTTCTTCATCTACCGCAAAATTCTGGGAATAAAAACGGAATTGCAGACCATATCAGAGCAAAAGCAGAAGCTCTGGCCAGGGCGTTTCATGTTCAGCTGTCTCAGAAGAGCATGCAATTCAAGTTTTAGGTCATCAAGCTGCAAGCATCTGGGATGCACCTGACTCACCGCATATGCAGTGCAACTGGTCTGCACATATGCATTGGCTGTCTGCTTAGTGCTTAAAAAATGCATGCCAGCACCATCAATCTCTTTGGAAATGCCTTCTTAATGGATATATGCATTTCTATTTCCATTACAGAAGTCCTAAGTGGCAAAAGGGGCATTCTAACAGTCTGAAGAAATTTTGCTTAGAGGTAGAGCGAAAGTAACAAGGAATAGCAGATTCAGCAATTACCTCATGACCTCTGCAGTAATGAAATTCAGTATAATTTTATCCTTCCATATGTACAGTCAAATTCTTCTACATATAAATGTATACGGATAGGAATTTAAAAATTACTTCCAAGACTCCTTCTGTCCTTTGTCCAAATGTCAAGAATAAATCATTACCCTATTAAAAAGCTTAAGTCAGATTAAATTGAATGTTACATCACTGTGGCTAAAACAGATGGAAAGCAAAGGCTGTTCTGCAGGCTTTATTATTTGCAAACACTTTTTATGAGCTTATATTCTAGAAAATACGTTAGGTTTCTAGACTACTACTAATGATTCTATTTTTCCCTATATCTTGCATGTGGCTATGTTACTCTCCAAAGTAAATCACAATGCTCGGTTCCACAGAATAGTTTCAATGTTCTACTCACTACTGGAAAAGATGTGCTTGTGTTTGGCATATAAAGCTGAGATTTATGTATAAATGTATATATATGAAGCTTTATAGACTTTTGCATTGTGCCTGTATGTATGCAAACAATATATTTTTTCCCCCAAGACATTACTCATAATTAGGAACTCTGATGTAAGTTAACATATAAATCTAGAAGCACTGTAAACCCTATCAAGCTTTCTAGGAAATATATGGATTTACATCACCATTTTAAAATGACAAAGAGTTTTTTGTGATAGATATATTTTGAGCTATAAAACATGATTACACTTCATGTTATATGCTACAGTACTCATTTCTCAACATGTTCCTTAAAAATGTGAGATCAGACTGTATTTCATTCTCTATGTTTTGTCTAAAGGAGGAATATATACATTTGCACACAGAAGCACAGTGAGCTAAGTTTAGTATTCAGTAAGTACAGGTATATATAATCTATAGTTCTCTGACCATCTTTTTAAAAGCTTTTTCTCTTTCACAGGTCTTCACAGCTAAACAAAATCGTCTCACTAATTATTGTTGAATATGATAAAAACAATCATGAAATTCTATTATAATAGCAAGACAACTCTGGTTGGCCAATTAAAATGTGGGTTTTTTTGCTTTACTTTTTGTGGATCAATACAATCTCTCATATGAGGACAGGTTGAGAGCGCTGGGACCCTGGAGAAGAAAATTCAAGAGGATCTTAGCACTGTATATAAATACCTGAAGGAAGGACATAACAAAAACAGAGCCAGGCTCTTTTCAGTGGCACCCAGCGACAGGACAAAAAGCAATGGGCACGAAGTGAAACACAGGATGTTCCCTCTGAATATCAGGAAACAGTTTTTTATTGTGAAGGGTGACTGACCACTGGAACAGGTTGCCCAGAGAGGTTGTGAAATCTCCTTCCTTGGAGATAGTCAAAAGCTGTCTGGACATGGTCCTGGGAAATCAGCCCTACTTGAGCCAGGGGGGTTGGACCAGATGACCTCCAGAGGTTCTTTCCAACCTCAACCACTCTGTGAGTCTGTGATTCTGTAAAATCGGTGTGAAGCCNTCGTTTCTGGTTTTGAGAAGAGAAATACAGCAAATCAGAAGCCTGAGCCCATGGTAAGATCAAAGTTACAAAACACAACTGATTTTAAACTTCTCCCAATATTTTGGAGAAATTTAGAAGCAGTTTAAATTAAAATTTAAATTAAAAAAAAAAGAAAAAAGGAAACAACTTTACTTCCAATTTTTATGACATTGGGCATTAATCACTTCTTACAAATCTTTATGTGAAAGACTAAAGTAACTTCAAATAACATCAACAAACTAAAATATCAAAACAAACAACGTAAGATAACTGAGTAACTTAATGCTTATCATTCACCCTAACTGTCTTACCCTAATGTACAAGGACTAATACCCTACGCTTCTCACTTGCAGAGGGAAGTGTTACACAGTACATTCAAAAATAGTAGAAAGTGGTCTACAAAAAGGAAAAAGACAAGGAAAGTAGTAACATATAGTTCTTCAACATAAGAAAATTGGGATATTCTCAGGAAAGGGGATATATTTCAGCTAGAAAGGAAGACACATTGTTTTCCTTTACTATATTTACTCAATATTGACTGCTAAATTCCTGCCAATGTTGAAAACCTTTTTCAACAAGCTAAAGAAATCAGCCCCATAGTATCACTCATGTCCATAAACTTCTAACAACCCCCCACGGGATATGTTAAGAACATCCTGACAGTGTGGTTGAATAGGTAAAAGTCATCACTGCACCTACATGACAATATTCATGTTGCCCACAAACGAACACTACAGAGGTGCTGGCTGTAACAGGTCCAGACTGCTAATCCTTACAGTCAGCAACAGCTCTCACTAATAATTAAATTACCATCTGGATCAACTGTAGACACGGTAAATTGATGCTTGCATTACAAAATCTACCCTTAACCCTAGAGAATGAAATTGTAGAGACGTGAAGAAATAAACACATGTACAGAATAATACTGTGAACAACTGAATTGGTTTGTGGCTTTCTTGTTCTAAATAGCAAAGTGTCACAGATGCTGGTCCCTGACAACGACCTCCATCCTTTAGCCTTGACACGCTTTATACTGTTGGCTACTTTCAGCTTTTGACTCAGAAAAAATATTTCTATACTATCTCTCAGTAAACTTTAGAGCTGGTGGACAACTCTTCCTGAATTCAAGGAAGCCAAACGATTCCAATCTGCAGTCGTTTTTTTTTTAACTTGCTTTCCTAATGTTATGTACCCCTTTTTCTATAAAGTCTAGCTCTGATCCAATGACCAATTAAACTGTCAGAAACATCCCAGCTGACTTGGATACACTCGTACCAACTCTGTTTTTTTCTCTTGGATAGATTCAAACAGGGTGCAACACAATAACTGAGATCCTAAGTTTGTTACTATCCTTTTTCCTATTACTTCATTTGACAGGTGTTAAGAGCAATGCCTGTTGGTCTTTCTTGAATTTGCCAGGGACAAAAATATTAGCAACGATTTGTCCCATTTCATATTATTGAGACTTTACTCTGTTTCATTTTTCCATTGCTTTATCCATTTCAAAAGAAAAGAGAAGAAAGTGTAATGGTATTTTCCTTGTTTTTCTGAGCTGCAGCAGTACTCTATTCACTTTGTTAAAACTGTATGCTCTTTTTGTACGGCTTCTGAAGTTAAACCTTTAGAGAGAAGGTGACTAAGTAATACAGTATCAGTGGCTTCTGACATATCTTTTAATCCTCTTAAACTGTGCATGCAGAAATACAGGGGATGATCAACTTCAAATACTGACCTTAAAAGAAAACTAGACACACACAAAAAATCAGATTCCTACAAGACATAGTAAACTGTGTTAAAAACCTGCTTAAAACTTTCATCTACACCTAGATTCAGATAAGGAGACAATCCTGGTGAAAAGACAAAGCAGAACAAAACCACCTTAATTACTTAGTCTCCCCTAAAGCTGTGCTTACAACTCTCTTTTTAAATGTTTCATGCTCTCCTAGTATTAAGAATTTCAGGAATATATAAAAGACCTCTATTATAAACAGGATAAATGAAGCAAACAGTTTTGATAAGAATTATTATTCAATATGTATCAATCCAGGATTTCTTCTGACTTGCCTTGCACTCTTATCAATGGTAAATATAAGATTGTTTTGGTTGTTTTTTTTTTCCCCCTAGAAAGACACATTTCAGTACTAGTAAATCACAATACAAACCTGTTTTTCAAAGCCATTTGATTTTAGGGGGTAGTTATGTTTTAAAGCTGAATGTTTTTCATTTAGCTTTCAGACCATTATAAAGGTGCCACCATGCTAATGAGCCAAAGCTTACAATTTGATACAACTGAACAACTGCTGATGCTTGCACGCAAGGTGGCTGTAGCACTTGATCTTGCAGTATCAGCAGGAACAACAATTAAAACAGATGCCACAGTTAATTTCATGGATCTTGGTGCCTTCAGGGAAGAAGTTGGGTTTTTTACTTTTCCATGAAGGCTTTAATGTTTTATTTAGAGGATTTCTGACATGTCAAGTAGCCTGCTTCTGGGATATAAAATTAATATAGCAAGAAAAAAATAAAATTAATGCTGTATTTTTTTAAGCAGATAAAAAGCAACACAGTTGGGTAATTATGATAATTGGAGCCACAGAATATCTATCTAATAATTTTATTAATATATCTTTTCATGATGCTGATTCATGAAGAGTACACAAAACAAACTCTATTTTTTCACTTACAAATAGAAAATCTGCCTTTTTGGTATTGAAAGTAGTGGAGATATAAAAATATATCACCTGAAATAGATTTAGATCATGTAGATACTAGTGTATATTTGTTTAACTTTTCTTACCAAGTCTCTGAGTAAAGCTATAGTAACCTACATGAAGACTCAAAGGTAGCAGGACTTGGAGAAAACTGTAAAATTACAATTAGGCATGAAGAATAAGGCTGAGGGTTTTTTAAGCAACAGGAAGATGTATTTTCAAAGCCAAATACTCAGAAGCATGTAAGGATTACCCTGGAGAGGAGGCACATTGTTAAATCTCTTTTTAGAATTGCATAATCTTTTCAAACTTTTAGAAAATATCACAGCTTGAAATTAGTAGAATAATCAGATGACATGAACATGGCCTAAGTGTCATTTTACTTTCACTGCACAGATAAACATCTTCAGTGCATCAGTGAATATGCATCAGCCACATAAACTGTTCCACTAGTGCCTCAAAACATTACACCAACCAAAAGAAGACTGGTTCTCAATTGTGAAAGAGAGTTGAAATATTTATACAAAGAAAGGAAAAGTGAAACAGTAAATCAATATTGTTCTTCTGTCTGTATGCTCAGGAAAGGCGAGCAAGTTTTTTTTTAGTGAAAATGTGTACTTTTATGTGTAAGAGCTGATTATATTTTAATTCTTGGAAGAAAGAGGGAATTGTGCAACCAAGTAACGACATGCTGATACCAGCTGAAATTCTTTTCTTACATAAGTTATTGGCATATTTGCTTAAAGTTAGCCCAAGTGGAAATTAATTTTCATGACAAAGGTCAGCTTCAAAAAATAAATATTTAAATTTTTGCCTGAGAGCCAATGTGCATCTTAAAAAAAAAGTAACAAAAACCAATTAATAAATTGACATCGTATCACTAGGATATTAACTCTGTAATTAGCACATTTTATTTCTATCAATTTCAGTGTAGTAACTATAGAAACATTAACAAGAGCTGCCAAAGACAGACTTTTTAATTCCTGGCTTTTAAAGGACTTTGATATTTTGAAGAAAATATCACAATTCTAGCAGCTATTAAAACAAGTCACTTCAGAAAAGTGATACTGCAACTATTTAACAGGGAGCACAGCACAGTCGAAATTGTGAAGTAAACACGAAATTAAACCACTAAAGGTTCAATTCCTGTTATGAAGAACTGGTGGCAAAAAGGGTATCAAATGTTCTTTAAATACCACTGGGTTTACATCCTACTTGAAGACCACTCAGTGAAACTCACTGATCCAACATTCCTTCATAACGCTACTGAACCAGCATCATTCCATTCCTGACTTTCCTACGGATCTCAAGTAGCTTCACTATCCAATAAGCTCTGACATAATTAGAGGACCGAATAACTCAGCAGTAGGTTATACAATTGGCACCAATTTACCTTCCAAAAATAAGCAGGAGGGGCAAATAAACTAGATTAAAATAATTACCTGATAAAGTAAGTGTTTTTCTAGCAGTTATCTCTCATTGATGAGCAATGAAAGACTTTTAAATATAACTGCATATTGATGGTATAAAAATAGCATCAGTAAAAAATATTACCATCACATCAGTAATTGAGACACAAACATAGCAGCATCCTGTTAGCTTACTCGTACATCGCATGAACAGAAAGATAATGCTGATCCAGATACTTAGCATATGATCTGCATCTCTTTGGTTATTTATTCTCAATAGAACTACTGTGACACACTTCTAAAGCCTTTAATGTAGCATAAGATTGGCAAGGCCCCTTCATTTACATAATTAAGGCAATTATAGCTATTATAATCGAATGCAACACCATTTTAATGGTCTGGACTATATTTAAGCTTCCAGCTTTAAAATCCATAAAAGCTGGTTGGCAGAGAGCAAAAAATGATAATGAACATATCCTAAAAAAAGCATGCACTCGTGACTATCTAAAATAGTTTAATAGAGTTTGTTGTGCTACACAGATTAAACTTTTCTAACAGTTTGGATGTTTTGGGGAGTCTAGGACTGAAATTGTTCATGGATTGTTTAATGACCTAGGTTAAAATTAATGATCAAACACAAAATTAAACAGCATTCATTATCTTCTTTCATCATAATGGCTTGTCTAACTTAAAATTGTAGCATCACACACAAAACCACAGGATGACACACTGAAGGTAACATTTTTGCCTCTAAAGAATTATTTACCATGAATCACAGAATCACAGAATTTTCCCTATTGGAAGGGANCTTTCCTCATAAGGGAGATGCTCCAATCCCTCAATCATCTTGGTTGCCCTAATGAGATTTTGGTTTTGTTTTTTTTCCCTACTAAAAAACAAGGGGAAAGGAAATAAAGAAATCAACCAGGCTAATCAAAATTTTCATAACAAATCAATTTAAAGCAATCTCCTACAGAGAAGTCTTTTCCTTTGTGAAAAGTATATGAATACTTTGCAGTAGGAAGAAAACAACTCTGAATGACTAATTACTCATCTTGTATATAGGGAGTTTTTACCTAAAAAGAGCCAGTGTGTCTAAATGGCCCTGAGTGTCTGAACAGTCCCACAGAACTCAAGGATTTAACAACGGGCAATGCATCCAAAGTCTTAAGTGAACATCCCATGTGTGTAAGCTCACTCTCACACACTGATTTGTAGTGAACCAGCTAGTTTTGCTTGAGACGAAGTCTGGGAAGTTCACCCTTAAATTGCTGCCTATGGACAGGACGGACAAGGCCACCAAGGAATCCCAGCTGTGCTTGTGTCCTCAGACACGCACGCCTGTTTTCAAAGGCACAACTGGCATAGGACATAGATGCCCTTGGTGTTCTGGGATAAAAATACTCACACAGTGAGCAGAGATGCAGCACTCACATTAAAAAAAAATAAGAACTCTATTATTCAAATACTTTGAACACAGTGCCAGATCTGCCAGTTAAATGCCCATTTGCAGGTAACAGAAGAAACATAAGAAGCAAATTCTTGAAGTGCATCCCACCACAGCAGGCTACAACTGCTTTCCACAGCCTTGACACCTGAGGAATTTTCCATTTAAATGCAAATTTGGGGATGTGATATACCTGGATTTTACAAAGCTTTGTAGATTTGTCCATCCAAAGGCGGCCATAAAAAGTGGAAGGACTTGGAAACAACAAAGCAGCCCAAAGGAAAAGCAAAGAGGAAGAGGTTCTGGAGAAGACTGCTGTTGCAAAGACACTTGGAACTGTGAGCAAAGGGCTGTTTCCAGCGATAGGTATGCAATATTCCAGCTTTTCCTTCAGTGTTTTTGCTCTTTGTAATATTGACAAGCACTTAGCTCAAAATCCTTGCTCAGGATTTCACTTAATCCTGACAACAATAAAATGTTCTTTCCCACAGCATTGTTGAACACGTTCTGCAGTGTTATGGGGGTTATTTTTCATAAACACAGCATAAAGAGTTTTTTGCATTCTAGCCCTTTTTTATAGAAACTATACTATTATGGAATGGACAATCTCCCCTTAATCTTTCACTTCTTCCTTCTAACAGTCAAGTTCAATGGAATTTTAATTTGTTCTACAACTATAACTTCATTGCTGAGAACTAAAAAAAAATATAAATCACTGTTCAAACACATGCTACCTTCTCCCC
>VUYV01000061.1:3189980-3409076 GCA_008711295.1 Anarhynchus alexandrinus | reverse complement strand
TCAGCTCCACTCTGAATCCCATTTATGGTACACTTTTTACTAGAATGTCTCTGCCTCATTGTTCTACTTGCATTTGTGGTATCACTTCTTTTCTCAAAGACATATTTCTATCCCTTGTTCCTAAGTATTTTAACCCCTGTAAGAACAAAAAGCAAAAGCAAAAATTGCTTTTTAGCCAAAAGACCATCTATTAATGACTAACCAATTCCAGTTATCTTTTTTGAACTACAGAGGTGTTTAAAACGAAATGAAGCCACCCTGTTCCATGCAAGAGAAGTCTGAAATTACAGGACAAACTCATGCATTTGAAGCAAAAATGACGGTGTCACCTCACCTCTACAGCCTAACAACAGGTTACACAGCTCCGTCTCCATTTCCCCAGTCCTTCAAACACAGCCACCGGTCTCACACATTTTACCGTTTAGTCTCAGCCATCTGACTAAACTGTGGGGTCTTAAAGCTTCCCAGCTGCAAGTTGAGGTGTGCTTTTCCATATCACATATGGGCAAGACCTGGCAAGCAGCCTACACCCCTCATTTCCAACCTTTCCCTGGGTTCGGAGGGAGGGAAGCCTGGGTACGGTACGTGGTGTGCTCTAAGCCCCAGGCTAGATGACACGGGGACCAGGGGATTGTGGGCATGCAGGTCAGATACACCTTCTCATTCCAAACACATTCTCTGTCATTCTACACCACATTAGATTGCTACTAATCACACTGCATTAGATTACTACTAATTATGATGGAGAAGTCTCTTTTTAGAAAGTCTTAACATGGAGTTTGATTAATGAAAGAAGATGCTGCTGACAATTTTACTTGGCTCAGCGTCACTCAAGCAAAAAAAATATTCTGTTTAAGAATCTAAAGAAGATTAATGCAGAAAATTTATCTTAACATTGAAGGAATAAACAATAAAATTGGCTCCATTAAGTTTCTGTTATTACACAAACACAGTAATGAATATTAAATAAATGTCTTTTACAAATACAATAATACAGTATTTTTATGCTAGCAAATTGCCTTTCTATATCATAGATATGGAAATCATTTACAGATACAAAAGAATTCTGGCTAAAATTATTAGTCTGCTATCTTAGAAAAAAATTAACATTTATAAAAGATAAAGATACTAAAGCAATAAAATCCGATTACACAATAGTACTTTCTATTAAAGATCAAGTAAAAGATGGTCTATAATTCACCTTATATACAACAGAGAGAAAAAAAGACACATTTTTAATGAATTAGCCTGACTGAATTTCAAAGCGTAATAATCTACAATGCATCAATTTTCACTTTACCTTCAAAGAGCTTCTATTTATATATAGCGTATACTTACAGCACAACATTACTGTAAATGTGGATAATGAATTAAAAAAGTGAAAAACAATATTTTAGCTTGCATGCCTGGACAAATATAGGTCTAAGATGAACAGCTTTGAGATTTAAAAGTGAATGCTATGTATTATAGTATAAAAAGCAATAAAAGCAAAATGGACATTTACTGTTAAGTCAATACCCTCTAAAGAACTAAAATGGATATACAATAATACACTGTAGCTTTGTGGCATCTTTAAAATCACAAAAGGTTTCAGAAACATTAGTAAAGTAGAGTTCAGAAACTTTAGTAGAGTAAGAAAGCTTACCTACAGATAATGTCTTTTCCTCTAACGAGGAAATTGAGCCACAGTGTTAGAGCCCATTTACATTTAAATCAATGGCAAGATTCACATTGATGCCAGTAGTAAAGATTTTCATTTAATGTTGTATTCTATAGAACTGCAGCAGCAATTACAAAACAAAATATTTCACTGAATCATAGAACTACGGCCAAGAAAAACAGTAGACTAGAAAGCTGACAATTACCTAATGCAAATTTAACTCACATGTATAAAATGTTGCTATTGTCTATACCCCCAAACTACTGAGACTGCCTCCTTCCATTTACTCTGCAGTCTTCAGAGAAAGTTAACAACTGAGAGTAGTTTCTCCATGATGAAAACCAGCACGCTCCTCTTTTATAGGCAAGTCACTTACTTTCTGTAACAAGCATGTGGTGTGCTAATTAGATGCTATAGTTAGATCTTTTGGGAAATATTTCAAAACATGCTAACATATTTGTAAATAAACCCCAAACAGCACTATAAAATAACAGTCATTTTCTTTGGTGGCTTATTTTTGTCTTATTTGAGGTTTGAAAGTTAAATTTTATCCTTGACCACACAGCATAAACTTCATCTTATAGACGGGAATTTTGTTCATTGGCTCACATAAATGGCTTCTCCTGGCTACCCCATAATTGATCACTGATAATATCAGGCCTAATTGTCTAGTATACGTTGGTTTGGATACAGATTTTATTCCATTGATGTCCTGGAGTTAATCTTGTGGAAGAGAAAAAGGGAATTACAAAATATTACTGTCTGTCCTTGAAAGGTAATCATACAAAGTAGAGATTAAGGAGTTAACACAATGTTATTTTTGGCCCTAAATCTCTTTATTTGTGAAGTCTGGAAACCATTCAGTGTTCTCTTTGAATGCAAACAAAACAAAAGCTCTTTTTTGGCATCTATACCTATACTATATAAAGAGTGGTTGAGGTCATGTATTGAGAAAATGTTGCTACGTAAATAAAGTAAGAGGATTTGGGAGAGTGCTGTTTTGCTATTTGTTTAAAAAGAGTGCCTATATTTGTTTTTCATGCACTGATGCGCACAGAACGAAACAGAATCCACAGTGTCTTTAATCCTACTGTTACTTATCCTCATCTCTCCATAGCAATTAACAATTCAGCAATATTCAGTATAAAATAGGATGCAGCTGAGAGAGCAGCTATGTTCTGTGATTAAAGTCTTTCAGATGTGCTAACTGAAAATACTTCCAGCACGCAATGTTGCCTTTTCACTTCCTTCTGGCAAAAGCTTAGACTCAAAGAGGGTGACATTTATAGCAGCTCCCTATATTACCTATATAGTCCTCCTCAGATGATCAGATAACGAGAAGCCCTTTTTTTCCATGAATATAAGTCTACCTCTGTTATTTTAGTGAAAATATCAAGTGAGCTATTTCACAGGATTTATTAGAAATCAGCTCAAAAATTGTTGAGAGCAAATTCTTCTATTTCAGTAGCTAATGAAAAAGGATATTTAATATTTTACCCACGATGTTATAGCTTTTTCCATCTAAACTGCAGGACCTTCAACTGATTCTGAGCTTTTGGGTATGACTGCATCCTGATGCTATGGCAGAGCAGAATCCCAGCCTTCTTCCCAGGGAGAAGAAAGAAATCCAAAGACACAATCCAGCAGGATGCTGTAGCACACATCACCCAAATCTCTGAAATAGACTGTTTGGGAGCCCGGGATGCTGGGCACATCACAGCACACATTTATTACAGTATATATATATACATTATATATATATATACACACATTATATATATATACACAGTATATATATACACATATATATATACAGTATATATATATACACATTTATTACAGTATATAGCTCGACAGGGACATAGAACACAGGGACTCTGTCAAGCTTTTGGGATTTAAGGTGATTTAACTTTCTCAATGTAAGTACTCTAGAGTAAAGCAAATTCAAGCCAACTGACTATGGATGCTTTTCTTAGATACTTTTGGAAGGTCTTTGACCACAGTTAGAGTTGTCAGTCATACACTCATCTGGTGCTCTGGCATTCAAAACATGTTTAGTAAGGAGCTTCCTGTAAATGCAGAAATGCCATGTATGTCTGCATTGCATTTTCCTTTAGACTGACATACCCAGTGGGATTTTGTCACCTGCACTGCCAAATGTCTCATATTAGGGTGCTATGACAATGAAAAGAGCCGTACCCTGGGCATTTGGTCCAGGCAAGAAAAAAAACCCAACCAAAAGAGTCCAGCAACACCATATTGTGTCTTGAAGGATTTAATTGTTATTAATATCTTATACGATTTTTAAAATGTATTTAGTCAATAAGCCACTCTATAACCTACATAACAAGTAAAGGAGAAACAGAAGGAAATGTCTGCAATGATGCAGTACCATTTAAAGCAGAGTGAATAATCTCTTTCTGTCTCAGTTTCTGAATGGATGTGAAACAATTTTATTCCAGAGATTGACATATTCCTTCCTCGGCATCATTTTGCAGCTTTTGAGAGATGTTAAATGATACAACTGATTACAGAGAAGGCTGTTGTCTGGGACCTCCCTTTTTATTTTCTGGAAGGTGGGGTATAAAACTCCTCAGTCCACCAACCTCTACTTTTTTAAGAAATACTTACCAATCGAATATTATTAATTTTCCATATCTCAACTAGTAATGTAAGTACAATGCTAGTAAAAAAGAAATCCAAGGAAATATTAAGACTGAAAATAAGGTAAATTTCATACAGAAAGAGATTACAGATGAAATCCTGGCTCATGATAGTCCTACCCTGACTCCTCAACCAGTATCCAATATAAGCCAGAACTGCTCTTTCAGTCAGCTAGAAAATTATATATTATACTGTAAATATATATATAATCCTCATATATAATACATTAAATGACATATAGGAAAGTAAACACAGTTAAAACTTTATGTCCTTATTTCTAAGACATATATTCCACAGACTGCCTTATTTCTTTATGTAGTAAAAACAGACAACATGGGTCTTGACCTATACCACAAGAATGAAGTAACAGTACAAAATGACTTTCAATTGTTCATCTTTTTTTTCTTGCAACATCTTGAACTAATATTTTTTGGTTATTAAAAACTCTGAGGATTTTGCTGTTGGCATTCATTCCTCCTTCTGAATTAACAAAACCTCTTAATAAGCCTGGCCTTCTAGACCCTGCAAGATACAAACAAAGAAGCACATGCACTTTGCAAACTAAAGCAAATAAATTTCTAATGCTTGCCAGGCCTAAACATGAAAACATAGAAACAAGTGAAAACGCTTCATCCATTTAATGCAAAAAGAAATTGCTTGGTAATTATGTAATATATTGATTTTTCTCTCTTTTTTTTTAATCTTCCTTCTAACTACAGCTTGAGCCATGGACATCAAAAATCAAATTCTGACTTTATTTGGTAAGGCGTGTCCTCAAGTGTTCACACCTAGTAAGCTTTTAATTAAGCTTACTGGTATATAATTTTCTCTCTAGTAGATCCTAAAGAATATTCAGTATTCTTTTTCCACCTTTATATAATAAGCTATTTATTACACTTTTGTAGAAATTAACAGAAGACTACAATTAGTAGGAGAGGTTAATATGGTGTAAGATTATACAGCGGGTAAGACACATTTTCAGAGTAATCTCGTTGTAATTAGAATGGCCGAAGTCACTGAACAAAGCTGAACTATCCCCAAAGTAGAAAGATTTGTGTAACTTTTACAATAGCTTTTTCTCCCCTGCCTTTTTCATTCATGCTGAAAGAGAGAAGAAAAACGGAACTTTCCATTACACATCTAGAGGTTTTTGTAAAAACCATATTGCTAAGCATATCTTTATTCATTAAAAGTTTTCATCACAACTCTTGAATTACTTAACATATAATGCAAGGAATGAAGAAACATCTGCTATCTCCTGAATGACTACCATTTCAATATATACTCAAAAAACATAAAATGTAACAGGTTTCAAGTCAATATGTAATATTCAGTAAATGGACTGTATTTTTTTGAGAATATGAGTTCACTGCCATAGAAAGATACATTCTACATTTTGTTAAAAATTCAAAATAGCAAAAGCAACACTAAATAAACTGAAAAGCAAGACAATGATTCTGGGATCATGCCAAGGTATCACTGAGTTTGCTAGGCAATTGCAACAGCCATAAATTATGTTCGTTAACATTGAAAGAAGCTCATGCACCTGAGAAAAGTATTTTTAATATATTAACCTGCAAATAAAACATTATTGTGAAGCAGAAAGTTCAGTTGTGACTACAGTTTGTCCAACTTTTTGTTCTCGCTGTTTTACACCCTTTATTAACTATTCAGATTTCTTTTTTCCACCAGGATAGTAAAACTCCTGTACCAAAACCTTGAAATCAGTTAAGAACTTGAAAGAACTGTCCCACGACCTCACTTATTCAATCAGACTTTAAAACTTAAATACTTACTTTCTTTCTTTTGGAATGTTTCCAATATGTATTTATGTTACACAAATTTGTCCATTTCAGTGTCTATTCATAGGTTTCAAATCAATTCAGTACAAATCAAACACGAACTGGCACTGGACTAGAAAACTGGAAATTAAACTGAAATAAAATTTACTGTTACTTAAATATTGACTGGGAAAAGACACAGCTGAAAAAAAGAAGTAGTTAAAATTAGCTAAAAGTGCCAAATGACAGAAGAGCACTCAATAAAACTATTTTTCTTCTAAACCCCACACTTTTATAAGGAAATAAATTACATTAAGCAAAATGAAAATCTGTTAATGAGACATGAAAAAATTCCAATAGAAAAGCCTTATCTCCTTCACCCCAATTTCTCTATTATTAAGTCACCTAATTTTTCCCAAAGAAATTTTGCTGTTAATATTTTAATCTAAAGTTGGCTGAAAGGAAACACGATTTAAATAAAGTCAAAACAGCCAACTGCCAAAAGCTTTGTAATACACTTTAAATTACTGAAAAAGTAGATGTAGGTTGGTGAATTATACATTACTAAAGAAATGTAACAAAACTTCAAATAAATGTGCTATTGCAGGAGGTCAAAAAATAGTTTAAAATGTGAACACGAACAGGCAGCAGGTAAGTCTGTGTGCGTGTGTCTGTGAATGTCTAAAATTGAACTTTTGACTCCTCGAGCATAAGGCTGCTACTGGCTAGCTGCAATTGGTATGGACTGGTGTAAACTTTGATAAAACAGAAGTGTCATTTCCATTAAATCCTCCATTACATAAAGAGACATGGGACAGAACTAACACTGAGGAGGCTGCTCATGCATTGTGCCTCTGCACAGACTATTTAGATTGGGAAAACGGGGGCTGGGGTGGTGAGGGTGGTAGGGACTGAAAGGATGGGTCCTGGAAGAATGGCTTCCCAGAAAGAAGGTGTCCCAGAAAGAAGACAGTTATGATCCTGACTGGTGGGAAGATGCTGGAAGTGAGCAGAAATCCTTGAGATCAGTGAGATACACCCAGCTGAACGCTGCAGGACTCCCAGGGATGATGGCCAGCAACACCAAATAGGTAACTGCACGCAGCTGCACGGCAGAAACCAACATTTCTTTCTGCCTGACTGGTCCAGGTCAGCAGTGATCTCCCAGCTTGGCAGGTAAGCTGAGATCTAGTGAAGGTAGCACTGGGTGAAAGAATGAGCGCGAGAGATAAAATCAAGTTGAGTAAAACTTCTGATCTCATCAGTTCTTTCTATGACAGGCAAGGGACAGGGCTCAGTATGTCTCAGAGCAAAAGGATCATAACTACTGTTTGAAGCAAAAAATAGTGCCCAGACACTGCCAAGGGGACAGAAGTCTCCCCAGTCTTTTAAAAAGTGCAGTGCACAGAAGCCTTCCTAGTTTATGGTTCCACATAACCACTGGAAAAAAAGACTCAGAAGAGCTTAGGAAAATATTCCAGCTCAGTGAAATCCCTACATTCACAACTGTGCAGGCCAGCATGACCTGGATGCCCCAAATCCTGGCACATACTTGAAAAGGAGATTAGAGTGAAAATAGGACGTGAGGCAAAGGCTAGCCTGGAAAATAAGATAGGGTCCTGTAACTGCTTCTTCACTTGTCTCTCAATTAACATCTCTGTCACTAGTGGTGGTGCCTCCCATTCATCCTGGTTTACCTTTCTCATTCTGCTTCTACACAATTCCCTAACTCATCCCTCTCTTCCATACTCCCCATCTTCATTTATTTCTAACTTTGGGTGATCCTTCCCTCTAACACTGCCTCAAGTGTTTTTCAGATTTTCCCTCTCTTTTATGGCAGTAAACTACATTTGGTTTTCTTTTCTTTCTTTTTTTAAAAATTACTGGAGCACCTACTGTAGTTTATAGTTTATATGACAGCTTTCCCTAAACTAAAACCAAAACAAAAATATGACAAAGAAAGATTTTTATTTTATTGTATCCTTTTTTGCTCGTTTCTTTTATTACCAACTTATACATCTAGTTCTAGCTCAAGTTCTTAGCCCTTTCATTTTTGGATTCAGTCTAACAGCCCCTGCACATCTGTCAGGTTCAATGTTATTGAATGTATCACTAACACAAGCCAGTTTTTTTACAAAAACCAGGATGCCTGCAACTGCCTCATGCATTCATCGGAGAGGTGGATTAGATAAACTTCAGAGTTCACGTCCAACTAAGAGTTTCCTATGATTTTGTGATTAGGTTCACATACATTTGAAGAGGCTAATTTGTTTTTCTGAATACTGGTTTAATTTTGCTTCCCAAAGGAGTATGGAGTTCAACACCAAGACTATTTTGGGAAAGTTCATAGACATAATTTGCTCCCTAGATACATCAAAAATTCAGTAGAATTTGTCAATCTGAAAAAATGAAAAATTGTCTTAGATAGGGGGTGTATTTTAGGAAATCCTCACTTCAGTTATTGCTGAAACTGGAGCATTAATCTTACTTTGCCTCTTTGGCTTCGTCAAATTTCTAAGCAACTAATGCGTGTATACAGCTTAGAACACTTAATGGGGTTCCGTTTAAAGAAAATAATTGTATTCTTACAAAATGTTCTAGTAACAAAAGTTATAAGAAATTTTGTATTGTTACAATAATGGCTGAAATTTCAGCAATGATACACAGCTCACTTTCATATTTCTCATGTCTCCTGGCCTTTGGCCTTGTAAAGAAATGATATTCAAATTTCAATGTTGCAGTAAAATGTAGCAGTTGGAAAAGCCATGTATTTTGCTTGCCCTGACAATCTGTCAAGACAGGATTAGTGTTAATTCCCGTACTCATATAGGATCTTTTTTCATTCTCTTTTACATAACTAAGCACAAGTAATCTTGATCCCTTGGCAGTATAAATCTTCAAGAAGAGTTCATTCCTAATTAAAAACAATTCCATGTTGTTGAAGCCAATAAAATTTGTCTATAGATTGTTTTCAGTGTTTAAGTACAAAAGTACCAAAAATAGAATGTGCTTGAAAGAACACACACAAAGACAAAAATAACTGCATCAGGTGGAAACAGCTTCCAGCAGAGAAAATGCTCATTTTGTTTTGGTAAAAACTGAGGGCAATGGTACCATATTAAAAAACTAACACTGGAGAATTGTATGCCGGCTACTCACAGAGATGCTTCTCGGCTCATTATCTTAATTTCACTTTATGCCCACTGTTAAGCAAACATCCCCACATCTATGCTGGAAATGCAGAAATTGTTGGTAGTGAAAACTGCAACTGCATTTATGCTATACTATATGTCTTATCAAAGGGGCCACAATAAGCATATAAGGCTGGGTCTTCCAGTGCTTTTTGTTCAGGTTAGCAACTTGAGCAGATGACAGATTCATCTATTTATTTACAGTTACTACATGAAATTGTAAATTAACGTGTTAAAAAATCTCAAGGCTGAATCATTTTGCAGAGGGGTTATAGCATAGGGAATATTTAATTATACATATTCGATTAATATTTAATTATGCAATCAATGATACTGTCGAAGACCAAAAAAGTGACCTAAAGAAGTGCTTTAAAGCAGTTTTTCAATTGACTTGCATGCCCGCACACACCTCGATGTTTGCAACGGTCATCTCTATTTATTGTTAAAACAACATTAGTTCATTTTTTAAACTAAGAAAAAAAAATAGTTTTGGCAGTAGCTACAGCTTATCAAGGAAACGATAAGATTCTCTTGCACAATAAATTTGGAATAATGCATCAAACCATATTGAAATACCAACTTTAACATAATCCAGGAATGTAATTCTGGTTTCTTTTATCTTTATAAGGTTGCTACAGGAAAAAAAAAAAATCTTCAAAAACTAATTTTGGTGTATTTCCAATGAGGATTCAGAGTATTTGTGCATAAAGATTTTAGCTTACTCATTGAAAGTGTGACTACACAGAAAGAAGAAAACAATACAATCTAAAGTCTACAGTCTAAATCAGTCTGAAGATAAATCACATCTACAGTCTAGATCAGTTCAAAGAAATACAAAATTGCAGACCTCCAGTCATGCTGTTCTTGGCAAATTCAGGTATATGGTGGCCTAAAACCTCATGTTATGACGGCTCTCTATTCAGAAGCACCAAAGATGGTATCCGTTTTGTTTAACAACCACCTTCCTCAGTCACCTGGGAGTCACGGAAATACAGATATGCTTAGCCACAAATTTTCTCCTCCAGTTGCACCAATGGCTAAGAAGCAGTGCAAAGCAACTGCATTTTTCAGCAGCCTAATATCATGCGTAGTCCAAAAGGAAGCTGATTTATTCCTATCAATGACTTTTCAAACAAAGAACTCACTTTTATATGACAGTCTTTACTAATAGTTCCATAGTTCAAGTGCAACTGCTTGCTCCTATGATATGAGCAGTAACAAGGACTTTTAAGTTTCCTTTTTTTCTATCACACTTCATTTTCTTGAATAGTCCACTGAAAACACTGAGGAACAAGGAAAAAATTTTTCTTTGTCTTACATGTAAGCATCTTGAGAAGTATTAAAGAGTAAAAAAAGAACAACAATAATTCATACTACAATAGCTGCATTTGAAAAATACAGTGGCATTTTACTGTAGGCACAATTTCCAAACCCACGGCAAAGAAAATAACCTTGAACAAAATAAAGCTGGTTTTATTCAAGAATAATCAGTGTTTGTGATCACTGAACTCTTCTGTAAGCAAAATCTTATTTCCTTCTAGAAATGAGCTGTTAAAATATCATACAAATTACCATCACTCACCTCTCCTATCATTTCTGCCTGTATTTGTGGATTTGTCGGAAGGGCAAGGGCAACGTCCTTCGCATTTCACTGAGATTTGTTTTCCTGAGACACAGGCTTGATAGTCTAATTTGCACTGTGAGGAGAGAGAAAGACTACCATTAATATAAACATCTTTTATAATAAAAATTATAGCTCTAAGTATTTTGAGGCAATATTTCATGAAGCGCTTAAATCTTTGCAGACATAGGTGCTAGGACAAATTTTCTGCATTGGTTTTATTTGTATTATATGATCAAAAAAGAGGGCAACAATATGCATTATTGATAGGAAGCGATTAACAGTGAATTTAGAATTTATCATTTAATTTCTACCTTTCAGATGACAGTATCCTTTTCTATATTGACATTTCAAACATACAAAAATAACATAGTAAAGACCACATAGATAGAAAATAACATTATTGCAAAAACCATTATTCTTACTGAAAAGTTGAACTTTTATTCCAAAACAGATCTTTCTGCAGGATGTTTTGCCAATGTAATATCAGGAAAAACACAAACCAAAACAAAGGCGGGGGGTGGAGGGAAGTATCTACAAAGAGCTTTTGCAGAAAACTAGAGGAAAGGAGGAAGATGGTTATGGAGAACACTTCATCCTTCAACAAAGGATGGAAGATGTCTCATTAATTAGGTCAGGGACATAGAACTTAAAAGGGTAGGAGTCAGAAAACCAGTTCAAGTAACAAATAAAAACATGACGTGTTTTCTATGTGTCACAACACTTCAGAAGAACAGTCTCACTAGAATTTGTGCCTTATATTCCCTGACTCATCTTCTATTTGAGTACCTAACTTCAGTTCAATGCAATTCCATTATACAACTTTCAGGATTTCTGGTGAACCCTAAAGTTGAAGGTTCTCTCTCTCTCCTAAAAATGAGTAGGGGGTGGGAGCACTGTAGCTATATAAGAATAAAGGAGGCTCCTGAAAGGCTGCACTTAAGGTTTCCACTAGTATGCAGATACAAGCACTGTGAATTTACAGAACTTTATCAACCTTTCATGCAGTCAGATTTCTAACCCTGTCATAGTGTCATGCAGCTCTCTACTTAGCACAAGCTGCACTGCATCACTGTACCGAAATAATACCTTTTTGCACCACTGCCAATACCAAAAAGAAGTCATATCAGAAGACAGAGAAAAGAATACCTCAAATTTTGTGCATTTACATAAAATTATCATTATAGCTCTGTTCTGAATATGCTACCTTTTGCCAAAAAGGCATGGTTAAAGGACAATGAGGCTAAAAGAATCTAACAAAAAAGGACAACAGATCTGCTCCAATTGAAAGGTATACAAATAGCACTAGTGTCTCATAAAGGACCAGAAAATTGAAGCAAATCAACCAGCTCTGCCTATGTTGACTACGAAATAAATGAATATCTTTTGTATGCCTGCACAATTATCCTGGCTGTACAGGAGAGTGCTTGCATTAGCCACGATGCCCGCCAGACCTCTTTCCAGAGAGTGAATGACCTAACTCATATTTTAATATTCAAAACAATCTTCAGAGTTAGTAGAATGGATCATAACCCGAATTTAATTCTGTTGAAAAGAGATATCTTCCCTTTTTTAGGCTCTGAGACGATCTTAGTATCTTAAGGAGTCAGATCTACAAATAGCAGTGCTTTAGGCTTTGATTACTCCTGTTGGTGACCGAACTTAATGAGATCACGATTTAAAATTGGACATATAAACCCACTTCAGGCTTGTTTTACTGAAAATCAGAATATGAAGAGGGCAAAACAAAGGAATACTTTCATTTTTGAAGATTTCTTTAATCTTTTCATTGACAGACTATTTTTTACAGACTCCAGTGCTTTTATTTTCACTCGAATGTTACTGAAGAAACTAGTAAATATTTCAAAGCTGCTCCAGCTAATGAAATGAGTTGTGAATTTAGTCCTTTTGATTTATTTTTCTTTATAGTTGTCTACTCCTATTTGCAAATCCATTGCCCTTTTAAATGTTAAGAAAAACTTAATGCCCACCACGTGCCACAGGCACCGATACCCGAATTAGTGAGTGCAAGGTCAGCACATTAACACTTCCAAATCAGTAGTCCCATTCACAGGTATGCTAGAATTTCACACTCACTGAACTCATTTTATGGACAGGCAGGTAGCAGAGATAGATTCCTTGTCTCCAGATACAAAACAAAATCATGGTGCTTGCATAAGTCAGAAATTAATTGATGGGCTTTTCTGACAATTTCATATCAGCAGCTAATGACACCAGAATATAACTCTGGCTCAAACCTCTTGTCCTTGTTCCCCAAATAAACAACGCACTGCGATACTGTAAAGGCACCTCAGCTAAATAAAGGCGGGTCAGACTTCCCTCAATGTTATTCTCAAACTGGCAGAAGAGCAAGCAACATACCCGAAAAACTCCATAGAAAAAGAAGACTGTAGCATACAGAATATGTGGACATGATGAGAAGTAGTGATATAAAGGAGAGATAGTGCTGGGAACAGTGATGAAATCATCTGTTTTGTGGGGAAAACATCCGAGTAGTTTAAACAGCAGAAAAATACATGAACTATTATGTTATTTATAGCAATAAAATAATTCCAATTTATTAGTGAGTTTCTATATGGGGAAAATATGTCATAAAATTTTCAAGAAACTCATCTGTTGGTTTTCACAATATTCCTAATTTAAACAGTTTAGTTTAACTGCTTGTGCAACTTTCATCACAATCCCTTACATGCATGAAAAAATACCATTTTACTTCTGGAAATATCTAGCTTTTTATCTTCTGATCTTTATTCCCCTTTCCTCTTACCATATCAGTTTTCTACACTGGAGTTTCATGATGTCTCATTTGTATGTTTGATTCTAAGGATGCTTCAGCTGTTTGAAATTTCACACATTTTGTTTCAAGACAGAAGAATAGGTATTTCTAACTTCAAAGCAATATGCTGCACAGTGCTTAAAAGAAAAATCATTTCAGTATAGACTAAGAATATGCACCATGCCAGGGTCTCTTGGCAATACATTTCAGGATGAAAAATTCCTCATTTCTGTACTGTCAAGTGTCCCATAGAAAAATGCAAGTTGTTTACTCATATTTTGCTTGTTTGAAAACCTGTTCAGTCTTAAATGGACTCAACATTCTTCAACATTTGCCCAAAGTAGTAGTTTAGTGAACTAGAGACAAGCAATTAGAATCTGTGGGAAGAATATCAAAGAATATATGTCATCTTTAGACATGACTCATGCAGCTTTACTGTTATTACAGTAAAGATGAGAACAGTTATATTTCTGGAACAACTACTACAGTGTACACTATTTTGATATACATGAGCTCTCCTCTTAGAACTACTGTTAGAGAGTTGGACAGATTAGATGACACTAATGTATTTCATTAAGCTCTGCCACCTTCCATTCCCAGGTAGCTACCTGTCAAAGGCTGCCAACGGATCTCTGGATATTGTATATATACAGAGTCTAGGTTTTGCCCCAAAATGGAATAAACTCACCTAACTTTTCCAAGGCACAATAATGTAAAAATGAAAATACAAGGAAAAAACCTATGATTTTTGTGTGCATTTGATTGGCATGAATACAAGGACAGGATACACTTTATTTATTACATTAAGTTCCAAACAATCCCAACTTCCCCTGTATTTGTAAACCAAGTTCCAGGTACATATCATACATTTCCATATATACTTGTTTACCTTTAGAAAACGCCCAAATCATCCTCCTGTGACCAACTGACCTTATTTTTCAAGTGTGAATGACAGGAGGCATGTCATTAATATACAGGGAGGACACTGACAAAACCTGTGACTTGGGAAAATTTTTTGATGACTTCAAATACAGAGAAAACCTGTACATAAAGGAGTAATATTTCAGCACGAGTGTCACATATAGAGAGGGGTAAAAATCTCTATGTTGAGTGAAAAAGAATATTTGGAGAATATCTATGCAGTCTAGAAGTTCTCAAATTAGTTGAATTTGATATTTACATTCTTGAACACTTGAACTGGCTGAACAAACTTACACCCATTGAGAAATTGTAAAGCACGGAAAACGTACTATTAGACCAGAAATGAATGAATGAAGAAAATAAGTAAGGAAGGAAAAGATAATCTCAGAAATTATAGAAAAAAAGGCTTTTAAGTTTGATTTCTGGGCACCTAGAAGAAGAAAGGAGATGGAGCACTATAGGGTTTTATTAGGCAAATCATAATAGATCTAGTTTCATTCAATGGAATAACTTCTAGAAAACAGAGACATATTAGATTGCAAGTACCTTGATTTTACCAAGGCTTGTCACACTCTTTTCCATTGCAACCTGGTATGCCATACTGGGAAGTATTGCTATTTGTGTGCTCATATTGTAAGATAAGTATAAAACTAGTTGAAAGTGATCCTGAGAGAGTAGCAATCAACAGCTCACTGTTAAAATGGAAGGATGCACCGAGCGGACTTTTGCAAGGGTAAGTCACAACCCTGGAAATATTCTGTCTTTTCATTAATGGCTTGGAAGACAAAATAAAAAGATAGCCTATTAAACATGAAAGAGGTTGGAACAACTTTAGAAGATAGAAATATAATAAAAATACTCAATACTATTGAAATAGGCTAAAAATATAATGTAATTCAATACAGAAAACTGCTATGTTCTACTGTCAGGTAGACATAATAATCACGTTTGAAATACAAGCTATGCAACAACTGGCTAGACATCCACTCCAAAGGAAAAATAAAAATCTAGTGATCATTATGAACAATTGAATGATGTTTAAAAACATTACCCTACCAGGGTATATAAACAGGACTGGAACCTACAAAACATGTAAAATAATTCCACACAGCTCTGGCCAGGCTTAAAATAGAGCACCCTGTCCAGCTTTGTGACAAGGTTTCAAACAGGACAGGAATTAATTGGAAAAAGGCTAAAAAAAGAGTAACCGGAATAATCAGAGGCCTAGAAAATAGAGCCACTGAAAAAGAGGCTCAAGGAGTGGGGATGTTCAGTCTTGAGAAAAGAGAATTCATGTAGCAGCCGTCAAATAGGTAAAAGGCATCTGAAAGATACCTGAAAAGAATACCATGACGAATGTCACAAGAAATAATCAGCTTCAATTGCTGCAGAAAAGTTTTGAATTAGGTACTAGGAAGACTTTCTATTAATAAGGGTAGTGAAGTATTAAAATAAATTGTTGGAGAAGTTTATTGAATCTTAATCGCTGTCTTCACAACCAGGATTAGATAAACCTGTCAGGAATGACACCTGTGTAGTTTATCTTGCTTTGAGAAAATGGGTGGACCAGATGGCATCAAGCTCATTCAATGAGGAAGTACAGGATAGACCTGCTCTGGGAAGGAACCAGTGTCAAGAGACCATTGCTTGCATAAATCTTGTTCATTTGCTGGAGAGACTGAAAGATGTGTAATGAATGAACCAGGGAGACTGCATGAAAGAAACCGAAAATAACGCTTATGCTGGTCCATGGATCTTAGATAACTTACTTCAGCAAAATTCTGTTTGGTACTGAGTGTATCTGTGCTCTCCTGAGCTCTTGAAAACTTGAGATCTGATTTGGGAACATGCTAAATATTTTTAGATACACTAAAACAAAAATGAATTGAATGTATAAATGCTTTGCAATGTGAAACATGAAAATAACAATCCTTTAATTGGACATCAAATCTCACAAATAATTTTTTTGCTTCCATCTATCTGCAGAACCATCTTCCATCTGTAAAACACCACTCATCACACAGGGACTGTGCACGAGACAGTGTAAATTAGTTACTATTTGCAGACTTCTCAAAATCTACAGGGAATAAAGACATATTAAAGCAGATGAGGAATTTAATTTAACTGTGTGGCTACTGTATAATAAAAGACACAAGACTGTACTGAACAGTGCAGAGAAAATGAATTACTGATTAGATACAAGAGAGGTACGTTCATTCTGCGTGTTAAGTGAGAGAAGAGCCCTGTGGAAGAAACGGCAACAGAATTAAGTTAAGATTACATTATATGTCTACCCAAAAAGAAAGACAAACAGTGCTTGTGCAACATTAACTTTGGCATTTCCCAGCCAATTTACCCAAGTAAATTTATCAATTTGCTTTTTCCCATAGACTTAATTCTGTTCCTTTTTGAGAATGCTACTACCTCAGTGGCAAGACAACATATTTTTCCACAGTAGTACTGTCTTGCCGGGAATATCTAGCGGCTTCTAAACAAACTAACTAAAGCTAAGTAATGAAGATACATGCGATTTCTCTGGCAAGTAAGGAACAGAAGCTCATGCACCAGTGCTGTCAGGTGCAGTCTGCAGATACTCCAATTTCTCCTTTCCTTCACCTTATACATTGTGGACAGGCGGAAGCAGATCTGGTACACGCCTACAGTATACAAGTCAGCAGAAGTTAGCTGCCAGGGCATTCACCTGGGTCTCCGATGTGTACTGTGTCCATTATGTGCTTCAAGCCCTTGATATTGAAAGACTGAAGTTAGGCCAGATACATCAGCACACCCTTTTCTATCATATAAACATAACTTGGAGTATCGGATGAAGTGTGAATTCAATGTGAACTAAGGTCTTTTAGGAATTTTCATGTGCCGAGGTATATGACACTTACAGAAATGTTTTCTAGAACACCATCACATTTAATGCTGGGCATTTTTAGCCAACCCATAACTAATACTTATGCAACTGTAAAAAGTGTTTCATCTTTGGAAGGTAACCGTCACCTTTAATTGTACCTTATCTCAATAATGGCAGCTCTGTAGAAGTCCATGATTTTTCTGTGCATTTAAAGTCAAACAGGACATGCCATCTAATCCTAAGAAAAAATACACTGATGAATAACTAAATTCAGATTCACCTGATAATTATTAGTCCATATGCTACAAATACTTAATTTGAACATTCTCATTATTGCCAACTGTGGTCACGGATGATGATTCTGACACTAACCAGTGAGAGAGAAGAGAACAAGAGGCCCTACTTCTGAATCCTCAAGCTCTTCCACACTCTTGATCATTTAGCTCCAACCAACCTTCCAGTGTACAGAAGAGGAGAACAAGTGATCTAGTGCAGGTGAAACTGGGGATATCAGTAGGCATTGGAGAATTCTAAAATCTTACCACCATAGCCTGTAAGTTCTACACCACAGCCTTCTGCATTGCTACCTACCAACTGAACATTCATAGGCCAAGCAGAGAAACCTAGCTATTATAGTATAAATAGAATGGCTGAGAGAATTTTGAATATCCTCTCAAATTTACATGTTCCTACCAAAAAAGCTCACAGTTCTTCCTTCCCTGTCTAGTCTCTAGATGATCAACAATGGGTGGTTAGCTGATTTGTGTATGAAGCAATCAACAGCATCTCTGAGAAAAAAGCTCTTTGCTAGAGTACCACGAAGACAGATGCTGAAGAAGAGAATCAAGTGTTAAAATACTTATTCCAGTATCATCATGTGTCTTATTGGCAGAAATCTCTCCTCCACATCCATGCATCAATACAGATCTCTGTTTTCTCTCCATTTTTAGAACCTGATACCGCTGGCAGTGAACAGATAATCTCTGATTACCAGTACTCGGTACTGTGTGCTTTCAACTTCATCTCATGCTATTTAGCTTATCCACATTCCCCATTTTCTCACTTTATCCCTATTTCACAAAGCTTACATAGATTCCCCCGCTCAAAATTTGCTTTTACTGTATTTTGTGCAAATTGCTATGTGAAATTGTGGCTTTGGATTTGAGTGTCCTAAAATAAAATATGTAAGAAACTACAATATGCTTCAACTGGTTTGATGATTCCTCTCACTAATCATGGGCACGGGGTGGGCAGAGTGAGTGTTCATCAGGCTGTGTTCCAGATCCAGTTCAACATGGAGCATTACTTGACACGGAACATGGAACGGAGGTAAAGGACTGCTTGACACAAGGGGACAATTCCAGGCAATGGCTGGTACTGCTTCTTTGTGCAGTGGTGCCACTTTAGGTTGGCTTAAAATGGAGGTGAAAATATGGCCAGAGTTAGTGACACTAATGTGGTAAACCTAACTTTGAAATTATTATGCCATTTTATAATTCTTTACAAAAACCAGGCAAGAAGGCACAAACAGTTGCCAAACTAAAACCAGCTAGACATAATGCCAAGATACCACATTTTCAACTAATTCAAGCTTTAGAAATTAAAAATTAATGTGCGAGTTTATCTATGAAGTGCCTTTTTGTCCCATCAGTAACCTGTTCATCATACGTATTACCTATCTAAACAATAGGAGTTTGGGTAAAAAGCTTTTCAGCAAACAAGTACTACTATTTAAAATGGAAGTAACATTAAAAAAAGTATTAACCATGAAGACATGCACCTAGCATTTCGATCAGAGAACAAAAGGAAACGTGCCTATTGAACCAAGACCCTGAGCAAAGAAAATCTTTTGTGGTTGAAAGAGAACTGATGATACATTGTTTACAAAGCTATGAGCTAGAGAAAGCAATTTACATAACAAAATGAAAATCTGTATGCACAGTTTTCTTCCTGTTCACCTCTATAGCTCTTGCCTGTTTTCTTCAGCACTCTGCAGTGCAATGGCATAAAAAGAAAAGTCTGAAATCAGGTCAACTAGCTATTCAATCTTTTTTGGACACCCTAGAAAACATATTAAGTCACAGAAACATGCAGATAGATGCCTACTGGGATTATTTAAATTAGGCACCTACCTGTCGTTGCTTTCATACTTAAATGCTTTTAGAGACACACGATGCTTAGGAGCTTCTGAAAATCCTTCTAAGGACCTATTTGCTTTTTAAATCAGCCATCTGAATTTTTAGGCACCTACTCAGTTTGGTAAATATATATGCCTCACCATCTTATCGTATACATTTTGCAAACAGGTAGACTAATATTTTATACCATCAGATGAGAATGTAAAGCTCAATTAATGCTAAATGACAAAACCCTGTGACAGCCCTACTTGAAACGTACTATTTCCAGTAAATTAAAAAATATTAATAATAATGCTTCTAGTCATTTTTTTGTGTAAGAAATGTAATATATTACCTCATATCCAAATTAATATTTCAATATTCCTTGAAGACAATAAATTCTGTAAAAAACAAGATATTTCAAATATAACAAAAAATACTTTGAAATCTTTAGAGAGTGTTTTAGAAAACCTAATTAACAAAAGGGGTAAAAATATATAACCATATTACCCCTACCTATATTATTTCTTCTGATCTTGGCTTATTCCAAAATTATAAACACTGATGCAGTTTGAAAATACACTAAAAGCTTCTTGTAAGTAAGCTTAATATAAAGAAATTTCTCTTTCTGACATATACACACATATACTAAAGTCTATAAATTCTGGCTCTTATTCAGAACTCTCGCCCATATAGTCCACCTTTCAGTACTTCATCAGGCTCCTTGTTTCAAACCTCTTAATCATTTTTAGCAGACCCAAGCTACAGAGGCATAGAATGTCACTCAACGCTGGATGTACATGAGATCCTTTGTGTACCTCATTGCTGGCGTTCACAGTTTTGTAATTTGGAGAAAATGTCTTGAAACATAGAAAAAGGAATACTTCTCAGACAAAACTAACTTTACATTTTCAAGTTCCCACTTCAAATCTGAAAATTAATATTCAAAGAAAAATTTGAAATGTGAGCAAAAACATTTAATTCTCCTAACCCATCATCTTAAAAACAGCTATTTTGGTTCAAAATCAGCCAAGAAAGATCTTCACTGAATTTCAGCTGACATGCAAATTTCTGAGCAATGGCAATGGTAAAATAAAACTAACGGCAAAGCTATAAAGCCTTATAATAAGACACAAATGGATTATAAAAGCATGGATTTTTTTGTTAAAAGAATCTTCTTATTGCTTATTAGCATGCATTATATCTTTATTTTTAATGTGATATGGCTTCCTAAGCCATGCGGCTGATTGCATTACTAATTAAACAAGTTCAATTTATCTAATTATATCTAAGTTGAAATATTTATAAAGTTATATGTGAGCTAAAATAGCAGCTAAAGGGCGTGCTCATTAGTCTTCAATTACAGGAAGAATAATAAAAGTAATAAAAGTAATGTGCATGGACCTAGCTAGTCCATGCTAGGTTATCCTGTCCAAGTTTCTAAGACATTTAAACTATACTATGTCAATTGGGGAAAAGAAACAGAGAAAGCAAATAAAGAAATTCTGTATAGTTAGTTACATTTAGATGAAGCCTTCACCAGCGCACTACAGAATCACCGTTTGGATCAGAAGTTAGACACACCTGGGCACTCAGTGTTCTTACCATCACATTGCCTCTACAGTTCTCTACTGGTTTTTTGCCCACCTAAAAATGTATGCTAAAATTCATTGAACTCAAAGACTATATTTTATTTATTAAACAGGCCAAAATAGAAGGCTACATGTGCTATCAGTGAAGGAAATGTTTATGAAATTTCATGTTCATAATGGTTTTCACCTTGTCAAGGAAGAAACATGGTGTTGTGCAAGTGGGAGTTAATATTCCAAAGCATGGCTGTTTTTCCCTAGATTACATATATCTCTTCTTGAACTTAAAGAGATATATCTTGTGTAGAGACACACAGAACTGTGCCTAAATCTTTCTGCTTTTTACTGTCAGTACTTGATTTCTAAAATATACACAAGATTTCCCTGTTCTGTATCAAACACATATGGATTAAAATCAGGACAACACAAAGCCAAGTCTTCATATATCATGTTCTGAATGAAGAGCTAGAGTGGCAAATTTTGCTACACAGACTCTTATTTTTCTCNGCAGAGGCCCTACCTCTCATAGTCAGTCATTTTTCAGACCCCCATCTCTCTCTCAGTTCTCATCAATGTGCAGATCTGTTCTTCCGAGACTTAAGTTATTTTACTTTCATACTTTTTTTCTCTTTTACTCAAGATCTCATCCAACAGTGCAGCTCTTTGTTAATTTCTTAGATTGCTTTCACTTTGATCTCAACATTAATGTAGAAAAACAATAAGCAGAGCAAGCAGCAATGTCTTAACCTGTGGAACAAAGGCCTATTATTATCTGCTTGTAAATTTAGCAGAAAGGAGACAGCTTAAAAGTCATTGTACACATAAATAAAGAGGTTGGACAGTTCTCTTTCCTAGAAATGACTGAAGTTGGGATAGGTCACAACCACATCCCTGAAGAAAACTGATGAAGGTAGAAAGAAGGCAGGTTTCCTGAAGTTCTCCGTATTCTCAGGATTTTGTTCGAGAGCTAAAACATTTTTGAACATCTCTGAATATCAACTATTCATTTCTTCAAGGCTTCCTCTTCTTTGGGTTTGGTTGGTTTTTTTTTTTCCCCCCCAAGACAGAGAGTGGCAGGTGTATATTAATGCTTCAAACAGTCCTGAAGTGAACAGGAACTTCACAGCAACACCCAGTGTTGTGAAATTCACACAACCCAGAAACTTCTGGATGTGTGCTTCCATGTGTGGCTTTAGATATTTCAAAGTGACATGACTTTGGGAGAGAAGTGAATGTGGTTACCATGCATCCCATTAGAAAACCTGAATCCCAGACGGTTTTCTGTGGTTCAGTTGAAGAACTGTATTATTTTACAGCCATAAATTTAATATGCCTGAGCTGTAAGAACATGTATTTGTTTCGTATCACAATGTTGAATGCTAAATGTGTCTTATTAAAGCCCATTAAATAGGATTAGCGTGCATATTAACAGAAGACTACACAAAAATCACCTTCCTTTCAAGAATAATTTTAGAATTCCAAATTACAGATGCATTCTAAGCAGAGAATCTTAAATATATAAAAACATAGTATACTGGCATTCAAGCATCAGAAATACTGAAAACTTGAAAGAATATTCAAACAATCCTGCTACATCTGAATTTGTTTTCAGTGAAATCCCTAAACAGTAATTGGTTCATGTTTATAGTATTTCATTGTGAACTCTTCAAAGTTACAAATAAAAAAAAGAATAAGACTTGGAAGATGATTCTTTAATGTTACAGATATTTTACCTCATTGACATCTGCTAAATTACTAGGACTGAAGCTTTTCTTTTTCTCTGTATAACTAGTTTAGAGCACTGCTGTTCTAAATTTCTCTTATGGTATCTGATGTTACTACCCGAAACTTCACAGTACTTCAGTTTCCTGCTGAGTGCAAGTGTGACCTATATCAACAGTGTGTCAGAATATCTTTTTAGAAGCTACACACTTTGTTCTGTTTGATTAGTAAATTTAATTGCAAGTTCTAAAAAAATTTGATTTGAATAATTACATTTTTTCTAGTAATTTTCACTTCATTGCAGTTCTGTAGCTTTTCAAATGCTTAGTGTTCTGTTAACCACCAAAGGAAACCAAGATGGCTAGAGTAACATTAAGTACATCTTTTGTGCCTTCTATACCTATGTTGTTCCAAAACCCTTCTTAAAAGGAAAAACAGAAATAATTTTGAAGAAAATTAAAGATACAGAAAAAGGGAAAGAAATTAGACAATATACATTCATTATAACTCTCCATAACACATGGTACATGGAACAAGCTCTGTTTTAAAGCAACAAAATGACCCCTGGGTTCACTGCTACTTGATAAGCATATATTTAAATTCCACTATGACTAAGAAGAGACAAGGAGACACATTCACAGAAAAAAACCCCAAGGTCCCATGCACTGGGAAGTGACGTCTGGTTTAAATACGTATGTAAAAACAAACGGTGCATCAGAATTAAGAGAAAATAACAGAGGAAAAAAAAACCTAGCAGGCATTTAGGTTAGATTTTTTATCTTTTTTTTTTTTCCTGAAAGGTATCATTGTGTAGCTACATACTTTATCCAACAGGATAAATTTAGGAAAATGATCCCTTTTAAGGACCTAAACTTACTGACTTCCATGGCACACTGGTGATAAGGAGAAAGAGAGAAACTGCTTTCTGAAAAAAAAAGTGTAATCATCCCATTCATGTATCTATAGTAAAACAGGAAATGTCTTTGTCGTTACATTTTCTTCCACTTTCTCACACATCTGGATTGCCGCCTTCTGTACAAGGACAATTAATGTGGCCATGGCTCTCCCTCGCCCTTGGGACAAGGGACCGAATGTTCCAAGGAGAATGGAATTACATGCCCAGGGTGGGATGTAAGGCTGTCAGAGACACAAGAATAGAAATACACCACACACCACTAAACTTCTTCCTTTCTAATAAGTACTTACATGCATTTTCCATACCATCTCCAACACTGGCACACTCTTTGGGGTCTTCTTTCAGAGAACGATTACTGTAATATTTGAAATTTTTCACTAGGCCAAGACATAAGCCAGTTTGCCATTTGCCACTTTCAATCTCATCTTCTTTAATCCCATTCTTATCACAGATTGTCTGCTACTAACTCAAAATGTTTTCCCTAGGTTGACATCATCTTGTTTCATGCCCACTGTCTTTAACTGCTCTCTCTCTTCCTTTATAAAAAAAATACTTTTCCATTTGGTTCAAAAAAAATGCCTAAACAAAAGCTTCCCAAGACCATAAAAATCCTCTTATCCTACCTAACCACCTCTTCAGTTACTACCCTCTTTATCCTCCACTAAACCCATGCTCACTAATGAGCTTCCACTTGGTAAACCTGAGACAATCTTCTCTTTTGATCCCCCCTTCTTGCAACTGACACAGCTCATCACTCTTTTCTACTGTTTTCTCAGGCACCTTAATGTTTCAAACAGCTACGCAAACTTAAGAACATTATTTATTGTCTCTTAATGCTCCAGACCCATCTTTCTATTGATTTCTTTTCAGAACTGTTCTCTGCTCCCCACTGTCATTCCACAAGCATAACTACGCCGGTGGCAGCTCCTGTGTGCACCTCCTGTGCATTTCTGCCTGCATGTGATGTGGATACATTCTGCTGGAAAAGAATTCTAGTGCAAAAAGGATTCTGATTATTTTAGCTGTAATTCTAGTTACAACACTTTGAATACTATTTTCAAAAGATTAACTTCTGTTGGTTAAAGCTACCATGCAGAGAAAGACCATTCTCCACATAAGTATGGATGTCTCTAATGCATCCTCACAGTTTAAGAAACCTGAAGCTTTAACTATCTTCTCTTCCACTTTAAGCAATTTGATTTTTCTTGTTTTAGTGGATGTCCTCTTTGACAGTTAACATAGAAACTTACATTTTCATGAATAGGTTCTGAATCTGAGTTCTTTCTACATTCATTATTTTGTATCAGTATACTGCCGCTGTGATATGAGAGTTATTTAATAAACACTGACACTTTTTTCACTTTACTGTATTTGTCCTATTCTTTTATTGGTTTGTCGTTCCAGCCTACATTGTTTCTGTTCTAGGGGAAACTTAATATTGTTTTAAGAAACAATGTAAAGGCATTACATAGATGAAAGCATAAGAAAATATTTTTCAGTCCATAAAGTAGCGGCTTTTATTGAAGCATTACAGTTTATGTATACTTTAATGTAAACCCAATACATAATTTTATATTAAGCAAACATAGTATTCTGGAAATGAAAAAAGGAAACCAAATTCCAGTCTTGCTAGTATAAATAGCTAGTATAAATTTCGTCTACGAAATACTGAGTTGCTCAGAATTTCAAAACAGTGAAGGTTCTATGAAGTAATTTGTCATCTAAGCTACCATTTCCATTCTCTACAGCTTTAGCAGCTATTTATTTTCAATGCAGTTGATAAAAAGAGATCACTTATATATAATTTGGAATTTTTAGTACCTTAGCCTATTTGAAAAACTGGATAAAGTGAGTCACCCTTCTGATGTTTCTCTGCCTTTTTTTGAATACCACATCCTATCAATTTTAAAGTTCCAGATAAAATTTCAGGCATTATTGGTAAAACCCACTGATGGTGGAAGCTGGAAAACCAGACAATCTTATTTCCTGATTTTTTTATTATTAGCCTTTTTTAAGCATTTAATAATAATATTATAAACAAGGACTTTCCAGTATTTCTGTAAAGATCAGTTTACCCTGACAAAGTATACTCCATGGATCAATCTGGAAAGATACATTTTATCTCACTGACTACTAGTCAGTCTCATTCAAGAAAGGTTTTTTATGGTTTTTTTGTTTGTGGGGTGTTTTTTTTGGGGGGGGAGAGGGTGGAATAGAAGGAGAGCTGGTCATGGTTTGTTGGGGTTTTCTGGTTGGTGGGGGTTTTTTGTTGTTTTTGTTTTTTTTTCATTTGCCAACAACTTTGTTATATTTGCCAATGTACCTTAGCCACAAGCCCTTCACTGTAACAGTCCAACACAGATTTGGTCTGGAGAAGACCTGTCCACTTGAACAGTGATTTTGGCTGGGTCTTGCTTGGGAACTGGATAGAGACACAAGTCTTAATCTTGAGAGGCCCCTTTCGACAAAACCTACTTTTAGTAGGAAAACAAATTGGTGCTGGCAGAGCACCTGGAAGAAGCTGCTTCTCCCAGCTGCAAAAATATGGACCAGCATGCTGTCAAATAATTTATTTCAGAGAAATTACATTATTTTATTACCAAAGATGGCAGGCAACGATTTAACATTATTTTTGGCTACATCTCAACTGACAGTTAACTCTACAGCAGATTGCTTAGTAGCAATACAGATAAAAACCCAAAAGGCATAGTGAATTAGCCCAACTTAAAAATTAAGACTGACATACATTAAATCAGGTTTGTGAAAATTACTTTCATTTACTATTGCAAAATAGGTATCTATTTTGCAATTGTAAATCTATTTCTAGCAATCTTTTCTGAAGTAGAAAGGAACTGTCAACAGCTCAGGCATGTGACCTGAAAACTCACAATAAGCTAATAAATACATTTAAATCAATTCAACTTTTATAATAGGACAATGTTTAAAATAACATCAAAGGTTAAAAATGTTGATACTTATTTCTTATGCTTCCTCCAAAGAAGATGTCTCATACAAAAGCACTGCTAAGAGATACAGATTATTAAGTAAAAGTCTTAAGAACACCTGAAATGAATAAAGGCAGCAATGATTTTAATAAGAAAAATGTTAAATATTGCATACCCTGAGAATAAAAATCTAGGAATTTAGGTTCATGTAACATTATAAACAAAATTTGGATAAGAGTAAGGAACCAGTACCAAACTCCCCCCTCTACACACAGTGTGATTTTATCCACTGGCTGTCTTTCACTTTTCTAATGATAAAGCAATATAATTTGGGAGACTAAAGAAAGTATTTGAATATTAAAAAAAACATCTAAATCTACTTACCTATCTATCTGTAACGTATATGTGAATTCACATCCTTTTTTCTGACTTGTTGCTTTTCTATTCCTTTTCCATCTTAGTTTGAGAAGCTAGTTTAGACCCATTATTTTTGCAAAAACCCATGATTTTTATTGCTATTTATACCTACAGGGACATCATCAATCACATGAAGTTTTCATAGGTAGGAGAAAAAATACTTCATAAAAAATTGACTGTCAATATGAAACCAACTTGAGCAAATTGTTACTAACAATAAAACTGATCTAGGACTTACTGCCAAGATGATTTTGGAATAAAATCATGGGGCAATGGGCATATTCTAAAGATTAATTTATTTCTGTGGTGTTTTCCTTTCAAAATACTCAAAGCATTGCTCATTGATCTTATTTAAGGTTAGATTCTGTTACAGCAGGGCTACTTGTCAACCACGTTCAACCTAAGAGAGAAAACTTCAGCCTACTATACCAAACACCAGAGCTGTAATTAAAATATGCAAAAGCCAATCATCTGATGTGTGACCATATTCTTTTTTCCTTGTGGCCATTTTTCAGAAGGCTTAGTTATATTATAGCATAATAGGGGATAATTGTTCCAACAGAAACATCCAAGCCTGAGCATCATCATCTCATCCACAGTTGCACCAGCTTTACTGTACCCACGCTGCACAGCAGTGAGTTGCAGTCCTGGGTAAAATAATGGCAGGAGGTGGGTTGCTGACACAAATCACCCCATCTGAGCTGCACTCCATGTCCTTTTTATTTTCCTATTAATGCCAGGAAAAAAAGAAGCTAGAAACAGGCTGTAAAAGCTGTCCTGGCAGCAATGACCGTGTTTTTCCTAGAGAATAGATGGGGTGCCAAATATATAGGGGTACCAAAGCCCTGTGCTACAGCACTGCTTGAGAATTCCTAGAGTTGAAATGAATAATGCACTTTCAAGTGCCAAAGTTCAGAGAAATGCAGAAGGTAAATCTAGACTAAGGAAGCATAAAACACAGGCAGTATTATTTAAAGGCTATTAACGAAAAATTGTTTGTAACACCACCTTGGTAAGGAAACGGCAGGATGTCGGCAGGATGTCTTTATACTGAATTTCGTCTCACATAATAATTAATGTTCACTTTGATTACTCAACATTTCAACACGTAGTATTTTTATTGCAACATTCTTGTAATGCTAATAATGAATATATTATACCTGCTACTTTTCCTTTACAGTGACTGCATGCAACTAATTGTGGGTTGAGAACACAGTACACCTAAGCTAGCCTGCCAAAACGAATGGGAAACAAAACATTTGTTACCTGACTCTGGATAAGCTCAATTTGGAACATAACCTTTCTTTCTAGATTGTCTGCCCATCACATCCTCTTTTTTTTTTTTTTATTCCCACAGCAAAACACATAGAATCATAGAATGGTTTAGGTTGGAAAGGACCTTGAAGACCATCGAGTTCCAACCCCCCTGCCATAGGCAGGGACACCTCCCACTAGACCAGGTTGCCCAAGGCCACGTCCAGCCTGGCCTTGAACACCTCCAGGGATGGGGCCTCAACAACCTCTCGGGGCAACCTGTTCCAGTGCCATATTCCAGTGCCACCTGTTCCATGTATGACATATCTATAGTTACGTAATTTAATACAAACATTTGCATGGGCTTAGCCTGAAAAGGGAGGGCATACTCCCAAAGTAGTGTCCGCCCAATAGCTGCCAGCTGCCTGGCTGTGTTCTACAATACTATTATTTACTGACTTTCTAAGATTCTATGATTCTATGACTTATTTATTTTCAGAAAATGTATTATACAATTTGCCACAGTCATTGACAAATGCATTCTAAATACAAGAAAACTGCTACATAAACTCCTACTGGAGCTTAATGATACAATGAAACTAAACTTTGCCTGGAGTAAAGGAACACAAATGTTCGTCTTTATGTCTATTTTTAAAACAACTGCTTCTGAGATAACCTTGCAAGGACCTCTGTTTTGATGCAACTGCAAAATAGAATATGAACTCATAACATAATTGAAAAAAATAAAAATAACTATTCATAGGCTTCTGTGCTCATTAACTTTCTTTTAGCATTTTGCTGCCATAAACTTAGATTTGAAATGTACCATTACGAGGCAGTGGAAGACAAAAGGAAAACCCTGCAAAAGCTCTCTGATGCTACATTACTTCTGCATTATACGCATGTAAGGGACATAGAGGTTGGATAATATGTACTATCGCACTTACTGCTACTCTTATACTCTGCTTCCATTCAAGTGGATTACATGTATTTAATCCACTAATTTCTCATCATTCTGTTTCAGAAGCACACCCTCACCTTTAAAACAGGAACTGATGTAAAAATATCTGCATCTCATCATTATTTATTTATATCACTTCTGCCTATGGGACTATTTATAATACAGTATTCCTATATGATAAAATAGGAAATAAGCAATGAGGTTAAAATTGTCTGTGATGTTTGTACTACATTAGGAAAAACGTAAGGAGAGACTGTAATGGATAAAGTATACAGTATCAAAAAAAAATAAGTTGCTCATTCAGTATTACCTATATCAAATTATCTACCTAGTCTACTTAAATTGCAAAATCTTAGAGACTACTGTCTGTTTTATACCTACGTGCAAGAGACTACTGTCTGTTTTATACCTACGTGCAGGCTAGGCTTGGGGCTTAAAGACTGACTGAAACTTCACATGGCACAAGAACATAAATCCTAAATGGCCGTATCATCTTATGTCAAGTAAGACACAAGCACATTTCAAGCTCTTGATAAAACACAGACAGGAGATTACTGTGAATAAAAATAAGAATATTTTCAAATACCTAAATTAAAAGTTTAAGTCATATCGTCATTGGAAAGGGATTATTTTTCTGCTAAGCCAAAGAGTCCAATTCATGTGTAGGACCTCAGATATCTTGGTGTAAGAGTTAGAAATTTTTTAATTTTTTTTTTAAAGGAAAATTAAGATTCTTGATCACTTTCCTATAACTAAATATTCAGTTTGTAAGAAAAACATTTTCTAATGTAAGATTTAGGGTAAAAGCATAAGAATTGTCAAGGTTGAGGAAGCACTAGCTATATTTGATGTTTTTATTTTCTCAAGAAGAAAATATCCTTGGAGAGGATACTAAGTGTTCAATCCAACAGCCAGTCACTCCTGGAAACTCCAATCCTTTTTTGTAAAATTCAGACATAGTTTGTGATTGAAGTAAAAAACAAAAGAAAACTCAATGCAGCACCATACTAACTCCAAATTTTTTTAAATACTGGGAAATATCTCAAAAAATATTTTGCTAAAAATGCTATATGGAAATTTTTTTCTTTATAAGTAACAGATAGAGCTTCTGCAATTCTGTCAATTTAATCTAGAACTATCAGCATTATTATTGTTACTATATTTCTTTTGAAGCACTGGGTATTATCTAACATGAGAAATGTTTTGTTAGTGGAAGGACATGCTGTCAGAACGAAAGCTCCTCCTGCGCTACTGAACTGCATGCTGTTTCTGACAAAAATGGGTTCATCAAGAGGACTCATTTGTTTCTCCTGGAGAGGATTCAGTTGTTAATATTGGCTGAACATTCTTCTACCAAAAGTTTTAAGAGAGGATGCTCAACAGATTGATTTGTTTTCTGCATTATGAAGTTCCTTCATCTCCCAAGTTTCACCTCAGCACTGTACTAATGCAGTCCCATGGTTTCTGGCCTTCAGCATGACCAGCACAAAATCTTTTCTCCAAAAAAGACTGAGTAAACTGGCAGTAACATTTTAATGTTACTATTCTGCCTCCAAATAAGCATGACAGAAAAAACAGGAGGGTTCAGGAATACAGAAGGAAGATTTGATTATGGTTTTAAAATACATAAAATGCTGTTGCAAGAAGGAAATATATGCAACAATTATTTACATTATTACATTTTTTTTATCTGTGTATGTTACATTTATGCCTAGCTGCCTGGAATGTGAAGCATCCCCTCAATGGTCAGATTTTCCAATCTGACTTAATGTGTTTATCCTACCCCAAACTGGGGACACACAACATTTTTTCCTTACTCAAAAACCCTGCCTTGGTGTCTGTCGTAGATAGACTTAACCTGGAGCTCCGTTATATTGTGGAGCATTACTGTTTCGTGCTGCTTAGGATTTGCTACCATTTTGCTTTTTTTTTGTCTTACGATATACTAGAATTGCTGTAGGTTGCAGTCTGTAATATATATTTTAGTCAAAACAAACAAATGTTGATCTGTGTTACAATACAGTATTTTATTTTCCAAGAGCTGGAATTGACTGGAACAATGAAAGAATAACTTAGTTCTTTATTTAATTCTTACCTGAGAAGAATATGTGTGACCATCTGATCCACAAACAGGATTGGTATAAACTACTGGACACTGCTTGCAGTTTGATGAAATGGGACCACCCCTCCACTGTTTATGGCCTAAACCAGCCTCTTTCATACTGTAAGTAAACAAAAAGTATGTAATTCTGATAAGCTGTAGTAAAAATAGAACATATTCAGGGTATTTTAATGAGCCTTTACAAACAGTAAGCCATACATAATGTCAGCCGTAAAGTTTTCTTCTAAGTAAAGAGCTGCCACAGTCTTTGGTATATATCTGCCCACCTTTGTACATTACTCACTGTAGTGATACTTTATACCTATGAATTATTTCACTTTCTAAGACATCTTAGTTGAAAAAGATTATTAAGATGATGCTTTGGTGACTGTTACACTTCCTATCAGTGAAAGATGCCTGACTTGTGTGGCATTTGCTTGTTTTTGTTGTTATTAAATACTATGAACGGAGCTGTTATATTAATACTGGTGTTTAAGGAGGTAACATTTAAGTATTAAAAAATTATATCATAAATACTGCTATAGAAACAGGTAGGTGGTCCGTCACAATACTGTTTGCTCCACTTTGACCACTGCCTTTCACAGCTTACATTTCATAAAATTCAGACTCTAGCACCCAATGTAAAGTTCAAAGGGAAAAAAAAGGGTAACCCACTGGAACACAGAATTGATTTGCATAAGCATATATGTGTATATTTGTACAAACAGATATACATCTATATAGCTAGATGGATTATTTTAACCCAGAAAAAAGCTACACCTGGTCAGACTAATAGTCTAAAATAAGTTACTGATGCTTTCTCAGAATACTCTCCTAGCTTTCAGTAATTTGCGGCATATGGCCATCCTCAGACAAACATATTTTCTCTCTGTAGCTTTGAATTAATTTTTATTCATGAATTTTTCCAATTTCTTTTTGCAACTATGAAAGCATTTAGTAGCCATTATATCCTGAAACAGCTGTTTTAGGAGAGTTGCCTGATTCATAGACTAACCTACAATATGCTTTATATATTAATGGTTTCCATATAAATAAGAAAATAGAACAATAATGCATTATTTTTATATTTTGTTTTCTGCTCAGAATTTTAATGAGGTATCTAAAAATGATTACGCTTAGAATACAGCAATGACTTATCAGAACACACGCAAGTAGTAAATGTTCAAACTTATAAAAAACTCAGATCAAATCTTCTTTAATGGAGCAGAACTCTTTCAGCTTGGTTCACCTACAGATAATCAAGAACTATTTTGCTAATTAGTCATGAATCACTATTTGAGAAATACTTTCCTGGAGTAATAAAAAGAAACAAAATTAAAGAAATTAAACTCCTCATCCTCTGGTTTTATGATGTGCAGAGTAAAAAGCTAAAAGCACACACCTAACAGTAAACTAGCGATGATCAAAACGAAAACCCAGTTTCTCAGCTATGCTAATGTTTTTATGATGTTCATAATTTGGGCTGTAAATGTGGTCTTTAAGAAGGAAAAAAAAATCTTGTAAGTTATAGAAGTCTAAATTCAAGATTATGTTGTGTGGCAAAATTTTGAACTGCACAGATTTTTTACAGTATAAAGAGGAACTCAAAATGTACACAGAAATTATCAGTTACTTTTGAAAAAGTCAGTAATATCTTCAATTACATGTAGCATAATGAGTGGTAAAATATCCATACGGGAAGTTTTTATGTCCATCAGGAAGTATAAAACAAGGAAACAATTCAAACATACCACCCTAATTAGTAACAAATAACAATCCTTTTTGCTGAATTGCATCATTTGAAGAATAAGTACAAACCATTTCAAAGTTAAACTGTACCTTTGCTAATGTAGAATCATAGAATAGTTTGGGTTGGAAGGGACCTTTAAAGGTCATCTAGTCCGACCGCTCTGCAATGAGCAGGGACTACATCAGGTTGCTCAGAGCCACGTCCAACCTGACCTGGAATGTTTGCAGGGGTGGGGAATCTACCTCCTCCCTGGGAAACCTGTTCCAGTGCTTCACCACCCACATTGTGAAACATTTCTTCCTTACATCTGGTCTCAATCTGCCCTCTTTCAGTTTAAAACCAGTATCCCTTGTCCTATCGCAACAGGCCCTGCTAAAAAGTTTGTCCCCATCTTTCTTATAAGTCTCCTTTAAGTATTGAAAGGCCGCAACAAGGTCTTCCCAGAGCCTCCTCTTCTCCAGGCTTAACAACCCCAACTCTCACAGCCTGTCTTCTTCATAGAAGAGGTGCTCATCTTTGTGGCCTTCCTCTGGACTTGCTCCAACAGGTCCATGTCTTTCCTGTGCTGAGCACCCAAGCTGGATGCAGTACTCCAGGTGGGGTCTCACCAGAGTGGAATTGGGCAGAATCACCTCCCTTGACCTGCTGGCCACGCTTCTTTTGGTACAGCCCAGGATACAGCTGGCCGCCTCAGCTGCGAGCACACATTGCTGGCTCACATTCAGCTTTTCATCCACCAGTACCCCCAAGTCCTCCTCCGCAGGGCTGCTCTCAACCCTTTTTCCAGTCACCACAGACTTCACCTGACTGCCACGACTTTGCAAACATCATTGAGAGTGGCTTAGCAACTATACCAGTCAATTCCCTCAGGACTCTGGGATTCATCTCATCAAGTCCTGTACCTGAACATACTTATGCATGTTCACGTTCCTCAGGTGGCCATGAACCTGATCTTCTCTTACAGTGGGAGAGACTTTGCTCCTCCAGTCCCCATCTTGCACTCCATCCACTCGAGAGGTGTGGGAAGAGAAGTTGCCAGTGAAGAATGAGGCAAAATGTTTTTGAGTACCTCAGCCTTCTCCTCATCCCTTGTTACCAGTAGCCAGTCTTGCTCATCAGTGGGGTACGCTTTCTTTGACCTTCCTTTTGCAGCTGACATACCTTTAGAAGCACTTATTATTATTCTTTGCATCCCTTACAAAGTTCAGCTCCAGCTGCACCTTGGCCTTCCTGAACCCATCCCTACATAACCGAGCAGAATCCCTATACTCTTCCCAGGATACCTGTCCCTGCTTCCACTGCCTGTACATTTCTTTCTTGCCCTTTAGTTTGACCAGCAGGTCTCGACTGAGACATGCCAGTCTCTTGCCTCCCTTTGCTGATTTCTTACACCTGGGGATCAAGAGCTCTTGCACTGTGTGGAAAGCGTCCTTAAAGATCTGTTAGCTCTGTTCTGCTCCCTCGTCCCTGAGGGCAGTTTGACTAACTCCTTGAAGAGCAGGAAGTTTGCTTTTCTAAAATTCAGGGTCTGGACTTTACTCTTCACCTGACGCATATCCCTCAAGAGTGCGAACTCCACCAGAGCATGATCACTGCATATAATAATATATAGTAATAATGTGACTATTGCTGCTCCTCTCACTTGACAGATTTTTCCAACCATCCACATGAGCTCCAGCGTAATTACATTATTTAGATGGCTGCGTCTTTCTCTTACTTCTAGTTACTTTTATAGCTCACAATTTTCCAGAAGTGCCCCAGTAGCCTGAGGTTACTGACAGGACCAGAGTCCCGACTACCAACCTGATGCAATTTCTATTTATCTGAGACACAGTAACTTTAAAACGCTGCATAAATCAATTGCAAAAGTTCCAGACGTCAACAGGGAGAACCCCATTGGTATCAGCAAAAAACAGAACCTGAAAGGAGGATTTGTGAGACACACAGGGGCTGTTGGTGTAGGTGCTTAAAACAAATCAAAGAAAGGACTAGTGGTGATTACAGGGTTTTAGCAAATCTGCACCCTTGTACACGCCCTCAACGAAGTTTAAAGACAAGAAAAGACAGAGGGGAAAAATGAAAAAAGAGCCCTTTTAGATGGAGGAAAACAGATAAGTAAAATCACCTAAAGGATGGAAAAGAGAACGATGTGTCTCAGGAAGGACCACAAGGGGGATGGACACTAGAACAAGCTTATGACACGGAAATCACAAGTAGGTGACAACCAGGGGAGATGTATGAAGAAAATGGAAAATATTTTATATAGTCAGATAGATGACCTTCTCTCAACTAACTTTGCTTTGTTAGGCTTTTAAATGCAGGCTGTCCCAGGGTACTCATTTAGGGTGAAGGGAGTTATACACAGAACCCACCTGAGACCTTCAGCAGATCGCTCTTCTCAAAACCTTGGTTTCTATATAACTGATAATATTTTTCTACAAAACAGAAATACCTGTATTTTTCCAAACTTGGAATGGAACTTATAGTGATAAATAAATTATAAATAATGATATTTTCAAGATATCAATCCAAAGATACCTGGACATGGAAATGCTTTGGATGGACATCTGTTCAGAAGCTTTAGTACAATGATGCAGAAACTAGATTCTATACTATCAGAGCTACTAATCAGCTATTTTTTGATTGTCAGTCACTGAGATGACAGGCCAATACGAAAAGTCAATTAAAAACTTTTTTAATACTAGTTATGGTAGATACATGCATTTCATAAAATATATTAATAATGCCTTTTACTTATGTACTCAAAAATTTCCTTTCACCATTATTTAATTGCATCAGATTTGTTCCTATTGACTATTTCTTTGTTACCAGGTGTTGTGTTTATTTTTTTTACAGCTAGGCAATGAGCATACATACGAACTATTGACATAGAAATAACTGAAAAACTACTGTGATGATATAAATCATCTTGAATTTGATGTATGTCCACAACATCATGAAGATACAGAAAGACGGCTTAACTACAATATAAATAATTTGTCATTGTTTACTTGAGATGTGCAGATAAAGAAATATATTTTCACATTTCAAAATTTTTCTTTTTCCTCTTCCTTGTATTTATTGTTTTTCAGTTCAATATACAAGAAGAAAACCCAGATCACTGCAACTCGCAGTTACTAAAATTCTGCCATTTTTATGATTCCACTGCAATCACTAGAAATGTTCTTGCTCTTATTAGCATTTTGTGACAATAAATATATGATGCCATGTAAAAATCAACCCTTCCACTGATAAATTTTATACTTCTAAATTACCCGAAAAGGGCTTTGGGATCTGTCTAGTAATAAAATAACTACTACTGAATACACAACCTCTGCCTTATCTGACATTGTTGACACCTAAAGGGTAAAATTAAATATATGGGTTTAATTTACCAGCAATGCTTGTGATTGCATTAATTTGCATACACCAAATTGTGCATATGCTTTTAGACTGCATATGCAACTGCATGCCTGGAAACATAATTAGCCAATCTGCCCAATTACTGTAGCCTATGTACCTGTTTGCATACATAAACTTACCTTCCAGTATACACAGTGATCGTGCCTGCAAATACTTTGAGAATGCCTAATGTAACCCACTGAAAATTTAGCTGCAAGCAACTCTTTGGCAATATGACTTATTAAACGATATCTATAAAATGCATGAGTGCCCAATTCAATTGAAAAAATGATATTTTATAGCTAGATTTGAGAATCTTCAAACACAGGTCTTCAAATACAGACTGACAGAAACAAATCTGAGTTACTAAAACCCTAATATTTCAAAGAACTCTTGTAACTTGTCTCTGATAACTAGATTTGCATTTTTTAGTTATTTTAGAATTATTCCAATTTAGAGACTGGCTGTTTATATTTTGCCGTGGCCTTTGGGGGACACAATCAGGCTGTGTCAGATCAACATAATCAGAAAAAAACACTTGTATCGCACAATCTAATTTGCTTTCATTTGAATTCACTGGATTTCTTTCAAAATTCCCTTTTCGTGTGGAAGCATCCTGGAAGAAAACTATAGCAGTCAATATATTATGGAGATGTTTCTTTCAAATGCCAAAGAAACCAAGACATTATTGCCAGACTCTGCGTGTGTATGTCTATAGTCTTCTGACTTGTTTCATTGTTCTGCACTATTCCTAACAAATCTGCCTTAAGAAACTAATAATAATTGAATAAATCTGAGACAAATAAAACAAAGGTTAATAAGGTTAATATGGGAATCAAAATACAATAAATTTTAGCAATTTAAAATTAACGGTGTTGGCAAGATGTTTGTACTTTTTGATAGACCATCATAATGTTTAGCAGGTACATGTGAGATTATATAAATTAAGCTATTATTTTTCCCCGGCAACTGCATGCAAGACATTAGATTAGAAAATTATGTAAGATCTATCATTTTCGTCAGGATCACTGAGCATACATACTCAGTATAATTTCAGAATTTAGAAGAATATTTCTTTCTGTGCATGTAAAAAGAAAGTGATATTTAGTCATTTGCACCAGAGAAGTAAAACAAGTAGATATCTTAAAGATACAAATTCTTATTACCTCCTCCCACCTACATGTATTATTTAAAAGGTAAGTTTATACTTCTAGGTAGTTTCTTGCTTCATTGTCATACAGCTCCATTATTTTCTGTACCGCTCAGCCTACTTTTGCCAAGCAAAGAAACCAGTATTTTATTCTAAATGTCTATATAATAAACTAAAATCTAAACACAACAGCCTTATGTATTTTTAAAAAACAGTTTTAAGTAATGCTGTAGAAATTTCCTGGAATAGTATTTGCTTCATTTTGATTGAGTGAAGCTACCTAGCACAGCATTTTAATGAGACAGAAAAGCAAAGAATGCACAGCAACACAGAAATGAGTTTTCTCATTATTTAACTTATCTGGAGTTGGTTGAGATGTAAAAGGGACCTAATACATGAACAGCTGAATGCAGTGCTCATGCCAACCTTCTTTTCCATTAGGTTGGCAAATGATACAGGCATTTCAAGGAGTAATTTGTTAGAAATTACTACGTTAATCACGAGGGGAGGGGGGTGGTGAAAAGTTGAGATGTTAAAGTACAAGAAGCGCCTATTAGAGATATTAATACTGTATGATTTTTTTTTAAAAAAGTTTATCAGCACAAAGTAGACTGAAGGTTTCTCTTAGGACCTCTCAAATTGCTACATTTGTAATTTACATAGTTAGTCACTGATTAGCACATATTTTTCTAACACACTTTAAATATAACTTACAAAGAAGGAACATTAAAGAAAGCTTGAGTCAAAATCATTACATGTTATCATAGTTTTCTGACCAGAACTGCTATATGGTTGGTAACACCTTTAGGAGACATATAGCTACAAAAAATTATAAAGAAAATCCAAATTGCCTAAATGAAGAAAGAAAAGAAGATACTCAGGATAGGTAATTGCAAGATAATGGGCAAATAAAGGGGAAAAAAAACCCTGGCATAGAGATTTATACTTCAAAAAAAGAGCAAAAAAAAAGTAATCAGAGATGTTTTTACCAAGGCCCCTTAAGTTCCAGCAGGTACTCAATTATGTATATGTGGTGTTAAAATAGCTAGTCCATGGTAAGAGAACTCTATTGAAATCCAAAGAAGTTGACTTCTGTAGAAAAAGTTCCAAATATTCTTTCCAAACTGTAAGAGACAGGAGCTCTTTTGAGCTTAACATCTCGGAGTACCCCCTCCCAGCTGTAGGTATTTCTCTAAAAGTTCTGATTAATAACTTTTTAGTTAAAGATCGAAGACAGAAAAAGGATGTTCAAATATTGTGTAGAGACAACGACAGAATTTAGACTTGTTAAAGTATTAAGATGGTTGTACTAGAAGAGATAGCAAGTAACTGCATCAGAATTCTTCTCTCTCCCCTCCATAAATATAAACTTCCTTCCTTCCCAGCTTACACTGCTCCTAAACACCCTAGGAAAATTAGTAAAACCTAGATGGCAAAAATGAGCACATTCTTCACACTCCTCCTTGTCTTTCATGTCTTCTTCCAGCATAGACCCCAGACTACAGAGATAGCACACTCTGGAGTCCCAGTTGTAGATAATAATGGATAAATCATGCTCTCTAACACAGGCATTTATATACCATGTAAAGTCAGAAACACAGTAAATTTCCACTCAAGTCCAGCATTATTTATGGATATGCCTACTGCATTCCTATGAAATGACCTGACGTAGTTCTATGAATTTCCTATATATGGAACATATGGTCACATATCTGAAGCAGATTTTGCTTTGCTAATACTGGAGATGTGGAAAACATTCATGCATATCACAGACTTTATCTTCTGTCACAGAAACCACTGCACTCAAACTTTTCTGAAGATAGAGATGTAAGTTGACCCTTAATAGGAATATCTGTAATAACTCTACTACATTCTCTGTTTAAACTAGCAGATACATAACACTCCATCAATAAAAACAAGTGAGGCACATGAGCACAAACAATATCTAAATTATGAGACTGTTAAACAAATGAGCATTTACCTTTTTGAACACTTTGAACACAAGAATTTTTTTGTGTGTGCATGAATAAAGTATTGCTGAAGATAAGAAACAGGACTGCGTCTTCTCATAGAATATCAGTATTATAGATGTTATAATATTTCCACACCAGAAATGTTGAATTCCTTGAAATCTGCATAAGATCAAAACCATATTCTCACCTGGTGATACTAGAGACATCTTTCATCCTTATTTTTATCACTTCAGAATACATACTGAACTACTTAGTGGGTAATCAGGTCAGAGGATAGCAGAGTCCAGGGGGTTTTGTTTGTTTTAATAAGAAAGCCACAGATTTAAGTTTTTCTGTAAGACTTTTGTGAACTTTTTGATAATTTTCTGCCTTTTATTCTTGCCTGCTCCACAAATCCCACTTAGAAGTCCTGAGCCACAGAAGCTGTCAAAACTTTAGACTCGCCCACTAAGGCTGAGAGTTGAGCATAAGCCATCTTCTCACTGTCTCTAAGAAGGAAATCTGGACATGCAGGGCAATGGAGCATCAAAGCACACTCCAATATCCGCAGTTCGGACCATCAGAGTAAGGAAGAATGGCACATATTTCACAGAGTTAACTCACAGCTAACTGCCTGGCTTTCCTCCTAAGGCCTGAGGTTTTGATATAGCATGGCTGAAAATCCTTGACTAGAACTTCTGAGGAAACTACTAAACTGTGAGAAAGAGCTATGAGAAATTATGCAGAGTGGAACCATGCAATATAAGAAAGATAAAACTACAGACAGAACTAAAATTGTTGAGACAAGGTCAGTCGGGGCGGGGGGAAAACAAGCCACAAGTATGAAAAGTTATAAAATCATAAAACGAAAAAACAGAGTCAGAAGTTTAAACCAATCCTCAGTTAAACAACACTGAGGATCAGCGTATTTCAAGGAGCAATGGAAGTCAACACTTGTTATACTTGATTGAACTGTCTGCCCAGCAAGAACTCATTGGGTATCTTGCAAGAGGCGGAGAGCATCTTCACATTTAGTCTGAGAGCAAAATAGTGCTAGCTATATATTGTGTCTATTTGATGACAAATAATTTTTTATTTTTAGGTAACATGTATCCTGCTTACAGAGCCTTTGTGCACTTTAAAAATTGCTTGAGCAAAGTAGTCCACAGAGGGATTATAACTGTAGGTTCAGAAGTAAAGAACACAGTGGAAGAAAAACTTGGACAAAGCAGGCATTTGCAAACAGCAGAGTGATTCACCTATCACAGGATGTCTGATTTGGCTCTTCAGCATAGTTATTTGGGCCTCCAACATGAGATATGAAAAAATCTTCTGTAATATATCAAAATACCACTGCCTCTCACAAACAGTTAAACTATGTATTGGTTGATCTCTTAGTATATTCAAATATTTTTCAGTTCTTTTGGTGTTGGCAGTTTTGTTACATCTGTAATTTCTTTCAACAAAACAATACGCAACACCAGATTTTTATTTTCTTTTAACTTTTTTTTTTTTACAGTAAAAGATCTCATTTCTCTAGAGGCTATTTTCTATGCAGGCTATCCAGATATTATATGAATGTACAGGACATCCAAATCACTATGCCATCTAGAGGCCACACTGAGAAATCCTCTTATCACTATCAGTGATCATTACTTAGCAAAGATCATTACTTAATAGGCATATGCAATATAAGAAGGTTAAAAATGATATATCCTGGGAGAAAAGCTAATTTCCTACATCCTTCAAAGCTGACAACATCAAATCCAAATCTCACATTTTATAACTTCTACAGTACAATGGTCGGTGAATTCTCATCAAGCAAAGTTAAGATGTAACATTTTTAATTTATATCAGTTGTGTGCAGGTTAGGATTTAAAGATTGCAGATAAAATCCTGCTCCTGTTGAATTCAGTAAGATGACTCCTACTGACTTCCAGTGGGCAATAGTTTTACTCTGTTGCATTAGACTTCACACATCACAACTACAGCTCAGGATGCTGTTTCTATAGCAACAAGAGAATGATTCCTAAAGATTATAAAGGTCTTTGGGGCTAATTCAGCAATATTAGACATAGACCTTGGATCACAGAATAACACAGAACTCTGCCAATGAGCACAATCAGTGTACCTGCATTAGCAAATACAGGATTACAGATAGAAACACCTGGTGCTGAGAACCTAATGCCAATGCTTTTGGGTGAGAAGGGGGTGATGGGTTGTTTTTCTGTTCAGTTTTTTAACTTTAAACTCGCTCTAGTCCGGCATACTGACACGCATTAGGTAGGATCCTGGAGCACATCTCTCTTTTTTTCACTGGAAACAAATTTATTTCATACACTCTGAGAGCCACTCCACTATCAAAACCAAAGCAAGGTAAGTGACACGATCAGATTTCCACACAGTAGCACACTCCCAATTCAACTGAAACACTAATGTAGATGTAAGGGGTTTTTTGCTGCCTTGGTTTTTTGCACTTCAGTTTTTCCTTCTCCTCTTCCTTTTTTAAGCGTATGTTTTTTGAGGAAGAAAAAAAAAATCTTTCCAAAGGAATATTACACTATTCTTTTTATCAGCTTCATTGCACCCCAAATCAACCAGTCCATAATATCAATAAAAGAAAGAAGAGTTCACTGAAATACAGAAGACCAGTAAAATTACCTCTATTCTTTCACTATTTTTTGCTTTCAACAGGTACCAAAATTTATCAAGTTTGTATCTTTGTAAATTATAGCATCACTGCTTCTTCTAAGGACCACACTGCCCTCCCCACAACACAAAAAATACCACCAGCTAATTTATGCCAGCATGTCCTACACTCTCTTGTCCCTCACTTTGTCTCCAGGCTCCCCAGATACTGAAGAAAGGTCCATGAATGGCAGACACACAGAAACCTGCTAAGTTCCCAGGGGCAAATGCAGCCAAAAGGGCTACAGCAATATAATTCAAAAAAAACCCATGGCATTGACAAGTAAAATCAAACTGCAGAAACACAAACTGCTACAGAACCATAGGCTTTGAATCCAGACTCGGCGACATCCACACATTTGACGCAAATTCTTTTTCTCTTTTAGATATCTTATACAACAATGCAGAAGGCAATCTCTCTAACAATTACTTGCTTACCTTAAATTGTTACTTCTGAGCAGAACAAAACTAAAACCAATACAATGATCTGGGTTGATGCCTAGTTTAGCAATCATGATAAAAATCTGCTGGGTTTAAGAGAGATAAATTACCACAGCAAATAATAATTTCTGACAAAATACATCATAAAATGATACAGCAAAGCTGAGGCCAAAAGAAAGAGTTACTAATGATTCATATGATAGTAGGAACAACTACTGTTAGAAGTTTTCAAGGATTACTGTTTTCAGAAACTGTACAAAAAATGCACATGAAGGACGTTTACTATAATAAAAGCTCTGTGTATATTCAGTATGCGCAGCAAAATGTCACTCAAGGGCTGATGTTTCTTCCTCTCTAATGCAACATTTTGAAGGACATATTTTGCAGGGATATAAAGGTAAAGAAAATAACAGATGAGGAAAGAACAGTGAAGTTACAGAAAAAGGTATTTCAATTATTTTGAAATTAAATGAAAACATATTGTCATTTAAATGATAAAGATGCCTCCTTTGCTAGATATTATTTTCTCATATTGTAGGTGGTACAAAATTACCTTGGCAATATTGACTTCATGATTTTTAAGCTTATCAACTCACCTATTTTTTCTAATTCACTTCGGTTAGAAGACTTCTTCCACTTCACAAAAACATTGACCTAAACATGACTTCTTTCCTTTCAGTGAATATATGCATTTTTACTCACCCAAAGACAGTGAGAAACTCAGGATCTCCTACCTTACACAGTTATTTAAGTGCTATTTCAAAATAAAAGGTTTTATTATCCTTTGAATCTGTAAAATCTTAAAAGTTTCATGATATCTCTCACTGATAATCAGTACGTAAACCTTTCACAAGCCCTGCAGAAATTGACAATAACAAAGTTGAGTAGGTTTCACTAGCTCCAGTGACTACACAGGATGCTCACAATTTTAACTGATTCCAGAATGGAGGCCTCAAATAATTTCATACATATTTTAGTTGATATAATGTATAGGTAATATTAAAAAATAAAATTGAGATCATACACACATCCCACTTTAATAAAGCAATAATGTATTATTTTAGAAAGACTTTTAATAGTGTGTGTTAACTTATGAACTTATACTTTACCTTTTGACCACTTGCCAAGATATGCAAATGTCTTTCATAAGTGGTCTCTATGCTAATCTAAGTGTTTGACCTTGTCGTAATGCAATTTTTAAATCATTTCTCTTGGAGTTATCACCTTTTCTCAAAACTGTTTTCATTTTATAAAGCTGAAAGAGTTATTAAACATCTCTCAAACCCATCATGTTCTATTTTTCAAAAACAGAACATCACATAGGCAAACTCTGCAAGGCTGACACAAAATCTCTTTGAATAGAAATATATTCGCTATCTATTAGTGTTATTGGAAAAAAACTTAAAGAAATCAATTTGTGTTCCAAAAGAAAGCAAAGAGATTCTTCAACATGTTTTCTGATATAGATAACACAGATGTTAAAACAATTTCCTTTTCTTTTTTACACGATTTAATTAATACTACCATTGTTTTAAAGAAATAAACTAGTTCTATTCCGTAAATGAAAATAATATTAAGAACTAGATATAACAACCGGAAGATTATGTCAAGTCTGACATTCTTACAGTTTGTTGAACATGAATCTAAAACCTCCCTAATAATAAGCTAAGTGCAATAATCAGATTTGGTTAGTCTCATTTAAATTTGAGTCGTAGGTATCAGCGTATTTTGTAGTTACAAAACTGCAAGGTTGGGTATTGGTTCAATTTTTTCATGATTATGTATCTATTATTGAGAGAGAAGGCAAAGTTATTAATTCGGAGCCTGTTTTGCATAATATGATACTTTTTGTTACCTGCATTTGATAGTCCAATTACAGATATAGCACCTTAATGCCTATGATTCATTGAAAGTAACTAACTGAAGCAAAATAACTGAAACAAAAAATAAATTAAAAAAAAAGATAAATCATAGAATCATAGAATGGTTTAAGTTGGAAAGCAACTTAAAGATCATCTAGTTTCACCCTCCCTGCCATAAGCAGGGGCACCTCCCACTAGACCAGGTTGCCCAAGGCCACATCCAGCCTGGCCTTGAACACCTCCAGGGATGGGGCCTCAACAACTTCTCTGGGCAATTGTTCCAGTGCCTCACCACCCTCAGAATGAAAAATTTCTTCCTAATATCTATTCTAAATCTCCCCTCCTCCAGTTTAAAGCCATTACCCCTCGGCCTATCACTACAGGCCCTTGTAAAAAGTCCCTCTCCTGCCTTCTTGTAGGCCCCCTTCAGATACTGGATGGCCACTATAAGGTCTCCCCAGAGTCTTCTCTTCTCCAGGCTGAACAACACCAACTCTCTCAGCCTGTCTTCAGAGGAGAGGTGGTCCAACATATTTGAAACAACCAAACAACTAATAATAACTCCTACAGCCCAAAGAAGACAAATAATGACAATATTTTCATTAATACTACTATTATAATGGCCACTCCTACAAGAGTTACTAATTTATGCTGAGTATAATTACAGAATTGTTTTCACTAGAAAATAGCTAATTTTCCTATTGGCTCAAAACACTGGCTGCCACAAAAATGCTCTTTCACCATTATAAAAGTAGATTGATATTCCACTCATCAAATTCAGAACCCTGCAGATACAGTGATTCTCATGCAATGTCTTTCTCATTGCCTTGTATGTGCAAGTTGCACCCTTGCTGTCCGTGCTCCCACCTGTTTCTTCCCTCACATGGCATCAGTCACAGTGTCTGCTTGAGAATGAAGACAGAAAAGAAGGAAGAAAAATCCATTTATAAGCATCACAGTAATCAGTACCTGAAAGCAGGGTTTCCATTTTCTCCCTTTAATATTATCTTTGTACATGTCTGCTGTGTCAATCACTTGAATTTGAGGGACAGCAAGCAGCCTAAAAGTTTTGATTTGAGAACTTAAAAAGTTTATATAAAGTTTTGAAGAATGCAAATAAACTCCTTAGGTAGAGTTATAGGTATAAAATATCAGTTAATGATCAACTTCAAAAGAACATGCATTTTCCTTCTGAATAGTAACTATAGAAGATAACTACAGAAATATTATTTTTGCAAAGTGACTAATGTAGTGTAGGAGTTAAAATAATGTACAGCTTGACCATTTAAGTTTTTAATTCTTTCTGTACTAGCTCATTTTTTTCCCAAAACTCATCTGTTTGTTTACTTTTTTAAAAAGGTCAATTTTATGTAGTAAACTAATCTCTTATCTACTGGAAGGCATTCTCATATTCATATACCAATGCTAAAATTATTTCAAGATGATGGCACATTTTTATGAACAGCATTTGTAACATTCTGGAAAACAAAACGCCCTCCCAGCAATAACATAACATAAATGCTGAGATGATGCAACTCCCCTCAGGAGAAAAAAAAACTAAGAACATAACCAAAAACCACACTGATCAAAAACCCCTTTTCATACATTTTTATCTATTAATATAATGTATCTGATCAAACCTTCTTGCTCTCTAAAAATCCAGCAGTATCCTCTATTCATCACCCTCCAAAGATTTTAGCACTGCTTGGCAGCTCTAATACCTTCTTATTTTTCCTTACGGGTTAAATAAAAGCTTTTATTTTCCTCCCAGAAAGGTTACTTTCTCACCCCCAAGAAAACTTCTTTAGATTTGTGTCCACTTATGTTGTTTGCCTAAGGCAGATGTTTCAGAATCTGTTTCCTCTGTTACAGAACTCAGAATATGCAATACAGCTATAAGATTCAGCTTTATATTTAAATAAAGTAACAAATAGTGATAAAATTTGTATAAGTTCTTCTACGATTGAAGATACCTTTTTTCATTGTTTTCTGTACACTACACATGAACTGTATATTCAAAAATCAATACAAGATACTCTTATGAGTATTTTCCTATGAATTTTTATGGAATTTTTATTAACCCAAGTTATTCTCATTGTGGGATTTTTTTTTTCCTCACATACACCAATGATTGAAAATCTCTCAACTAACTTTAAAGTTGTTATGAATATTGATGTGCTTTTAGCATATATTACATATTAAAACACTAATTTTTATCTTTAACTTAAGCTTAAAAATTATATTGAGTACTTGGAGCAGGTAGTATTTGGGACTGCCTACTGACAGCACCATGATCTTAGACATGCTTTATTTTCATGTCATGTAATATGGAAGAGTCTAAGATCATCTTATTTAAACTCTGGTAAAATTCAGCTTTTTACAAGAAGAAACAGAATTTTGAGTGTTCAGTGTTACACATTATTCTGACAGTAGTCAGTGAGAGAATAAAATGGTAAACACAAAACAGTAGTAAACACCTGAGGAAATAATGTTTTAGCCTTCTCTTAGGATTTCTATTTCACATTTGTTAATTCTCTCAGACAAATGTATTTGGCATTCTTGGCTTTATAAGGTCAGCCCAATCTGTTTAAAAAATTCCAGTTTCATTAAAAACAGCTTCACTTGTCAGCACTGGAAGAAGCCAAACGAATTAGGGAGGTGATTCTGCCCCTCTACTCCACTCTTGTGAGACCCCACCTGGAGTACTGCATCCAGCTCTGGAGTCCCCAACATAAGGAGGACATGGACCTGCTGGAGCGTGTCCAGAGGAGAGCCACGAGGATGATCCGAGGGCTGGAGCACTTCTCCTATGAGGAGAGGCTGAAGGAGTTGGGGCTGTTCAGCCTGGAGAAGAGAAGGCTGCAGGGAGATCTTATTGCGGCCTTCCAGTACCTAAAGGGGGCCTACAGAAGAGCTGGGGAAGGACTTTTTACTAGGGCATGTAGTGACAGGACAAGGGGGAATGGCTTCAAACTGGAAGTGGGCAGGTTTAGATTGAACATTAGGAAGAAGTTTTTCACTGTGAGGGTGGTGAGGCACTGGAACAGGTTGCCCAGAGAGGTTGTTGAGTCCCCATCCCTGGAGGTGTTCAAGGCCAGGCTGGACGTGGCCTTGGGCAACCTGGTCTAGTGGGAGGTGTCCCTGCCTATGGCAGGGGGGTTGGAACTCGATGATCTTCAAGGTCCTTTCCAACCTAAACCATTCTATGATCCTATGATTCTATGAATTCTGATACGACCCAGGGTACTCATCAGTGAAGCTATGTAAAGAACAGTCTCTACAAAATCAAACTGATGTTTTTCAGCCTGAAGTGGACTGGGGTAGGGAGAAGAGAAACAAGTAAGTTTTTTTTGTTTTTTTTTACTTAAAATGAGCAAGTATAGTTCAAGAATAGCACCATTATGTGTCAGAATGGTTACTCATACTTTCCTACAATGTTGTGATAACACGGCAGACAACTGAGACAGCAATGTCATAAACTTTAATAAGATAATCTTTTATTATTTTGAATAACATTGATAATCCCTCTATCCTTACTGTTCTTCAGGAATGTGAAATGTATGTACTAATATTGTCTCAGTCCTGTGATGCCTCTTCCCACACAGAAGCACTTGTAAGAATAAGGCTGCTGGCAGGCAACATGAACATGTATTTTCCATTTACACAGAACTTATATGAAACTGTCTTCACATTTTATAATTTATATTCAGTGACTAATTTGCCACCCCACTCATTTCCAAACTGTAAATTTAAAAATGCCTCTAAAGCTTTTGCAAGAGCCGACCTACAAAAGATACAAAACAAAGAACACTTTTTCCCACCTTCATATTCATATAAACACTGGTAAATGCACTTTTTGCAAACAAGATTTAATAATCAATTCTTATTTTTGAACTTGGTTATTTCCAGACTTGCTAAAGGAATTGAAATTATTTTCTTGAATGTTTTACCCTTTCTTAAGGAAGGCTTAAAACAACAAAAGGTTGTATGGTCCGATCAGCACTGCTGCTAAATTCACGTGTATGTTATTGCACTTTATTTTTACTAGACAACTTTGTTGTGAAAAGAACATCAACAGTACCAAATAAGTAAGAATCACCACCACACTCAAGGGCAAAAGCCTAGCTCTCAACGAAAAATGCTGCAGTTATAATTAAATAAATCACAGCAACATACCATCACAAGGAGCTTACTGACCACATTCAAGGAGTTTGTCTGATCATCCTCCCATATGGTAGACCTTGCAGTCATGAATGCAGGACCCTGCCTTGTTGAACCTCATGAGTTTCACATGGGCCTACTTTTCAAGCTCGTCTAGGTCGCTCTGGATGGCAAGAGGATGCCTGGATGGCACATCTTCTGTTACAGAAGACTACTCCATGTCTGACTAAATTGATACCACTTCTACTATCATCACTTGCTTTATAAAAAGAAAAGGCGTAACACATAACACATTAGGAAAGTTGTATATTACAAAGTTAGAAGAAGGTACCCTCAAGACTTTCTAATTTGGATTCCTCCATAAAATCTTAAGACATCTTTGCTGCTTTGGGGAGCCTGTTAAAAAAACCTCTGTCTCCAAATAAGTATAAAAACTAACTGCACAGCCTTCTTCCTCTTCCATCACAAACAAAAACATATGCTGTTCCTGTTGTCTTTCATGATAAAGTATGTTTTCAGCTATTCTTGGGGCTCTTTTCAGAATACTGTCTAACTCTCAATATTCTTCCTGAATTACAGGCATTCAAATGGCACAGTATTGTCAGAGTAGTTCCACTAGAATAGCTAGAGATAGTACAACTGCTCTATACCTAATTCAAGGTTACATTGGTCGCATCTATGTGTATGCTCCACAGGGGCTGCAAGATTGCTCAAAGGACCCGAGGACTTTCTGCTCCGAACACTTTCAGGATCCAGTCTACTTTCTGCTCCATACCATTAATATTACTCCCATGCTGCGTACTGACTGTAAAGCACGGAGGAATAGAAAGCACAATGTTTGCATGTAACTCCTAAACCACACTTTGTCATCCACGGCTGGAGGCTGACTACTGCATCCACCCACTATCCAGCAGTCTTTAAGGTCATAGCCAACTCAATGCTGTCTGTAGCACTTTAAGTTCTGTTTAGAACGTAACAAGGTTATTATGCCGGTCCCATGATTCATCACATTCTCCCCTGGGGGCGGGGGGGAAAGCACAACTGCCTTCTCTCGAGTAGGAGCTTCAAAACACCCAGGTACTGCATCACTACAACATGATTTCATCAGTGTAACAAATCTTAAACTTACTACTAGTAGTCACAAATCCCTAACTCATTCCAATTATGTATTTGACATTATAATTTCAGATCCAAACGTCATACTATAGGTTTATTTAAATAGTTTTTCAACACTTAAATGTAGGGGTTTGTCATTCTGATATAGCTGGCTTCACAATTATCTTCAGCTTATCTTCACAGCTTATCTTCACAATTTGATACATTTATACCAAAATATATATTAATACATATTGAGATATACACACATGGATGCACATATATTGCAAATCCACTCGAGCTCTGTGGTCTTGATTCCTTAGTGCACAGCTTGTGATAATTTTTGCAATTATCAGCAGAACACACACTATCTGTGTTCACTTGCTTAAATGACAAATCACTGATTTATCATGAACAAAGCAGAAGTTGACTCTTCTCCATCACATCTCACATTTAACTGACAAAATCAATAGACTACAGGGGAAAACAAGTGAAAACAAATATAGTATGGATGATATTAATAGATGTAGCTTGTACAAGCTTTCTCTTTCTGTCCCCTTGCCAGAAATTACCAAAAAAAATCTTGTTGCCTCTTTCCCCCCCTCCATATAGAGAAAATGAAGCATGTATTTTAATAATTCTTCAACTGGCAAATTGATTTGCTGCACTACTTATCTTTGAATGTTTTACTGTATTGATAAATTTTCATATGTGCTATTGTTTTTAATTATATCAGCTTTAGTTTTAGCACTTCAACAGAAAAAGGGTAAGGCATAATATAACTTCTGGAAGCATCCTAAAATCAGCATGTTCCACTTGAGTCTCTTAGCTCTAAATTTAAAAAAAATTCTATTGCATTCACTACAGTTGCTGTTTTCACCTTATTTATATTTATGACATTTCCACTATCATCATGTCTTTTCTCACACTGAGACTTGGAGAGAAGAATAGAGAATAATCCATTCTTTAGAGGGCAAAATTTACCTGAAATTATTTTCTAACACCACATACAGCAGTGTATTTCAAGCTTAGTAGCTTATTTTCTTATGATGTATATGTAACACTGAACTATTTTGAGCCAAAATTTTAAAATTCAAGGAGATGCATAAGGAAGCATATGCCTCTGCAGATTGTATTTAGCAATTCCAAGCTCCTCATTATGCCTGTGAGGAGTAACAAGCCACTCTTACAAAGAATACATCTAAAGTATTCATGTTCAGGTATCTGAGTATCCCTTAATTGCATAAGTGAATCAGGGTTCCTTCAGAGTCTCTTTATGGGTCACAGCCTTGCAGCCATCCATTTAAATAAATGCTCTTTACTCTGTATCACAGCTTTACAGTGAACATTACTTCCCCCCTGCTTTGGCTTTCATTCTACAGTACTTAACTCCATTCATCAGTGTGTTCCTCTGCGTGGCTGATGCTGGTCCTGCCACCTGACAGGTCAACTTCTTAAACCTGCCAGTTTTAATTTATTGTTCTCCCCAACTCCAGAATTACCACACCTGTTTTGCTTAAACAGCAAAAAGCATAGAATCATAGACTGGTTTAGGTTGGAAGGGACCTTAAAAATCATCTAGTTTCAATCCCCCTGCCATAAGCAGGGGCACCTCCCACTAGACCAGGTTGCTCAAAGCCGCATCTAGCCTGGCCTTGAACACCTCCAGGGATGGGGCCTCAACAACTTCTCTGGGCAATTGTTCCAGTGCCTCACCACGCTCAGAATGAAAAATTTCTTCCTAATATCTATTCTAAATCTTCCCTCTTCCAGTTTGAAGCCACTACCCCTCGGCCTATCACTACACGCCCTTGTAAAAAGTCCCTCTCCTGCCTTCCTGTAGTCTCCCTTCAGACACTGGAAGGCCACTATAAGGTCTCCCCAGAGCCTTCTCTTTTCCAGGCGGAACAACCACAACTCTCACAACCTGTCTTCTTCAAGAGAGGGGCTCCAGCCCTCTGATCATCTTCGTGGCCCTCCTCTGGACCCACTCCAACAGCCAACTCCACCCAACTCCTTCTTATGTTGAGGACTCCAAAGCTGGATGCAGTACTCCAGGTGGTGTCTCACCAGAGCAGAGTAGAGGGGCAGCATCACCTCCCTCAACCTGCAGGCCACACTTCTTTTGATGCAGCCCAGGATGCAGTTTGCTTTCTGGGCTGCGAGTGCACGTTGCCCTCTCCTGTTGAGCTTCTCATCAACCAACACCCCCAGGTGCTTCTCGGCAAGGCTGCTCTCAATCCATTCTCCATCCATGCCGTACTTGTGCTTGGGATTACCCTGACCCAAGTGCAGGACCTTGCACTTGGCCTTGTTGAACTTCATGAGGTTTGCATAGGCCCACCTCTCAAGCCTGTCAAAGTCCCTCTAGATGGCATCCCCTCCGTCCAGCGTGTCGACTGCACCACACAGCCTCCTGTCGTCGGCAAACCTGCTGAGGGTGTACTCAATCCCACTGTTCGTATCACCAACAAAGATGTTATACACAGCACCAGTCCCAGTACTAACTAATCAGGTATATTACAAGTACTGCATAATATAATTTACCTACCTTGGACACCAGTTTTAATTAGACAACTTTGAACTGGACTCATACTAATCTAAATCAAGAATAATTTTGCTAAACAGGAAAACCATGTAACAGACAGAACCAAGGCTCTTTATATACTATCTACTGCCTAGTGCTGAAGAGCAATAAGGCTTGAAATGGACCAGCTGTCTTGATAATTCCAGTGCTAGTATTACTTGCCCTTTATTCTGCAGCCAAAATGCATTGTCTTCCTAAAATCATTTCAAAACCATCACAATATCATGCCTGTACTTATAAATTCTAAGGCATAGCACACACTTGGACATAAAATTGTCTTATGCAATGGTGAGGATTACAAGTAATCTCTATACAGTATTTAAATTAAAAATGAAGCAGTATTAACTTGAACTGGTTTTGCTGTTGTGATTATGTTAACTCACTTGTGACACAGGCTGTGATGTTTTTAGATGGTGTTAATCAGGTGTTAGAAGAGCACTTGCAAGCTGGAAACAACACTGCTTTACAGCTCCTGAGATTTTAAGAGAATGATGTATGTCTGCATATCAGTGCCTCTCAAAACTGTACTTCTGTATTCTGGCACTGGTTAACAGCTATGGCATTTCTATGAAAAACAGAATTCCTTTAGATCATGTACCCAACTGTCAACTTATTGTACTGTAATCTTCTGAGTGCTCTTTAGATAGTTGGAAGAGCGCACATCAGCACCACTTACCACGTACCCAAGAGGGAAGGGGAGAAAGCAAAAAAAAAAACCAAAAACCAGACAGAAAGGCTTTAAACTTGGTATTATCTTTTCTGTCAGTTTGATATCTTCTGAATTTATGAATGGTGTCTGATACCATCAGCACATGGGAAGATAAAGCTGACAAGCTGATAGAGATGTCTGCTCAGAAAAAGTATATAACAACAAGTATATAGTAAGATGATAGCTGAGCAAAAATGGGTGGTTAAACTATCCACTGAGGATCATCTGCTGCATTGTACTAAATTATTCTATTGATATTCTTTTACATTAAAAAAACCTCAACGTTTCCCTTTCTTTTTTTCCTTCATTTTCTTACTACTGAAGACAGGCTAAGTTTCTAATAGGTCAGGAGTGTTCCTCCTTAAATCTCAGATAGCTAATTCATCTCAGGGTCTGCCTATGCAATGAAATTCATGCATGTGCATGGCAAGCCCAAAGCATCAGAGAGTAATATTTCTGTTTCACCTTTACTGTGCAACAGGTCTGTACACTGTAGTCAGCTATACTACCAAATATGCTGAAATTCTCTGGACGTATATAAAAATATCTGTTGACACACTTCATGGGAGGAGAGGGGAAAACTCTGCCAAATATAAAACCTAATTCAACAAAGCACTGCACCAGCTAAACTTACTAAAAGAAAGAGTAACACTTGTGCAACTTCCATTTTGGCCCCATATTGCTTGTGTTTGGCCTTATTCTTTGAAACCTAATCATATTTTGCAACAATACTGATGTTCTCCAAAAGCTAATTTTAATTTATAATACTTTTTCCTCTGATAAAAGGGCTACGAAGATGATTAGGGGATTAGAACATCTCTCATATAAGGAAAGGCTTAGAGAATTGGGTCTCTTTAGTCTAGAGAAGATAAGATTGAGGGGGGATCTTATTAATGCTTATAGATACTTAAAAGGAGGATGCCAGGGGGATGGGAACAGTCTTTTTTCAGTGGTGCCCATTGATAGGACGAGGGGTAATGGGCACAAACTTGAACATAGGAAGTTCCATCTTAACATGAGGAGGAACTTCTTTACCTTGAGGGTAGTGGAGCACTGGAACAGGCTGCCCAGAGAGGTGGTGGAGTCTCCCACTCTGGAGACATTCAAAACCCGTCTGGACGCTGTCCTGTGCAACCTGTTGTAGATGACCCTGCTCTGGCAGGGGGGTTGGACTAGATGATCTCCAGAGGTCCCTTCCAACCCTGACTATTCTGTGATTCTGTGAAAATCCAAGTGAGCCTCATACTGGGGGAAAAAATGTTTGCTTCATAGTTAGAAAATAATTTAGCTTTTTTTTATATATTGTGTGGAATTTTAAAGCTTGAAAAAGTTCCAATTTAAATTCATTCATAGTTGGTTTTACTTATTAGCCTTCTTTTTCATAGATAGATTAAACCCACAGAGGTAGATAAGGATATTGCTGTATTGGAAAAAAAACCAAACAGTTTAAAACAAAACCTTGCTATTTTCATTAGCATCTATGAATGAAGCTATTTTTAAAACATCAAGTATTATTTGTGCTGTTGCTTGAGGCAAGAAAATCAAATAGATTAAAAGTGTGATGTTTTCTTGGCTGCTAATTCACACATGTAAATAAAATAATTCATTTTAAACATGAGAATTTAATATAAAACAGAGATATCCATGATGAAATATCTGTGCCAGAATATGAAAGAGAAACAAATTGTCAAGAGAAGTTTTACTGAGTAGTGTAATGTTGTCTCACGTTATTTAGTCTGGCATGATAGAAGTTCTCTTTTATGTATAGAATCATAGAATGGTTAGAGTTCGAAGGGAACTTAAAGACCATGCAGTTCCAACCCCGCTGACATGGGCAGGGACACCTCCCACTAGATCAGGGTGCTCAAAGCCCCATCCAGCCTGGCCTTAAACTCCTCCAGGGATGAAGCTTCCACAACTTCTCTGGGCAACCTGTGCCAGTGCCTCACCACCCTCACAGTAAAGAATTTCTTCCTAGTATCAAATCTAAATCTACCCTCTTCCAGTTTAAAACTGTTACCCCTTGTCCTATCGATACACTCCCTGACAAAGAGTCCCTCCCCAGCTTTCCTGTAGGCCCCCTTTAGGTACTGGAAGGCTGCTATGAAGTCTCCCCGGAGCCTTCTCTTCTCCAGGCTCAACAACCCCAACTCTTTCAGCCTGTCTTCACAGGAGAGGTACCCCAACCCTCTGATAATCTTCGTGGCCCTCCTCTGGACTCTCTCCAACGGGTCCATGTCCTTCTTATGCCGGGGGCTCCAGAGCTGTCCAGGGTCATCTCTCCCCCTCTATTCAATGGGGTGGGTAGTAAAATGGTTTCTGTATTCTCAGAACTTCCAAAGAACTTCTAACTGAGAAAAAAGAAAAAATAATGAAGTCATGAAGTTTTCCACAGAAAATCAGAGAGAATGGGGGAGATAAAATTACTGTTGCTTGGCCAGTACATAGAGAGGTCGCTTAGATGGCCTACCATTGTTCACTTCTCTGTTTCACCCTCATCCAACCCAACTACCCAACTTCCAAGGACCACCACAAGGGAGCCCATATTTACCTCTGTTATTGCAGAATCACATGGCTGGAAGGCTACCAACCCTGCCCAAAGCTGGTCTGAGCCACAGCAGGTTGCTCAGAGCCTTGCCCAGCAAACTAATAGAGCCCAGTAGTCTTCATCATTGCAAAGACACATTGCTGTCACATCTGTGTTGAGTTGCTCCACTTTGTAAAAGCCAGTATTCACAGCAGCAGCAATTTGAACCTCTGTCATCTCTGTGCAATGGGATTTCCGTGTCTGCCAGGCTCTGATAAAATGGCACACAAACTTTTCTCAACTAAGGTTTCATTGAAATCGTTATGTTCCCACGGAAAGTTTCAGCTTCAGTTAAATCAGCATTGTTTGATGGAAAAAACATCATCAGAAAGCATTCCAGTCAGTTCTAGATGAATTTACTAATATCCACCCCGAAAGAGACTCTCATGTCAGACTTTTGTTTCACTACCAAGATGTTTGGGAAAGGCTCTGGGCTTTCGGGTTATACCCAGCAATCATCTTTCTAATGTAGAAACATGGCATGAAAGGTTTTGACTTGATGACATCAATATGTCTGTCTTTACTTGATTAGGAGTGTTAGTGTTGGCCCGCCTTAGTTCATTTGAAAAAAACTTTTCTGGATTCAAAAGCGTATTTATCGCAAACTCTAACTTCTTCAGCTGAACGGGGCATTATATTCCCCATTATGTCTTTATAAAAAACAATGAATTGGATTCCACAAAATAATTTGCTAGCCAAAAAGCTAGATGTAACTTAATCTTCTGCCATTAAGAAAGTCGGTAAGGTTCCTATTTTAATTTGATCTTTTTTTCTATTAACGTACATAAGCATCCTCAGTCTAGCCTCTTCCTTCCTTTTCCTTTCTTCCTTCCTTAATTACTCTAATGTGGGTTCCATAAAATGGTACCTACAGGATAAAACATAATATACCCCTTCTCCATTCAAGCCCACATAAATCATGTCTTACCAGGGCTTATTTCAAGTTTGCAGGCATGACTGCATGGACGTTAAGCCATACTGAGTGAAAACATGAAGTATTGTGAAAGAGCAAAGTAGTACATAAAGATGGAGAAGAGTTATTTGAAGAGAGAGAAGAACAGTAAAGAAAAACATCACAGGATCAAATCCTAAAGAAACAAAAACATGCTATAAAAGCTAAAATAGCAATGATAAATATTTATATGATGGTAACACTAATAGAATCGTAGTTCAGCTTTTAGCATTTTGTTTAAGCTTTCACTTCTTCATTCTGCATCATTCAGAGTTTGGAAAATTCCCTGAATATTTTAAAATTATTTCAAACTGTTCAGAAAAACTGAAAAATATGATACTTTAGGCCTCAGCTTTTGCTATGCTCAGTTGCTGCTACAGGGACTCCATCTTCATGCAACTGGGGCCCTTGCTGTTGTCCCAGCTGGGCACCCCTGTTACTCTGCATACCGAAACACAACATTTATCCTAATTTAACTGCCTAATTTCACCTTCAAAGTCATGACTCTGCAAAACAACGAATTAACCACTCTCAGCCTCAGAGCTGAACATGTTTCCAGATGCTTTGCTTTAAAAGATCAACCACAAATCCATCTTTTAAGTGTCCAGTCTGCTGATCAAATACAGCACCTCCTTTTAGACAGCAGCTGTACTAAAAACTTAACAGGAAAGTGACCAGAGGCAAAACTTATTGCCAAGTACACATTTGCCACATGTCAGAAAAATTAGTTGTCTTACCTGTGTGCTTGCTTAGAAGACTGTTCTAGCTCTCCACACACATTTCTCAACTTTTCATTTAATCCCAAAGCGGATCAAGAGCTCTGTGGCAGTAGCGTCACATCAAAATTAAACAGGTTCCTAAAATTTGTTTTGAATCTGCTGCCTCATGTATTCTCCCTGTTCCTTCACTATGAGAAGGTAAATGAAACTAACTGAGCAATGATTTCAGAAAAAAAAACAAACCTGTCATAGTCTTTCTTACTAAATTAGCTTTAATCTAATGCCCATTTTTCAGTATTTTTTCATCCAGAAGTCTCTCTAGGTCTTTGATCACATTTTTAACAGCTCTGCAGTTTTTCTGTTTCTGCTATGTGTCATTTATCAAAGTGGCCAGAGATAACAGGGCTATTAACACAAATAAATTGTGAGACCTCACTCATAAAATGATTTCTTAACATTTACAGACTAGTCACTTTACCTTTCTTTACAAATCTCAATGTTTTGTTTGCTTTTATAACTACTGCATCTGCATACCTTTTCTGAGTTCTTCATAATGGCAGTTTGTCCTTGTTTGTCAGTAGAACATATAGACAATATTCACTCTAACATAAATTACCTTGTTTTACCTGAAGACAGGAGAGGTGAATTAGAGCATGACAAAAGACTTGCAGTGTAGGTAAAAAACCTCCAGCGTTTGTATTCTGAAGTAAATGTTTATATGATAACAGTATACTTCTAGAATATAAAACAAAATTCAGTTTTCCAGAAGCCTCAAATCTGTGAGATACAGGGCTGATGTCACCCTAGAAGTGTTGCTATTGTTGGTTCCCTATGAAAGAGAATTTCATGGGTAGAAGGGTCAAAGTACATGGGTGTCCAGCTTCGGCTATAATAATGGATAAGGGGACAGCAAGCCCTCACATCCTACTTCGTACCATGCAAGTTTGTTTTATGATATTTAAGAGCAAGGTATTTAATTCCAATCATCTTGGCCGTGCATTCATACCTTTTACAGACTCCAGTAGCATGCCCCAAAGATGAATAATCAACCATTCATATCCTCGGGATATCCATTTCCTGTAGTTGTATGTTTATTGCTCTACTCCCCAGCTTAAATCTCCTCTCAGATAATCTTTCCTCTTATTGGCTTCTCTCTTGTACCAAAGAGTTTGGGGTGGGAGAGAAGATGTTTGGGGTTTTCTTTAAAAAGAAGGCCCAAGAGCAAAAGCTTAGATAGAACGTGACTAGTGTTGAATTTAGGGATCAAAACTTCAAATTAACTGTCACAAGTATGCATATCTTGGTATTACAAACATTCATTGGAAATGAATGTGTAAGTGGTGAACGCAAAGTCAAGGTGAACTCATTCTTCAAGACGCGCAAATGTTTTCAGAAATATTTATGTGCCCAGATCTTCAGCTGATCAAGAAATGAAGTAATCCACCAATTATAATAATTTAACTATTTTAAATTTTTATCTATATGAAACCTCCCGTTTCAGAGGTATATTCCTCTGTGAAAAAGAGGCATTATTGCTAGGATTGAAATGGTGTGTTTTACAATAGTTTTTACTTTGGTGTCTGCATTAAAATAATCTACAGTTAAGGTAGAAAGAAGGACAATTAGAAAGCAGAATAGATAAATGATATCACCATGCATAGTCATGGTTGAAAACATGAAAAATTAAATCACCTTAAATCACAGGGAAAAAAGTAAGTGTTGATGAATGTATATTCTTTAAGATGATAATTTTTGGGTTGCTTGATCCATAGGTGCTATGAAGTAGCTTAGTAGTCAGCTCCTCTCTCTATTCCTTTAGTTAGTGGAGAAAAGTTGTCCTGAAGAAAGGAGAGAATTGAGACTTCTTTTTTTCTGTGGGTGGTTTTGTTTGGTTTTTTTTTTTTTATTGGTTTATGGAACAGGCTAGGAATTGCAAGTCTGTCTCTGCTGATAAAGTGTTTATAAGTATTAACCTATTGCTATTACAACTGCAAGTAACAGTCACTCTATAAAATTATGATATATCCTGAATTCTGTGCACTTTTGCAATCCTATAAAAAACAACACCCTACTACTTTAAAATGCATATATAAATTTTAACCCCAGAGTTTACCTGTCCTTGGATGTTCAAATATATCACTGAAGGTCTGTATTTGAAAGAAGTTTCTCTCAAAGGAATTGAACCAGAACACAATGGAGTCACAGCTACCGTAAGTGAAGGTTTCTTCATGTATAATCTCTTCTTTTCCTCACCCAGAAGTTTTGTCTGGACAGAACGTGAGCACTTATCTGAGATTTCTGGACACAGAATCTGTCGTGTCATGCATCGTGCAGATAGTCTGCACATGTGCAACAAACCCAAAGCATCTCTGAAACAACTGAACAGGTACTGCCTGAATTAAGGCAGTGGATCCCACAGATTCAGGAAGCTTTAAATCCAGACTAAACTGTATTGTGATTACCAGAATTTGTTACTATTATTATTACTTCTACTAATACAGAAGTTGCATAAGGGTTTTAGGAAAAGTTTTTATATGGTATAAATGTTCTAATATTTAGGTTAAACCATAAAACGACAAATAAGTTTAGGGTTTTTTTTAGGCAATAAGGATCTGATATAGAATATGTAGTATTGTGGAAGAAGCCATACCTGTATGTATAATATTACTGTTCTTTTGTAGCAGACTACAGCATTTTACAAGGTCGACTTACTTACTTCATCTAGACATATGAAAAGGAGTTTGCTGTTTGATTTTAAATGAAAGAGAAAATATAAAAATGCTACCAAACAGACACAATACCCCCTTATATAACTGACCATGTAACAAAGTTGAACATTTAGTGATTCCTGACATGCCTTTACTGTCATAAGTACGCTATTTGATTTCCAAAAGCAGTAGAACATTTTACTGTAAAGTACCAATAAATGCACATACTTCACTCTATGATGACAAACATCTCCAGCTGCTACAATTAATGTATTTTTCACCATTGGAAACCTTAAATGTATTGTTTTACACAAATGGAAATTAGCAGAATGATTTCTGTTCCCTGAACACTACTCCTACTCAATTCCACACACTTAACAGTTTTCTCACCACTAGTACGTAAGCAAAACAACAGATGTATTCTAAGCTTATAAACACAACTTATGAAGCAAGACCCTCACATAAAATGAAATGCATTAGAATTGATGTTTGCTAGTAGTAAAAGCACCTCATTATAATCAGATACAGATCCACATGAATATTTTAAAACCTGTAAAAGAACCCCTCACATGCAAGCATCCTGAAGTTTTATTCTGTTCCATTAGCCTGTGTTAATTTCAGTAACACTGAAAGGCCAAAAAAAAAACCCCAAACACACAACACACCAACCAATTCCAAATTAAGCACTAATTGATTACAAATGTTTGCATCAGCTATTTTACAATTGATAATGTATTCTAATAAAGTACACTGAAAACTGATACTGACAACTAATTAGTAAAGCATTACAAAAACAAACGGCAAGCTTTACTTTAGATAGGTATTTGTAAGAAGGGTATTGAACGGTTCTGAATTCATTTGCATTTTTTTTCTGATTTTTTTTTGTGTTTTTTTTCAATGTTCACATAATTCTCCACAATGAATTTTATTGCTATGGACTACAATTACAGCTTTATAGTTAAGGACAGAGAAATCATTTATAAGCACTGTCTTCATCATTCTTCTTAATTTTGTTAACAAAAGAGCAATCTTTTTAAGTAGTAGATTCTCAGGAATACTGAAAAGGAAAAGACCATTTTAAAACAACACCACCACCACCACAAAAGCTCACAAACCATTTTTTCATTAACAGGACAGCACATTAACATCCCCCATGGTTAGTCAAAAGTTGTACACCCTAACACTAATGTTCTTGTAGATCAGAAATCACATTTCCTAATTCTTTCCTGTGTCCTAGTTTTTGAACAGAAGTGTCCTAACTTACTGCCTTTTAGGAGGTCGTACAACCGACCATGCCTTCAACCACGTCAGCAAGACAGAAAGAATTACAGTAAACTGGGATCCATTTTCCTGCAAAAAAAATCCCAATCCTAGTTCATAATCTCATTGCAAAAGTGGAAAGTAGGACGCTCATGATGACTGAAAAACACATCATGCACCCTGATTATCCAGTGTGCCCTCTCACTCGTACAGGCCACTGAGAATCTGAACAAGACAACTGGAGCAGGCAAAACATCAGTAGGCCTATGACTTACTAAATTAACTGAAGTCCCTCTGAATTAGCCTGGATGAGGACTCCATATTTTCCTTAAAAATAGGTGTATCATGGATTTTGAATGGGAAAAGTATAGTAGAAAATACCTGTTCTGCTAATAAATAGAATAGGGAAGTTCTATTGAGGTCTCCTTTATTTCAAGTTTGCTTTGATCTCCTACAAAACATATATTACATACCAAGAAAAAAAATATATTAAGAGCTAAAAAAAAAATCTATTCTAGATTTCTACAGACACGGGTTGGGGTGGTAGTGTTTGTTTTTTTTTTCTTAAGGACAGCAATTTTTGATTTTTGAAGTTTGGCTGCAAAAAGCATAAATATTGTATGGCTAAGTTACAACCTTAACAAATAGTAAGGCTGATATGGACAACATTAGTACTGCAATATACATTCCTGCAATCTGTATCGGTATCTTCCGATAGTGTTAGCAGAAGGTACTTATCGAGAGAGAATGAATTCCATTAGAGTGTATCCATAACTCCCACTAAAATGAATGGAAGAAACACATTCACACCAAAGAAAGAATAGGCCCTCACAACATATGCAAAACATATGATGCATAGTGTTAGTCACCTTTTTTTCCTTCCTAATGCAATTTTAACAGCTAGTAAAAATGAAGCTTCACTTTTTTCCCTTTAATAAATGAAATTGCATAGCATATAAAAATCTCCAAAATATGCACATTTTCACCTCTCTTTTAAGGACATAGAAGTCCAAATTATTTTCTCAACAAGTTCAATTAAGCTATGGCTAAGCAAATTTCCTTTTCAGTACTTTGTAGAGTGTAAGTATGATCACAATGGCATAGTTACACAATAATTGGACTAATCAAAGCTATATAATGTTAGTATTATGAATGAAGTAGTGTTGCTCATTAGCCTATTACAAAAGAATTACTGTAAATTCAGCCTACGTGCAGCATCACTTCCTGTGCAAACAAACACAGATAATGCAACAAGCTTGAAACACTGCCAAGCTGGCAGACTGGCAGCACAAATTATGCAAAGAACCAGAAAGCCTTTAGTAGATTCAATAGAGCTTGGAGCATAAGAATGATTAAGTGTTTCTGTGTACAACTACAAATCACAGTAATGAATCAGACTAAAATTTCCAATAAGGGACTTAACTGCACCAGCTGGCCTTCTTCAGCAGCGTTATAATGTGAAATGATGACATCCTAAATAGTGGTGTTTGCAACTTCCACACAATCTGCCCAAAGAAAATCCTTTGTTTTGCTTCAGTTTTTTGGAAGTCTTTTTTTGAAATCGTAATAAAATGCTGCAGCACCTAAAGATACAGAAAAGCTACAAAGCTATACTGTTCCTTCTTCTCTGCTCTTCCTTTTTTCTAACCAAACAGAGCATCTTCCATATCAGTTCTGACAGATTCTCTTTAAAAACTGCTCAGACTACTTAACACTAACGACAGATTTGCAGTTACAGATTTTGTTTTTGTTTTTTTTTTGTTCCAATCAAAAACTTAGGGGTAGCAAGTCTAAATTGAGAACTCTCTTTTATTGTAAAATGAGAGTGACAAGTAAAATACCTCAAATTCCAAAATGTGATGTTTTGGAAATCCGGGATACATATGTCCATACAGCATGAACAGAAAAGATACATACACGTGTGTACATATTTATTTATATCTGTATCTCTACAGATATGTACACGCATATGTGTATGTATGTATGTGCGTGTATTTTTCTTATCGAATAGGCCTCTCACATACTTGGACTTGGCCAGTTTTTATGCCTGGGGACAATCTCAGCCATGCAGTACCGCAGCATGGAAACAGAAGAGGTTTGGGTTTGCTTTCGCAGTGGAATCCGTGTTACAGATCTGCAGCACTTGAAATTTACTCTGGCCTTCTGTCACGTCATCCGTAACAGATAAAGGTTAACCCACCTCATGCTTCAGGGCCTAACACTCATCACTTCAAAGCTGAGACGGAACATTTTCCTCATGTTAGAATACTAAGGTGAACACACTCAGGGAAGAACTTCTGATAATCCAGTTCACATAAAAAAGTATTTAGACTGGTTTTCAACATTTTTCAAAACCACTGTCAGAATGCAGGAGTCCAAGGCAAGACGATGAACTAGATGACCAATGATTTGAACCAGATCAGCACTTGGAAATGTCATTTAACTCAAAAGCCTAAAGGAAGTTGTAATAAGATTAAGTGCTAGCACAAAATCTATCAAGCTATCCAACCACCCTACCTTAGTAAATTAGATTGATTAAGTGATATAACATTTTTACCACTATCAGCTTACGTGAGTCTATAATAGTGATGCTCTTTAACATGCTTTAATAGTGAAACCGTGGTTAACTTGAAGACTGCACCCACAGGCAGAAATATCAGAAAGTTTTTGTCAAACCCTAAATTCAGGTCCTCCTCCACACAAGCTTAGGGGCAGGGAACAATTCTCACTAAACCTAAGTTCATTTCATTATTAAGAAACAGCTATTAAGAAACAGCAAAGGAAACATACAACCAGATAGCACCCACCAATCTTTCCTTAATTCTTAAAACAGTTAATTCTGTATCATTAGGCCCTTTACACTGGTACCTACCCAGCTTCACATTTTATAGAGGTCCAGTCTGCACACTTCTCTGGAACCTGCCTTGTGGCGCTCTACCACAAAAAGAGCAATTATGATTTTTTGTTTCTTTGTTTTAATTTAGTTAAGTGATTACTTGTTATGACTCTCTATCCATGACTAGTGAATTCTTGTCATTTTCCAGGAAAATTGCGATCTGTAATGGAAATGCTTTTACCATGATTAAGTCAACCCTCCTACCTTAACCTTTACATTAACAAAATGGGTTAATCTTTTTAGAATTGCGAGTATCATCAGTACCTATTGCTTACTTAATATTTGTTGGGAATCAGTTACTCACAAAGAAGACCCTAAAAGCTGCACACTTCTATGACAAGGTAGTTCTATTCCTCTTACAAATACCTTCCCTACATTATTAAAATGACATAGGTATAGGCTGCTACCATAAGAAGAAAAAAACCCAGTACAAATACAAAACAAAGAAGGGACTGTAAACGACTGTGAGGCATAATCTGCAAAGGGAAAGAAAATAAATCATAAATAAAAAGATGTGCTACAAAAGAAATAAACCCTTATTTCTAAATGATTCCCTAGAGATTTCCTATATCTAATATGTGAAATAAAAACTGGATCTGGAATACCTTAACTGTGTTACAATTGCTTCCTACTCTGAAACCTAAGAATAAATGATTGAAGAGGGTGAGATATCCAACAGAAAGAAAAAGAAAGTTCGAGGTCCTTACACAAGTAATAGCTGTCAGTCTTTAAACATTTTAATCCTATATTAACATGCTATGTTGCTAACATGCTAACATGGTAGAGACAGGTGCAATCTGTTTCTCCCTTAGCAAGGAACTGTTGTGCTGATCTGTACATTTCACAAAAACAAACCCATAAAAAGCATAGCAGAACCTTCACAATGGGGGCAGGGGGCATAATGTATGGTGGGGAATTCATAAAAGAGACATAGCTACATTTACCTAGAAAAATTGCATGTGCATTTAATGCACTGAATAATTTAATGCATCCAAGCATTGACTGATTTATTGTATCAAATCAATTTTACACAGTACATTTCTTTTACTTATGGAAGAAGAAAAAGAAACTATTTTATCAGATTCCACTAGGATCAATCAGCAAGTACAAAGTTAGTCACGAGGTTCTAAAAGACACTCAGAATTTACTGGAACATGATTTTTGGCCCAAAACTGTCTTGCAGTTTCCTCATTTTCAGAGCTTATACACCACACTCACTTCTAAATGTTACTGAGCAAGTCATCACTTCACCAGTTTCTTGCAGTAAGCAGTCCAGTCTTGGAATGGACTGAGTAATGACTGGGTCTCAACTGAATTCATCTCATTTGTAAATTATCTCCTGCAGCTGGTTTGAGATAAAACCAAAGAGAAACATTTGAAGACGACAGATGCTTCCTCCCCATCCCCCTTTTTTCACTTTTAAATACTTTTGTTTTGACAAACATGCAGCACCAAAAAAGAATTCCAGTAAAAGTAATCCAACTGAAACCACAGGCACTATCTCATGTTTACTATTACACTTACATTAAAATTCTCTGCTGGGTGGCAATCCTGCCCCATTTTTTCAAGTTTTCTGGAGTCCTGCTCTTCACCTGCAGCTAACCTACTTGCTTAGAACTTCACCTATACACTGCTCTAGTTTAGTACAGTAGTCTATTATTCACAGAATGTTATTCTTAGAGCAAATTGCATGATGTGTCACTTCGTATTACAATTATCTGTTTCAAATCTAAGATGAAGATAAATCTAAGATGAAGGTAACAGATAATTTATCAGGACCTGCGAATCTGTGATAGGTTGTTGCTGGACTGACTTTTCAACTCTTCTCAGCCTACTTAGCTACCACCTTTCCATGGCCTTAATGAGTTCCTACGTGTTGTGGTGTCATCACAAATTCTTTTTTTCTTTGCTCAAAACGGTAACCACAAGTACGTGAAGATTTAAGGATTTATCTTTACCACTTGCTGCTCTGCATATACAAAGAGCACACATTTCATTGCAGGTATTCTGAAATATCCATTACCACATACAGCCCTCCTCCTTTGACTCATCCTTTTTTTTATTTCCTGTCCAATTCTCTTCTAGCTGAACATTCTCTTAACGTTTTTCCTCTTCCCCAAGCTCACAGGGGTGAACTCATAGTTCCTAGAGATTCTCAGTACCGCAGATTCAAATGATTGAATCTCATGAAAGTGAAGTGATGGAAAACCGAGTAGACAAATTTCTACTAGTATGACAAATACCCTGATTGTCACCATAACATTCACCTCACTGTATCACAGTATCGGCAATGCTGTATTCTGATATTCTGCAAGTTGCATTTGTAACTGAATGAGGTATACTCCATATATTATTGCATGTACAGACACTGAACAGGATTTTTTTTTTCCCCATAAAGCCTATCACTTAACCTATTAAGATAAATTGGAAAGCACAAAGGGACGGTAAAACACCATTTAGGCAAAAGAAAAATTTAATGTCAATTTCCCAGGTTTCAAAGAATCAATGAAAACTGATATTTTACACCAGTCTGAATTATTTGTTTATCAGGCATTCTAGTGCAGGCAGCTCTCCCTTCCCACAGCAATCCACCTGGAAAAATAACATTAATATATACCCTGCATGTTTTCCCCTCTTAAAGTACTTCCTCTTTCTTTCACAGGACACAGCTAAGAGCACAGTACGCAGAACACAGCTTCCAACACAGTTATAGCCAGCAGAGATGCAAATGCAATTACTCCTACCAACAAAAATATGGCCCCTCTAACCATGCCCCCATACTTTCTAAAGCTCTGGTACTCCAAACTACTGTCATGACCAATGATCTACAACACTCACAACACCTTTTGGTCAAATATTGTTCAGTCTTTCCAGGACTGAAAGGAAGCTCTTGCATTAGGATGCTGTGGCACTGCAGAAGCGTGCTAGAAGAGGACTTGCCATCTTGGAAGTCTCCCAGAAAACGGAATGAGCCTTGTGTGCAGTACCTCAAGACTGAGGGGAAACCGTGACTCTCTGCTGTCACAGATATGGAAGAAATAGCAAAACTATAGGCTTGCCTGACTCACACCACCACGAAAATACAGTGAGATGCAGTAGCTGGTTTTGAAACCACGCAAAGGCAAGCACGCTGCAGCAAGAGCACAGTGCTAAGATCCCCTGGCTAGTATAAATTTTAATACTTCTGAAAGCATAGCTAGAATCATCACATCAGTAGAGTGTACTGCCATGTTAATTAAACCTGTTGGGACCATTGTCATATCACATCACTATCAACCTTGCAGATGGCTGGGATATCCACTGATCATATGCTTCACAGTCTGCTACTGAGATAGCTTTAGTAATCCATGCAGTGCTACAACAGTTTGGAAATTGTACTGTACAGATAAGAACACCTGGGACAGCATGGACTGAATAACAGAATGTCCGTGTCGATCTGTTTTTTTTCCGCAAGTCAATTTCTAACAAAACACCAAAAGAAATTACTAATGCGATTTCTCCATTTGATACAATCATCAGCCTTCACTGATTAATAAACTCTCTGTCTATGTTATTAACTCAAAGAGTGACAGAGATTATATACTGAAATTTATGAACAAGGTAATAGGGCTGCTTGGAAATGCTGCTTCTAGTAACAGAGAATAACTGTAAATCTGAGAATTTTAGTTTGATGACACTACAGAATAATCTATTCAGCTATAACTATTTCATGCTTCTTTCCCTGGGGTAGCCCAAAGGTGCCCATAAACCTTTTATTTATCTTGGAGGTATGCAGATCCTCCTCTTCCCTGACTGTCTCTTGAGGTTAGTCTTTGACACTGTATCAGTTCACATGCTAAAACTATTTTTCATGTGCAAGAGTCTTGGGAATAATCTCTGGAGCATCTATGGATTTATACAGAAAACACGTCCAACTGGAAATCTACAGGCAAGTCCTTTATGTAATGCATGAAAAAGGTCTAAACTATTTTTCAGAAGACATTCCCAACTGCCTTTTTTTAACAACAATAAATTTTTTTTAAAAAAAGAGAAAAAAGGTTAGTCAAATTATCCAGTTTTTGAAGAACATCACATATGTGCACACACACACCAAGTGGAAAGGGAAAATTACTGGGATGAAATTTTGTAAAGATTTATTCCCAAGAGATTGAATACACACAACTGATATATTAGAAACGGATACAGGTAGATAATAGAAGCTAACAGTTGATAATATAACCTCTCTCATCTAATTTTTGCCAAGACTTATAAATGAGTAGATTGCTCCTTTGCAACCTGGAAAAACAGATGGCTCTGTTGAAAATCAATATGCAAATTGTAGATATCAGTGAAGGAATAAAATCTTGGGATTAAAAAAAAACTAATAGCGGTAAAGAGATCAGCAGACATGACTGTTTGTGAATATGCTATTCATAGTCTGAAGTCTAAAAAAGTTTTCAGTCCTTACCTGCTGCACGTATACTTAAATTGGAGATGTCATTTTTTTCCACTGTTTTCAATAATGTGTGTAATACCTCACAGAAATTTCAAAAGATTGAGTTGTCTTTTCACAGTTGACACTGATATATTCCCCTGACAGTTCAGATGCAGTTGAAATTGCTACCTAGCTTTGTCTGACAATGATTCTTGCACCTTAAATAATACTTTATCAAACCAAAACGTCTAGCTCTACACTAAGATTGTTTGATATAATCAGTTTAGCTCTACAAATAATGTAGAGCTTTTTTGTTAATTAACTGCAGCTGCAGATCAAGAATAGTTTAAACTTTTCCTTTCACTATGTACTATCTTGCTTGTTTGAAAAGCTACAGATTCATGTATTTAACATAACTAGGCACTAGGAAGAGCATTCCTTATATCATTCATAAAACTGTACTGGGTCTCTAAAAAGCTTGAAATGATCCTCTTACATCAGACAAGAAAGTCTCTTATTTTCCTTATCTCTTTTCAGGCCCTCCTGAACAAAGTATTTTCACGCGCACTTATTTCAATCAAGTTATTGACGTTTAACCTTTCTACTATGCTCTGTTTCCTACAATGAAATGCAAAAAAATGAACAATCCAAAGTCAAAATGCAACTTGACTCCACCTCAACAGCAAACAACAATCTTATGACTCAACTAAGTGTACGGTTCAGTCTTCTACATATTCACTTTCTGCCCCAGATAAAGCCATAACAGTACATTAATATTTTGCCACTCTAAGACCTACATAAGTACAGCATCTGGAAGTGTTCTCCCAAAAAAGGTAAGAATAAAAATCATCTACATTTGGATTCCAGAATAACTTTATGATATATTTGTTCCTTCTATTTAACCAGTCCAGAATGCAAAGAAAACTGGAATGCATAGAGGAGAAAAAAGAAGGAAAAAAACCCCAACAACTTACACTATAACAAGCTGTTACCTACACTTTAGCAGGCGGTTTTGAGTTCTCTAGCTTCATATAAGAAGTGATGAAGTCAAATTAATGTACAGCAGCAGGACATTATCATAATCGTTATATTCATTTGGTACCAGCATGGTAGGCATTTCCTTAAATGTATTTGTATCAGCACCTTGCGATATTTAAATATGTACACCCTCTAGTTTACCAGCCTGTCAAAAAAATCAAATATTAAACATTCTAATCAAATTACGCATACATAATTACTACTAAAATCCACTTCTACTCTGCTCATATGTTCTTAAACAACTAAAGTAATTATAGTGTATTTATGCTTTATAGTCAGTCACAAACACTATAAAAAAGTCTATAGGATTAACTTTTAAAGTATTTACCTGTGCGTAAGCCTTCGGTGACTAATGCAAACAGCAGTTTGTTGATCCTGTGCAACACAGACCTTATGGCGACTACATTTCATCTTTAAACATGGATCTTTAGCCGGATCTAAAGCTAAAAATAATTTTAGAAAATTGTTAACAATTATCTAGAAACATGCAATTAAGAAAAGAAACACACCACACATAAAACGCACCACGTATGTGGAGGGATGTTGGCCTGCTGCTTGTGCAGCATGCCGGACTGAAAGGCACTGATTTTCACCAGAATAAAATGCAGCACACTCAATGATAATACAAAATGAAGAGGTGGAGAATTCCTTACCAAGGAAAATGAATCTTCATGAAACACGTAAACTTCTATATATTCTCATAAAATACCACTGTTTTTTGATTTATAAAAGTATTAAGTACACTATCCAACTCTCTCCTGGTCAACATTTGTAGCAAAAGCAATCAAAGACTGCTGATTTTTATTGTAGCTGAAAACACTTTTTTAATATTAGAATTTGCATAGGACTTTTAGAAAGTTTGCATACCCATTATGTTATCCAGAGCACCACATTCCCAAAGAAAACAGTTTTGAATAGGATTCTGTTGCCTACAGAATTCCATGCCATTTCAGTCATGTCACAGAATTAGGTTTTTGATTTTTATAGCTCAGAAACCACCACATTTCTGAAATCACAGTAAAACCGTAAGCCAAAAAGTAATGAAAAAGAAGTCAGAAAGGCAAATGACATTTGATCAGGAACATTTGTTCATTCCAATGTTGGCTGCCACATCTCCCACATACATGATCTTTTCACAAGCTTTAAGCCAGGATGCTAATAAAAAAAGAAAACAGACTGCCATTCAATCCATTTCTTGTCATTCCTACTATGAAATAATAACATCTACTAAGCTTCATTGCACAGTAATAATTCAATAAGACGTAAATGGAGATGTGCTGTTCCATACGCAAATTAACCCAGAGAAGAGGAAAAGCATCTATTCACTAAATTCTGCTGTAGTGTAGCTAAGAAAGTACTCATCACCACATTCTTTAAACAACTGTCACTTTCTCACTATAATCCTCAAATACTGGTATTTCTACCTGGAAAGTAGTTTTCCTTCCCTGCTTACTAACACACAGCTGGGTTCTTCCAACTCAACATTTAAGTGGTGAACAATGACACTGTCTGAATTTACTAAGAAATTTTAACTCAGATGAGATTTTAGTAAAAGAAAAAGTATACTAAAATATGCAGTTGAGTGATTTGTATGACTTCGTCCTTAAATACAAATCCTACCTGCAATATTCTAGTCTCTTATTTCTGCTTTGTGGGTTTTTTTGTAGCTAGTTCTTTAGTTGTTAATCCATATTCATCCTTGAATTACACTTCACATTACAAATACTGATTTCTAGCTATAATACTAAAATAGCCAAATAATCCTGTTTGTAACGTATTATTAAATTTCTATTGTATATTTCTTGGGTAACCATGCCTACATGACAATAAAGAAAAGTTTCTGCCAATTTATGCTCTCACAAGAAACAAACAACTTGTCCCTTCTCTGATGTCCGTGTCTTCCAGCTAGATCTAAATATTCCCAAACTATTTTTNTTAACACCCCTCCAAAAAAAAAAAAACCCAAAAAACAAACCACTCACCCTAATAAATTAAAACACCAAAGCCTAGCTTAAACAGACACCACTGAAAATCCTAAATCACAAAAATCAAGCAAGAAAGCGATGAACAACTAGAATTCAGTTTCCCTGTGTTCATCTTCATTTTAACATATTCCTATCCACTCTTCAGTTATATTTCAGAAATATTCTTTCCCCATTTTTCACATTTGCTTATAAACTATATATCGGTATAGATATTTTATGAAAGGAAAGTTGTCTTCTGTTCTTCATGATCAAAAGTAAAGTTTTAACCACACCTCTATTTGAGCTGCCAGATGATATTATCATAAGGCTGAGTAACCATGTACCCGGGAAACAAGAACCAGGCTGATCATTAGTTGCAGTTTTGACACATGACTTTGTGCTGCTAAGTATGATTAAATATAGTCTAAGCAGTGACTTTTTCAGTTTTATTTTCTTCTTAACAATATATTCAGCTGTGCAAAATATATACATCATATTACTAACAAAGCAGAAAAGTGATGGAATCATTAATATAATAATAATTCAACACAGACAGAAAAGAAATATTTTGTTAATTATAGCATAAGACATACGCAAAGATGCATTCCTCTCCCAGGTATTTTTATTTCTACAGCAAGCCAGCCATAAAACCACAATGAGTCATCCAGAATAAGTCTGATTAGAACTCTAAACAAGTGGGAAGCAAATGCAGAAAATTGACCGAACTAGGAGGATAACAGAGTTGGAATCAAAATTAACAAGAGCGTATTCAATATCCTTCTCCATTGCACTTTAGATTTTAGAACCCACGTCAAATACTTTCTCTGCTTAAAGTCAGTCAGAATGTAATGTCAGCCCCTAGTAAGTATGAACATATTATCACTTAATGTACTGGTCCAAGTACCTTTTCCCTGAATATTCCCTGATGGAGAAACTAAGGAATATGGAAACTGGAATATGATATTGGCATATCTTCAGATAACTGTTTTGCAAAACTGAATAGGTTAATGGCATAAAAATACATGAGCAAGAGAAATCTGGAGTCACATAAGGATGCCGAGTTCAGCAGCAAGTAGGAAACACGTTTCAGGAAAAAGGGCAAATGGAAGAGATCATGTAGCCTTCCATTCTCATTGAAATAGTTATTTATTTTCCCAAGTTCTTGGGACTCTGAAGGTGTGTTTTCAGAATTCCATCAAAATTTAGCAAGCCATAACATATCTTTTTCACAATGTTACCGGCAGAACCCGACTTTACAACACACTTTGCCTTTATGACAACATAAAGATGGGTATCAAACTAGGGAAGACACCCAGTTTATTGCTGGAATCAGAATGACTTTACCCCTGGAAAAAGGCGGCCAAGGGCCAAAGTTGAAGATTCCATTAAAAAAAACACACATGCAAGTAAATGAAAACATTTTAAGGTTTAAAAAAAGATTATATAGCAACGGAACTCCAAGAGATCTAACTAGGAAATGAAATTTTAAAAATGGCTTTGAACACATAAGGGATGACAGAAAGAAATCCTGGATTTTGACAGCACTATCAGAAAGAAAACTGTTGGGAAGAAAAAGAGACTGCAAGAATTGCATTGAGCAGTGATGATCCATTAGGCTCCTTATGTATTTAACAGGATTTTTCCACCACAGATAAACCAAATTGTTTAGAATTTTGTGTTAAAAAATACATATCTGTGCAGCAACCATTCACAAATTGCACTGTTTAAATGAAAGGTAATGACAGGTGTTCACTGGTGAGAACCTAATGTTAGAAACCAGTTGTGGAAGACAACAGAATATCTACAACGCAACCCCTTCCTGGCCCTATATTGATACCAGCTTCAGCTGTGTTCTGTCCATTTTTCTCCTCTAAGAATTTACTTTGAAGAAAATCTAACAGCTTACAAAAAGGAAAGACTTATCCACAAACGTGGCTAACTGATAACACATTCTGTGCACACACACATTGTTTGTTTCATTTGCTACAAAAGAGAGAAGATGGGGTTGATTGGCTGTTTCTTTTAGGGTCAGAATTTGTTTTATAAACCAAAGTGAAGTACTGAACAAAACTTGTGTTTGTGTGCACACACCTATATATTTAAGACATAAAACTTTGTCTTGGCAGCTCTCTCCATCTGCAGGGAAATGAAGAATTTTAAGGGATTTTTGACACCATCTCTATCAATTAGGCATTGAAGAATATACCAGCGAGTTCATTAACTTCTCAGAGGTATTTCTTTATAGCTAACAGTTGACCAGAGAGTCTGAGTGAAAGAACCGTTTTGCATATTTCCAAAGTGAACCATTTCCTAGGGCCTTCTCCTAGCAAAGATTTACATATCAGAATCACAGAATGGTAGGGGTTTGAAGGGACCTCTGGAGATCATCTAGTCCAACCCCCCTGCCAGAGCAGGATCACCTACAGCAAGTTGCACAGGACGGCGTCCAGGCGGGTTTTGAATGTCACCAGAGTGGGAGACTCCACCACCTCTCTGGGCAGCCTGTGCCAGTGCTCTGCCACCCTCAAGGTAAAGAAGTTCCTCCTCATGTTAAGATGGAATTTCCTATGTTCAAGTTTGTGCCCATTACCTCTTGTCCTGTCACTGGACACCACTGAAAAAAGACTGTTCCTATCATTCTGGCACCCTCCCTTTAAGTATTTACAAGCATTGGTAAGATCCCTCCTCAGTCTTCTCTTCTCCAGACACATATACCACTTGGACTCCAGGACACATAATCAATTCTAGAGTACACCCAAACCTTACAGTACCAATGGAATCTTCCAGTATTTGCTGACTCCATGGTTATCATGCCCTACATGAAAATCTTGATCACCTCAGGTGTGGCATACTTCATTATACAGTAAGAATGGCTATGGGACTGTGTTAACAGAGGGGCTACTATGTGAGCAGAGTGAGTAAGCCAACAGAGCTGTGGGTGCCAAAATCACAATACCATCTTTAGATTCAAAGGCATGTTCAACACTCATGGTCTTGCTATCAACATCAACTCACGTTATCACTCAGTAACCTGGACTTCTTGTTTCTCTGTCAGCTATGAAACCCCTACAGAAGTCTCTTTTTTCCCTACCTTACATGCGATACATGGCCTCACTTTTTCCAATACTTTTTCTGAGAAAATTTCTTAGCTACTGAACCAGTTTTAGTGATGCAGAAGTCACAGAAAAATGTATGTCCTTGGACAAATTTTTTGAAAAGTTACAGTATCTTACAACAGCAAGGGAGAGACCAAATAAATCACTGATATAAAAATACAGAGTTTTGGAATGCGAAAAAGCCAACTACCTGAAGGGTCAAAGTCTGCCTGGACTGACACTGAAGCTTAGCAAGCCAGAGGATAAAATACAGAAAGAAATGTTGCTAGAAACTGTGAAAAAGCAGTGCAAGTCTTTCTCTTCTTTCAGTATCACATGACGTACTCAACCCCTATACAATGAAGTACAGAGGATCTAAATTTTATGAATATATTTTGCACAATCTTGCATTTTTAATTTTAACCTGCTTTTTAAAAATAATAAACTTATGGACAGAATTAGTGACTTTCCCAGCTTTGAAAGGACTAAAAAAATTTATATATATAAATATGTGAAAGCATGGAAATGGCTTGCCTTTTTATTTTTTTAAACCTGTTTACTTCATACATAGAACAGATAAATGGAAAATTTTTATGGAAAATGAAGGCTAAACCACAAGAAAACCATTTTCCAAAACCACAGTCTGAACTTCATGATGGAAAAGAACTGAACTCCCCTTACAATGCACGGACATACTTGACTATGTCCAGTCTCGACATGGAGTTATCCTAAATATCTTAAACTACTACAAAAATGCATTAATTTATTCCAGGAAAAGTACCATTGATTTCATCTAAGCATATAACTCCGTTAACGAAGGAAATACATGCCACTGAGCCTTTAACTCTTCACTGCATCTTCTAGTGATCCCTGACAAAACATGCCTGGCTTTACCCCAGCTCGCAGAGAGCACAGAGACTTGCACTGACAACAACATCTATTCCTTCCCATTTCTGCTAAAATAAGCAGCTGTGAAACAGTACAGTGTTCACACCAGAAATATCACAAGTGTCACAATCCCACTGTGAAACCATTTATGTATCCCTCAGAGCTATTTTCTTCAGCATGAAACAGACATCAATCTGAGTTTTTATCCAATTCACATTTACTAAAATACCTTTACAATTACGAAGGCTAGAGGCCTTTTTTTTCCCTCCATAATTGAAGCGAAAGTGTAGATCGTACGGCGCAATCATACTCTAAAAATAGGTGATGGTTTCCACTATAGTGAGGAGACTCTAGATGTAAGCCAGAAATAATTTCTTTATTAATGCTATCATGGATCAGCTGACTTTCCAGGAAGTCAGATACAACCAGCTTCTAAAGACATAGGTCCGATCTTAGCTTTATTAACTAGATAATATTCAGCTTTATTTAGCTCCTAATATCAAGAAAAGTGTGCTTGCTACAGGTTATTTGCCTATATGCATACTTTACATTTGTCCATATATTTGCCTAAAATAATATCAAATATCGTGCTAATTAAATTTCAACAAAAAAAAAATTGTCACAAAGTTTTACAAAAGTATAAAATGCTCTGTAACGTCTATTTCTCTAAGAACTTACATTGTAAATGAAAAATAATTTGCTATCTGCAGAAAAATTATGGAACAGGATCACCTGGTGGCTTTTATAGATGGATAGGTATTTGCTATTCTCACATGCTAAGAAAGCAATTAATATTCAAAAAATGATTCAATTATTACTAATGGATCTATTTATTTATAATATAAATTTGGAAAAGCAATTCAGCAAAGCTTCCCATCATCTCTTCTGTAAGTTAATTTACAGCTAGCACTCCCGGAAACTGACATTAGCCAGAACATCATTTTTATTGGGAATATAATAGGAAACTACAATTACAATATAATACGAAATTACAATTCTCACAAACAAGGCAGGGCTGGTGGGGAATGTGATGCTCAAGGGCAGCCTTGGCTGCAGTGACCATGAAATGGTGGAGTTTAAGATCCTTAGGACAGTGAGGAGGACACACCGCAAGTTCACTATCCTGCACTTCAGGAGAGCAGACCTTGGCCTCTTCAAGGATCTGCCTGGTAGAGTACCATGGGATAAAGCCCCGGAGGAGAAGACGGGCCCAAGAAAGCTGGTTAAGATTCAAGGATCACCTCCTCCAGGCTCAGGAGCAACACATCCCAAGAAAGAGGAAGTCAGGCAAAAACACTAGATGGCTTCCATGGATGAACAAGGAGCTTCTGGACAAACTCAAATACAAAAAGGCAGCCTACAGTGGGTGGAAGCAAGGACAGGTAGCCTGGGAGGAAAACAGAGAAATTGTCTGAGCAGCCAGGGATCAGGTTAGGAAAGCAAAAGCCCTGACAGAATTAAATCCGGCCAGGGATATCAAGGGCAACAAGAAAAGCTTCTACAGGTATGCCAGTGATAAAAGAAAGACTAGGGAAAATGTGGGCCCTCTCCAGAAGGAAACAGGAGACCTGGTTTCCTGGGATATGGAGAAGGCTGAGGTACTCAATGACTTTTTTGCCTTGTTCTTCACTGGCAAGGGCTCTAACCACACAACCCAAGTTACAGAAGGCAAAGGCAGGGACTGGGAGAAGATCAGGTTCGAGACCATTGAAGGAACCTGAAGGTGCACAAGTCCATGGGACCTGATGAGACGCATCCATGGGTCCTGAGGGAACTGGCGGCTGAAGTTTCTAAGCCACTATCCATCATATTTGAGAATTCATGGCAGTCCAGTGAAGTTCCCACTGACTGGACAAGGAGAAACATAACCCCCATTTTTAAAAAGGGAGAAAAGGAAGACCTGGGGAACTACAGGCCAGTCAGTCTCACCTCTGTGCCTGGCAAGATCATGGAGCAGATCCTCCTGGAAACTATACTAAGGCACATAGAAAATAAAGAGATGATCGGTGACAGCCAACACAGCTTCACTAAAGGCAAATTGTGTCTGACAAATTTGGTGGCCTTCTACAACAGCGTTACAGCACTGGTGGATAAGAGAAGAGCAACTGGCATCATCTACCTGGACTTGTTTAAAGCATCTGACACTGTCCCGCATGACATCCTTTTCTCTAAATTTGAGAAAAATGGATTTGACAGATGGATAAGGTATTGGCTGGATGGTCACACTCAAAGAGTTGTGGTCAATGGCTCGATGTCCAAGTGGAGACCAGTGACAAGTGGCATTCCTTGGGTGTCCATATTGGGACCAGCACTGTTCAACATCTTTGTTGGCAACATGGACAGTGCGATTGAGTGCACCCTCGGCAAGTTTGCTGATGACACCAAGCTGTGTGGTGCTGTCGACATGCTGCAAAGAAGTAATGCCATCCAGAGGGACCTGGACAAGCTTCAGAGGTGTGCGCATGCAAACCTCAAGAAGCACAAGTGCAAGGTCCTTTATNCAAAAGAAGCATGCCCAGCGGGTCAAGGGAAGTGATTTTGCCTCCCTACTCCACTCTGGTGAGACTCCCCCTGGAGTACTGCGTCCAGCTCTGGGGGCCTCAACATAAGGAGGACATGGTCCTGTTGGAGTGAGTTCAGAGGAGTGCCACAAAGATGATCAGAGCGATAGAGCAGCTCTCCTATGAAGAAGACAGGCTGTGAGAGTTGGGGTTGTTCAGCGTGGAGAAGGCTCCAGGGAGACCTTATAGCAGCCTTCCAGTACCTAAAGGTGGCCTACAGGAAAGATGAGGGGGGACTCTTTGTCAGGGAGTGTAGCGATAGGACGAGGGGTAACAGTTTTAAACTGAAAGAGGGTAGATTTAGATTAGGTATCAGGAAGAAATTTTTCATTCTGAGGGTGGTAAGGCACTGGAACAGGTTGCCTAGAGAAGTTGTGGAGGCCCCATCCCTGCCTGGTCTAGTGGAAGGTGTCCCTGCCCATGGCAGAGGGGTTGGAACTAGATGGCCTCCAAGGTCACTTCCAACTCTAACCATTCTATGATTCTATGACATCAAGATTAGCAACACACAACATAGGAATCCTCTTAACAGGAGCTCTGTGGCTGAAACCACAGAAAATTACCATTATTTCACAATCTGCTCATTACATTGACATGTTCCTAATTTTCCATTCCCAGTAAAATGAAAGGGGAAAAAAGGTTAAGAACAAGGTTTTCAGACTTAAATTCTATTTCCCTCCTCCAAATTGTGATTCATTTCTAGATGGCCAAAATAAGAAGCAGCTAGACAGTTTGCTTTACTACACTTACCAAAACTTAAGCTATGTTTTGAGTGGTTTAATTCCTCTAGTTTAAAAGGCAGGTCTGACTTCTTTCTTACAAAGTTTTCACGTCTGACAGTGGGGGGTAGAAAAATATCAGTTACCCAAAAGGCTTTAACTAAAATACTAACAATTAGGTTAAATGCCTAGGTCACAACCCTAGGCAGACAGACACCTAGAAGGAAATGACTCATATTGCCTGCTTTGATAAACTCCACTATTCCTGACAATAAACACCATCAGTGTCTTTACTTCTCCATTTTCAACGATGGTGATCTCACCTCCTAAAGCAGAATTTCTCACTGAGAAATGTGTCAGGATGAGAGAGATAAGCAGAATCCCAGCACCACAATTTCCAGAAACAGTAGGGAGGAGAGCAAGGCAGAGCACATAAACACTCAGTTGATATTGTAAGCTAACATGGAATCCAGATAAGTGTTTAATTGCAGTTAACAGTGTCAGTGGTTATTTTTTGCCTAAATTGTACAATGATCAGCATCCAAAATTTGCATCCGTGAATACAGGTCTCCCTCAGCCACAGACTGGTTGAATCCACACTGCTGTGGATTCATAGCAAGACATCCCTGTCTTGCTATGCAACATATCTACTGAGAATAAACACCTTTTAACTTCAACAAGAAAATGAATCATTGTGCAGCCAACAATCTGAGAATCATGAATATAAATGACAGAATAAACAGAAATAGCCTACCTCAGTAACCTCATGGGGTTGTTCTGAAAAAGAAGAATCTCAAATTATTGTTTCTTCTCCCAGGGACTGAATTTCCCGTTTAAGATTCACTATATAACATGAAAAGCAAAATGGGTAGCTACAGCTGGATGTTCACAAGAGGCATCTTCTTGTACATGTGTTCCATCTGGCCACATAAATCTACAACTTCAGTAAGAACGACAGAGAAAAGGTTTTTCTGTAGGTGGCCAAGCAAGTAATCCGGAGTTTAGATTCAAACGCCAGAATGTTCTGGGCTGCCTAGAAGTCTGGTTTCTAATTTGTGAGCAAATGCTTCAATAATTAAGGTGGCCGTGTGCATGGAGATTGCTTCTACCCAAGAAATACCTACTGTCACGAGTGCTCATAAGTCTCCATACTGATGAATCAGGGACAATTTTGTGAAGTCTCTTATCAGGCTTCTGTTGAGATGCATCACTGTTCCTAGCATTTTATATTACTAAGCTCTGGTACATTAGCACTGAGTGTCAAGTTGCCCTGCAACGGTTGCAGTTGTGCTAGATAAAGTTCTGATAAGAAAAGAAACATCAAGAAAAAAAACATCAAGAAACTCAATACTGAGTTAGAACCACCTCACACATAAAGTACTGCCATATTTCCCTTTTGCTCACTGCTGCAATTAAAGTTTCCAAAAAATGTACATAAAACCGCACTTATACTGTTTCATAATATGGTAACTCCTATTCTGGGTACTGTTAATGTAAGTTAAAATAATTACTGAAAAAAAAAAAAAGATGGAGGTCTCTATTCTTCCTCCGGAACAAACCCACTAAAGCTTGATCTCTTTTTCACAGTTTCAAAGTACTTCATTCATTCTTTCTCTACTTCCTTTAAAACAATCATCATCATTGAAGCACACATTTTTTGGTTACTCGTGCAGAAGTTTAAGCCTTATTTATATGTTCTACTCCACTCCCAACCCCCATTCTAGCTCACAGAAGAATTTTTGTCCTGGAGAAGGGAAACTGCACAGGACATGTTCCACCAAGAGCTTCTTTTCTATTATGGTCTCCAACTGAGAAACTTTACTCTCAGCAACCTCAATAATATGATATGAGGGGTGAGCAAGTGGGCAGGTTCCAGGATGAACAGCTAGGACAGATAACTTATATCATAAAAATATGTCTGTGTGGGTGCATGTACCTGCATGACTAAATGTGTGTAAAACAGCTAGTAAGCATCTGTGTCCCCCTTGTTTGATTCGTTGTTTTGTTTTGGGGTTTGGGGTTTTTTAAACAGAACTATTTACTTCTGATTGCCAAATAACCAGTATATCATTTAAGGGCCCTCTCATTTTCTTCAAAATTTCTATTTTCTAAATCTCTAAAATCATCAAAAATGCAATCTCTTGGAAGAACTTCTGGCCAATTTCTGCATTTCTGTCCTACACACTTCATCTCAAATTCAAACTGTGAGCTTAGCAACATCCCTTAATGCACTCCACCATCTTTCAGCATTGTGGCAACCCACGTGCATTAGATTTCTCATCTATGAAACAGAGATGTTGCAACTCTTCGTATACTGATGCTTAGTAAATGTTTTGATATCTTTCCTATTAAACTCTCATTTGAAATCTCTAGAAATTAACAGATATTACACTACCATAGGCTGTGGTTTTCCTAACAGAGTTTTTCCCTGAATCAAGGTTATAATTAATTCTAGTTATTTAGTTGGGTTTCAGGCACGGGTGCGAGTATGGCTGGGAGAGAGTGAGGGGAATATGAAATCTAAAACCTTCCTATCAAGATTTTAAGAGCAATTACGACTCCAAATTTCTCAAACATTGAGTGCTTACTTTCAGACTTTCAAAAGACATTTGAACAGCCTACTCCTATGATTAGCAGTGCTATTTAAAAAACAAAACCAAAAGACTCCTACCAAAAATAAAACCAAAACAAAACAAAAACCAGACACACACTTTTGGCCATCAAGAGGTAAGATCTAGATCTAAAATCCCTAGTTACCTTTGACAATCTTTGCCTGAAGCGACTGCATTTTTCTTTTTTCAATGGTTAGCAGTAATGCTTTTGTAATTTCTAAATTATAAGAAATTCTCTCCCTCAAAATATCTGTGAGGTCTGCCTCAAAAACATTCCCATAATTTTGTGTTCTCTCTTTTGGGTATGTAAGTTGATGTAAATGAGAAATTCCATGAAGTAAGTTTCAAATGCCAACCTTACTTATATCCGTGCAAATTCAGAAAAGATCCTATTTATTTAAAATGCCAAAGAATAGAGTTACTTTGGACTCAGACTGGTGTAACTGACAACAAAATTAAGACAACTATATCCATTTTATTCCACATATAATAAGAAATTCTCAAATATTCTACAAAAATATCTAGAATAGTTGGGACTAGTAGAAATGCACAGGCATACTTGGCTGGCATCCTTTAAGATTTCAGCATCTTTAGTGCAGCATTTTGTTTTTAAAATACAATGCCCACTTTCTTGATTTGGCAGAAAGAAATAACACCTTAAGACTACCTGAAAGTTCACAATAGTAATATATGACTAGCAAACAGTTAAGCATTATATTATCTTTTCCTAAATACACTAAATTGTAATTTAAAGACATGCTGGCTGCGTCAGGACTGACTTCTGGGATCTCCAACTGAGACAATCAGGGGAAAGAAACGTCTGCATACCCGTAAGAGCAGAACACCATCGTCTTGAAACTTCTCCCACCTATTATCTCAAATGCCAAGATGCTTACTCTTGCAAGACAACATGTTATAAGAGGTATTTTAATTATTCCAGTCTCTTGGAGAACTGGTCAATTTCTGTATTTAATTATGCATTTTTATGTTAAATTGAAGAAGGCATTTTAATCAGAATTTTTTTTTACTGTAATACACTTCAGCTTTTAAATGCTTTAAACCAACTGAAACAGAATCCAGAAGCCTATTCATATAGAGTATCTAATAGCATCAGAAAGACACATATATATTTCGAAGAAGCCTAACATAACAAAAATTATCAGGAAATGTACTTGTAATAAAACTAAATGAACATCTCCACAAAAAATACGTTCCGTAAAGAAGGCACAAAAGTTGAAATCACATCTTCATCGCAATATTCGGTCAGTCAAGCTTCTCTATACATCCTGGCTCAGACAAACGGTCTATAAAAAGTGCTTTCAGCATAAAATACTGAAATTAAAGGCAAACCTCAAATGCTTCAGTTTTCCAGTATTTAAAGATATTTCACTGTTACAACCTAACAACCACAAATATGCCAAACCTGTAAAAGTTCCGAATAGATTTAAGTGGCCATTAGAAAAAAAAAACAACAGAAAAAAACAACAGAAAAACCAAAATGTAAAAATTTATCTTCTGTAAAATTATAAATGTAAAGAAATTGGACCTACTCCATTAAAAATTTACTTTGTAATGTTCTTTCCAGAGTTTCCCTTGGATCACTAGACTCATGTTTGCATGAAACACTTCTGGTCTCCAGATTGAGAGAACCCCGTAGTTTGGAAATACAGACAGGTGTTCTGCAGTTACTAGCTTGCAATAAAGAAATCTACAATTTCAGTCACTTTTGAGTATGCACCTGACTGATAGCTGTCAGCACCTGGCATAGCACATATAAGGAAGTTGTTGTGTACATGGACAGGATGGAGTGAAAGAGGAACACTGGAGGTAAGAAGTCAAGTGAGGTGACTTCAGAGTGGAAGAGTGTGCAATACTTCAGACAGGGAGGTCCACAGCCAAACTTGGCCTTTCTCTCCAAAAGGCACCTTGACTCAATATAACAATTTGACGGCTTAGACTTATTTTTTGTATCAGCAGATAAATACAGAAAACGTCTCATGAATATCAGTGAGCATTTTACTAACAACGTAGGTTTATTACTAGCACAAATATTTTTTATAATACCAATATTCATCTTTTATCTGACCTACAGATATTTTTTGCAGTTTTGGTTAAGTCCTGTTTTGAAACTTTTGAGGTTGTACCTATCCATTTCCCAGCATAGGTTTCAATACTTGAGGCAATCCATTTGTTTCCACCCATGAACACATTTTTATTAATGAAATGTTAGTTTGAAATCTGTGACTTGGAGATGTCTCTCCATCTTACAGGGAGAAAGTCTCATTTAAAACGAGACCTAGCTAAATAAAAAAAAGGCTGAATATATTTAATTGCACATTATGTAGTATATAAAAGCAGAGTAAATGTTCCAGAAGCATATGATTCTTTTCTACTCTTATTTAAAACACTTAAAGTACTCTCCCTGGAAAAAAAAAATAAAATAATAAAAATGTAACTTCTGGATATGCCCTTTAGTCTGTCTCACTGATTCTCAAACCCAATATATTCAAGGTCTAAATAATAAAATTGTTTTTATTTACTGCTGGCCATGCAGATTCGGACATGAGAGGTCAAGTGGTTTCTTAAAGTTTCACAGATGATAAATAATAGCACAATTTCTGTCAATTATCTAAAAACTTCCGGCACAACCTTGAAATCCTATCATTCTCTCACAGTCCTGTCTACCAAAAAGGAAGAACAATGCAGAGGTTACTAACAGGAGTTTTACATGCCAATGCCATACTGCAACTTATTTGTCCTGGGATTTATGTTCTTTACACACTGTAAATTAAAAGTTAGTAAAGAGTTACATATACATCAACCGGAGACAAACAGGATTAGAGACAAGAAACATCTTAGTGAAGAAAACAACTTAAATAAGAAAATGGGCTTTTACATAAAGGCAACTTCTAACATTTAAAATGCGCTTTAAGAGCTGTCATTCTTCTATTCAAGTTCAAGAGAACTATGTACAGCCTTTTTTCTTCTTTGCATCCTTTGTTTGGCAATTTTAAAGGGATTCATTAAGCTTTTTTTTCCTCCTTTACCACTAAACAGTAGTGTGTTATTTCAGATTTCGTATTCTTAGTAACTACCTGTATAAGCTATTTTACAAGCTTTCTTATTAAATTCCTGTGGCAAACATAAGAAAGTTCATTAGTCCATGAAATGAGCCTGTAAAGAAGAAGAAATCCTAGTACACACCAAACATTTTCAGGCACAGTCCTCAGGGACTGACGGCACCCATGACCCAAGGCAGTTAGCTGGGACATCCCAGCACAGTAGACAGAAGTAGGACTTGAAAAATGAGGAGATTTGCAGGACTAAACTTTAGCAGCTTTGTGAAATGCAAAGAAACAGTTCCACATGCTCAGCACATTGCCAGCTTAAGAGGGTCTGGCACCCTACCTCTAGCAAGTTACTGTGCCCATGTGCCATATTTCCACTTTTCCGAAATAATTGTTTGTGGGTCTGAACGGCTACCTGAATCCATGACTTAGCCAGGTTAAAAAAAACCCAAACAAACAAAAAATAAACTTTTAAATTTACCTTATGAGAATTCAAGATTTGGTGACTCTACAGACATAACAGAGCATAAAGCAAGGGTGGCAGGGGAGCAGGAACAAAGGGTTAAAATGCTACTGAAGGTAAGCATTATGGTATTATGGCCTGGATTTAGCCTCACTAAAAATCCTTTATCTAGCCTTTTTAAAAATAGCTGTAAGAATTTAGAATCCATTCAATGATTCTACAGAAATAAATACTGGAACAATTTGAGATGCACAACTAGAAAAACAATTTGAGATGCACAACTAAAAAAACAGATGTGTACTACCCAGTGAACCCAAGTTAGAAGCCAAGACTGTGAACCTTATAGGACAAGGCACTTGCATGGTGTTACCAGTAGAGAAATTTGTAAAAGAAATAATAAAGAACCACTAAAGCACAGCATCAGATAATGAAGAAGCAGCACCATTAAAGCATTCCTCAGACATCTACAAAAGATCTTTTTAGGCGAAGGCTGGCTGAAAGTAATAAAAAGCAGTGGAAATCCGTTAACACAGGATTTGGTGTATTTTCTTGGTGAAAAGGATTCCTAAACATACCTAAATACCTGAAGCTGGAAACTGTTCACCAGATTAAAATGATGGCTCAGATAAAGAAATGGTGCCTTTCTAGGAGGACACTATGAATTTCAAAAAGAACAGAACTGAAAAGCTGTTAAAAATATTTCATGCTTATTTACTATTAAAATTAAACTATATATAAAGTGATATCTGATGCATTTTAATTGCAAAGTACTGCAATTTATCTTGAAAGTGATGGATATACATTTCTGGTTTTAAAACATCAATAGTTTTGCTATAAATCTAGATCACGAGTTCATACATCAAATGTAGCAAAGTTAAATCTACATGACTTTTCACAGTCTTCAACTAATAGATCTTCATTAAACTCCCTTATGAATTCCCAGGGCTTGCAAATGAGTGAATCAAATTATTTTATTGAGTATTACTCTAAATGGTTTCAGTTCACAGTACAGAAATGTACTCACAAATTATAGATATGTGCTTGCATGTATCTGCATATCTTTAGTTACCAAAATTATTACAGAACTAGGTAGGTGAACCATAAAGAGCTAAAAGGTGAAGGCTCAACTAAAATATAAGTGTTTGAAATTGTTTCAAAATCTATTTCTGCTGTAAAATGGTATCTACAATATTTCTGCTGTAATCAGACATCTAACATAACCTGATACTATGAAAGTAAAAAATAATTCAGTGGAATGGTCTATAAGAAATGTTACAAATATATGTACAAACCAACTATACCTTCAGGGTGTTCATCCTCCATGGAAATGTCATTTCATATTTTTTCCATTACATGAAAATACTCCACTGTTCCTCCAAGGTATTTCTATTGAGCAAAGGAAAACATCCTTTGCGCTTTAAAAAATTATGCCAGTGTCTTTGTGTATGCAATTTTATTCAATAGCTACACCCTTCAAGCTCCGCTACCATCTGTAGTCTATGTACCAAAATGTACCACATGTACCAAAAGTATCCTGCATATTTTTATCTGATGTAAAAATGGTATACGAAGAAAACATGTTAGCAAGCATTGTTTGGTTTTTTAATTTGAGAAAACATTGACAAAAAATATACATTAAAGCTACTAAAATATTCAACCTGGAATAGTCTGAAACACAAAACATCCTAACTGCTTGTTTCTAAAGTCACTGAAAGGACAAAACTTGCCTTCTAGCAGTAACTAAATACAATTAATACAGCATTCAGATTCATTCCAACAATGCCTACCCCACGATTGTTTATTAAGGATTTACATTGTGATATTTATAGAAATACATATACATAGATGCACACACACACATATAAATCATATACAGTCAAAACAGTTATTTAAATACATTTTTCTATCATATGTATATAAGCAAAAGATAGGTCAATGGGAACAAGTACTCTTTGGACAAATGTCAGATGTTGCTTTAAGGAATGGCATTGGTGGATTGCAATGCAAGTTATAGTATTTTTCAGTCTTTTAAAATAACTTACATTTTGCAGCCCAGGAGTAAATATCACTATACATTTTTCATAGTAATGGCTAACCTCCTGGAATGCTTGGACATATATTTCCATATAACCACTCATATTACTGCCCATGGAATTACACAGATCTGTCTACCCGAGCAATTTTGACATACTTAATCATATTAACATAAGAATGCCTTTCAAATATACCAAAGTATAGAAGAGTTAATTAAGACACTATTAAGACACTCATTTTATTATCATATGCATGCCTATTGAATCCTTGAACCACAGACTTTTCAAGTACTATAAGAAAAAATTATCATTAAGATTTGGGTCCAGATTAAGGATGCATTGTGAAAAAAATATAAAGATATACTGTCCATATACCGTAAATCTATGAAAACCTTAGAAAAAGCTTTAATAGTCATATAAGTCTTACAAAAATAAGAACTCTGGGTAGACCTCAAGTATATGTCTATATAGCAAGCACTGGTTCCTCAGAAATACTACCTGCAAAATAATATGGGTGTTGTATAAAAATAATTTGAAACAGGTTCCCCTGCTGATTTCAAGTAGAATATGGATAAAGAAAATAATAAATGTAAATAATGAGAACCCATTTGTCTGACTACTAGTAAGATCGACAAAGAGCAACACGTGTACCAGGGACCTACACCACAACCTAAAAGACAAAGGGGTATAACAGAGATTGAGCATTTTTAAATAACAACTAACAATTTGAAAACACAGACACAAAGCTAAATATTCCACCACCACCTCTATTATGAATAGTCATCTGCGGTTTATGCAGTTTAAACGTCTTCATATTTTGTTCATACATAGATTTAAAACATTTCAAATATCTATTTGTAGTTTCATAATGTAAAGTTGCTATAATTTAAATCAGAAAAAAAACCCTGTAAGAGCACTAGTAATTCCTATAATCCATTGTTTTCATAGAAAATAGAAAAAGACATATTCCATATTTTCACAGATTTACAGGTAAGTTTCTGAAAAGTAAAATATTGATAAAACAAACACAAAGAAATGAAACAGAGAAATTAATGATATTATTTATTTCTGTCCTCAAAGAACTTATATGCCTGTATCTTCAGCGGTATTATTACAAACTTTAACAAAACAGTTATGGGAAGTTGTTACTGCTCCTGTTTAAACATCATCCTTAGTAAGCAATTTTAGTCTCTTACTGCCAGTTTATCTCTACATTTTAAATATTTGTCTTCACTTATGAGTTTCATGTTTTCATTTGGGAGAGTGTTTTTTATGGAATGCTCTCACTTGAGAGAGTAGCTGCCGTACAAACCAGAAGGGCAGAACAGAAGATTGATGTGGAAACCCTTGTAAAGGTTTGCTTGGCTTGCAATAAGCCCTGACAGATCGCAGGACTCCACAGTCAGTCATTTGTGATGTCCACATTTATTGTTTTGAATAGTTCACTTTGGTAAAAGAAAAAAAGATTCAAAACACATAAGTCTACATGTACGGTTACCGAGGTGAAAAGGCTAGTTAATAGTTAAATCTTATTTATTTTAAACTCAATAGTGAAATGGTACACAACTGTAGTGGAACGGCACTGCACCAGTGCTTATGGCACAGCCCTGGAAGAACACTTACAGACACTATCAGAATGTACACCTAAAACTTAGTTTCTATAGTCTATCAACTCTCACTTTTTCCTGTCTTATTAAATAACATAAGGAAAAAAAATGTGCTGAGATTGTTACTGATGTATGTCTTTTATCGGCAAACATAGGGAATCATAAAAGACCTGATTTCTTAAGTAAATCATGAACATGACATTCACTCCTAAGGAACTGACATTTGCAAGGTTGCCATACTTTTAAAGTATGAATAGCTTTTCCCGCAAAATATCACCCACAATCACTTTTCCCATCTGATGAGAGAAACTTGAATGTATGAACAAGTACATGGTACTTCCATAGTTATATTTTATCCTCAGGACTATTCTGCTGTGTTTCCAAAAAATCCCTTCCCATTATACCAAAAGTAAGAGGAAGCCAGTTCTGACAACATGGAGACCAAGATATTGACTGGGAAACCTTCTTCTATCTTTTAGCATATTTCCCAGGTCTAGTCAGTAACGGTATTTACAGGCTTTCAAAAAAATAACAACAGCATGCAAGTCTCTGATTAATAAAGAATATCTGTATGTCAATCAGAGTCTAGAAAACATCTAATTCTTGAGAAATTGTAAATCTTTTGACATACAGCTCAATTCAGTATCATTGCCAAATTCCATACAAAGACTGTAGCAGTTATTGCTGGAAAACTGAAAAGCAGTGCACTGGCAGATAAAAATACCTGATATTCTTTAAATGATAAATTGACAATTTAATACAGTGGGAACATCTTTTAATAATAAAGTGTTCCCAACTAGCATTATTTGGCTTTCAGTTATAAATTACACAGTAATAAGTAGATCAAACTACTCAGCAAATTCATTTCACTTTTCAATGTTAATTTTCAGCTAACAAAGACATGACAATAGAAAGTTCAACTCTGAAGGCATGCTTTTAAAATATTCACTACCCAATACACAACGCATTTTGCAAACAAGGTAGGACACATAACCTTAATATGTTTTCTTAGCTGGGCTGTTTATAAATTCAGGAACATATTCTACAAACATTGAGATCAGGATACCCCAAAGAACTCAGAGTCATAGAACAAGCCAGAGTGTGTAAAAGTGCAAATCTGGTGGAAAAAAAAAATAGTATTTCAGTATATCTTCTGAAAAACTAACAGCCAATTGATGCAATAAAAAAAAAAATCATAAGTAAAATTTAAAGTGTATTCAATGTCTTCTGATGAAAGATTTTGCCACCAGTAGGTCATTAAAGTATAACCGATTCCAGTTCCCATACTAAAAACATATTTGCAGACCATGTCCCTCTATAGAAAACCAAAGAAGAAAAGGAATTAACTAACGGTTCTTTGCAATGAAATGATAAGCCTGCTTCTTAGGTGAGATACTTGACCAAAAGAAAGTAATGTTTTTCTCTGAGGAGTCAGAAGACTAAAGTCAAGTACTTTTTCCTAATATATTAGTATGTAATGAGGAGAGATGCATGGTCTGTGAAATTATCAGGTTCTAACATATTCAGGCTGCCATGGATCTAAATTAACATTTACGAATTTCCACAATACCAGAGGAAAATCACCACAAGTCACAGAGTAGCGATAACACAAATGTGACACTTTTCCCCTCCCTCTACTCCTCTCTCCCACAAACTGGCAAAACAAGCCGTGTGCATTCATTTAAGAACTTAAGACATTTCCTTTCACAGGCTTACTACAGTAATCCTGAATTAAAGTGACAAAGGCATAGAACATGGTAAAAAGTCCATCTCTAAGATATATGGCTGTAATAAAATACAATTCATTATATATCTCCCTTAAAAGTCAGTATCCATTATGGAGAAAGTTCCTTAAATTGAATAAACATTATTTTTGCAACATATTTTTATCTCAGTCTCTCGTGTAGAAGCCCCTACACTGTTTCTTCATTGCATTTGTGCCATTGGTATTATCAGAAAAGACAAAGTCTCTGAAGTGCTCTTTGTAGCAGTTAAAAGTATCAAGATTCTCAGTAGTTTCACAAAGGCAGTCATACACTTTGAAACAACATACATAAAGTGGATTACATTGGCAGTAAATATTAAGTTCCAATGCCCGGGGAGGGAACGTTTAATGTGAAAATTTGCTGCGTTTGCTCAAATTATTCTAAGGGTGAAACTGTTGTACTGTAGCATTCTCAAAGCTCCATCTGTGTTTTGCCCCAAGACAGATCACTTGAACAGGACAGAGACTTCCAAAACTGTTTTTCTAGACCTTCTTTTATCAGCCAGATATAAAAAGACTTTCAATTAATGAATATTTTTAACTGCAAAAGACAAACATCAGATTGCACACCTTTTTTTCTTCAGATGTCCTACTGAAAGCACAAGAGTACTTAAGTTAAATATATAAATAAAACAAAACAAAACCTCCCGAACCCCATGAACTTGTTTATATGAGGGAAACTTCAGCTACTTTGGAGGTTTCTAATGCTCCCGTCTCTGTCTCTAATCAATGAAAGTTTGCAAAAATCACAGATAGAAAATGATGGTCAGAGTGAATTTCTGGCTCTCTTTAAATCAACCATTTGAAGAGGCAGAAAATGACACAATTTTGTAGGTATTCTAGAACAGGAGCACAATAATAAATACTTTAATTTTATCCCATACATAATCAGTAGCAGAAACTTACCTTGATCAAATGGTTTACCCGGACTCCATGTACGAAAATAATCATCCTGGAGAGGGAGAAACAACCTACATTTAGTAAAACATAAGGAATCAATGCATACATTAAAAACCCACATAATCATGAAAGACAGAAGATGTATACCAACCTCTACTTCCTAGAAAAGGTAAGCAGTAAAAAAAACAAATGAGAAAAACATTACAGTCATCATAATGGGACGAATTACTCATATAGCATAAAACAGTGTAATTCAGAGGCCATTTGCACTTATTAAGTAAAAATATTATTCAAACAATGTTACTTACTAGCATTTAAAACAGAAAAAGTATTTCTCACAGTGCTTATATAGGTAATGTTTCTAACATTGCTTTTAAAATGTTACAGAAGTTTTCCTGTACGTTAAGTTCTAAAGTATTGAAAAGCTTAATTACATTTTTCATTAATGATTTCTCAAAACCAAAGCTGCAAAGTCATCACCAATAAAATATAACTACATTTTAAAGAATGATACACAAATTTTAGAGAAATAATATTCTGCTATGTAGTTTTCAACTGCATCAGTAAGATCTATCATTAAATAAGTCTAATTAGCACTATTTTCTACAAATCATTTTCCTAAACATAAAATAACCTCCTAATTATGTCATCAGCTGTATTAGGCTACAATTTCAAGAAGGGAAAACTTGTATTAACTAAATTGCTTTCAAGATTTTAAGAAATTTGTTAATAAATTATAAAATCATAGCTGAGGCGTAAATAAATTGATCTGCACACCTCAGAAAATAGGTGAAGCAGAAAAATTACTAGAATTATTTATTATTATGTCTTAACTTAACTTGCTATTCTTTAGAAAAAAACATTCAAATGACTGTACCCAACATTTAAATGTCTGCATAAATTAAGGTTCACAAACTGCAGTGGGTGCATTGTCACATCCAGCAGTTCCATCCCACTCGGTAACAGATCACCAAAACCATCATAAAGAAACCTCAATTTATAAAAATTGAGCTACTGGGAAAATGTGAGTCTCGTACAGTTGTCAAAGCCACATAATGAGAAAAACAATCAAGGATCAAGCACATTTTTACCAGAACAAAACACTCTTTGTGTTTTAATAGTTCAACAGTTTTACCTCAGACGGCAGAAAAAGCAGTTGCAGCGCAAACTGTATTTCACTGATAATGTTTTATTAGTAAAAACGTTGTTATGGGAATGCATGCTTTGAAAGAGGAAGGAACAAATGAGCAGAACCTGGAAGTGCAGAATAGAACCACAGTTCTGTACCAATACTTTCACGTTCCTTTACTCCAATGCTGCACACATTAACAGTCTATGAATCAGTGTGTGTTATTTGCCTTTTTAATTGCTATTTTTTGAAAGTAAATAAATACAGAAAGCCATATGTAATGATTTTTTTTCTTTTTTAAATCATGTAAGAGACATGCAGAAATTACAATAGTCTTTTGCAATTATAGCCTTCCCAATAGTAACTATAGAGATGTTACTCCTGTAGTGGTGTTCTGAACAGGTCTGAGCTATCTTTAATGCAATGCTCTTCCATGAATCACATCACCCCAGCTGCATCCAGCTCTGGAGTCCCCAACATAAGAAGGACATGGACCTGCTGGAGCATGTCCAGAAGAGGGCCACAAGGATGACCCGAGGGCTGAAGCACCTCTCCTATGAGGAGAGGCTGAAAGAGTTGGGGCTGTTCAGCCTGGAGAAGAGAAGGTTCCGGGGAGATCTTATTGTGGCCTTCCAGTACCTAAAGGGGGCCTACAGGAGAGCTGGGGAAGGACTTTTTACTAGGGCATGTAGTGATAGGACAAGGGGGAATGGCTTCAAACTGGAAGAGGGCAGGTTTAGATTGAACATTAGGAAGAAGTTTTTCACTTTGAGGGTGGTGAGGCACTGGAACAGGTTGCCCAGAGAGGTTGTTGAGGCCCCATCCCTGGAGGTGTTCGAGGCCAGGCTGGACGTGGCCTTGGGCAACCTGGTCTAGTGGGAGGTGTCCCTGCCTATGGCAGGGGGGTTGGAACTCGATGATCTTCAAGGTCCTTTCCAACCTAAACCATTCTATGATCACATGGGCAAAACTTTCAATTCTTGAAAAAACATGAAAGTGGTAGATTCTCTTTCCATTTCTACAACATCAGTGATGTTCACTCACAATGAGCCTATTTGGACAATATGTTCATTATTAAAATGCTGAAAAGTTGGAATAATTAGAACATAAGGCTATTAGAACAAAAGAGCAGTCATCCTAAGTGAGACCAAAATCCCTTCTAAAGCAAAGCATCCTGCATTATGCTTACGGAAGTGGAGCATGTATAAATTAAAAGTTCTCAAGTTGGCCTCAAACCAACTAGATGATAAATTAATTCTTGTTCAACTCCATACTGCAGACAACTTCACAGATCCCAAATATAACATCCCTCAGGCATTTCTGGAAGTAAGACTTTTAGCTGACTTACTTCTGTCTACAAAGCCACTGATACCTTTCCACTTACCATTCTCTGAATTTTTTCCAAGTCTATTTTTTTTCATATGGTATGACTACATTTGTACAGAGCATTCAGGATGAAGCAGCACTATGCATCTACACACAACACAGTAACACTATTTTGTTCTGTATTCTTCTCCCCATTATGCCTACCCCTCCATTTTCTTCTTAGGTTGGGAGGGGAGAGGTGGGATGAGGGTGGTGGTTTTGTGTTTTTGAATCTTAAATCCAAAATATATATACCCATATACCATACACATCTATACTGATCTTCCTAAAGAGTTAATTTTTCACATCACCTGTTACTTAAAGAAAGTTCATTATTGGATACGTTAAACGAAATCTTTATGTGCCTCTAAAACCAAAATAAAATAGTTAATTGATTCTCAAGTTAAGTAAGGAAATTGCTTCAATAAATTGCAGTTCCACAATTTTACAAATATTCCTAAAGCTATTTAACCTATCACGTGTATAAGAATGTGGCTTCCTGTTACCTTCAGACCTTTCCTGGTCTTCAGTCAATAAGAGCTTGATTATTATAATGTTCAATATCCTCTTCACAAAGCCTAATTTTTCATTATTTTAATATAAAATTAAAACCAGAATGAACAAATACACAGTTTATGGTGAAGGCTGAGTAGCATCACAGCACCTCTAGCCAAAGTTTCCTTTAAGAATCTCTGAATGCAAAGGGCAATGTCTCAAGACAGAACCTACGACTTCTGATTTTCTTCAGGGTCTTCCTTACCTTTGTCCTGAACAAGTTAAAGAGCAGGTTGTAAAAGGATACAAAATAAAGTCACGAATTTGTCACAGGAACTGTATCACTTTTTCAACATCTTTTAGCTAAAGGTATCCAGGCATTTTAAATAGAAAATTCATCCTTACTGCTCTACTTGAAGCTACATGAAACTTCAGTAATTCCTTAAAGCCTCTCTCTGTCTGGAAGACACATAAAGCACTTCTAATAGCCATGTATGATGGATTTCAATGAGTTTAATATCCATGCCTTAAAATTATGCATGTTTAAGCATGACATTCAGTCAGGACCATAGTGATGAAGTGTTTCTAAGAATTGAAGTTCATGCTACAATTACGTATGTACTTTGAGCCTAAGAAGTATTTTTTATTTTTCCTGAAAATGGCTTACCTTAAAAAAAAAAAAATCATGTACGTAGTCTGAAAATCCGACAGCCTTAAGAAAAGGATTCAAAATGACCAAAAGCACCTTAATCAGAAAAGCTTTTTTTAAAAGAAAAAAGATGGGTATTTTGCTTCAAGCACTTTTATTTCTTCTTCGTTGATTTCTATATGAATTCTTCTCCCCCATTCTTAAAAAGCAGTTGCTACATGAGTTCTAAGAAATACACATTTAAGTACAGTAAAAGAAAAGAAAGCTCACTGTCAGATATGATTTTTTTTCCAATGTAGTTATGCAGAAGTTTTTAGCTTTAGATACAGATACAAAAATATGATCCTATTAATCTTTCTCTTGTAGAGCATTTGTTACATCATTTTGTTCATCTCTCCTCTGAAACATTTTCTGTAGATGCTGCCATATATTGCTGACATCACTTGAATTGTTATCCAACAGAAATCTATATTGCTAAAGAATATAATGATGCATGGTAGGTACAATGAGTCTAACTCAGAGAACAGCAGGTGTCCTAGAGCAAGGAGGGCAGTTTCTTCACAAATATTTTCAGACCAAGATTGACCTGAAAAATTGGATAAAGCAAATCCAGCCCTTTTTTCATGTTCACATTTTATCTCTAGTATGGCCTATGCTTTAAAAGCCAATATATTAAAATCAAAGCAAATTGATGTCAGAGAATCCACTGAAGTTGAAGCAGTTTTCTGAATTTATAATTATCTTCCTATTTTATCTAAGTATAACTTACTGCTACAGCAAAGGTTGTACAGCAGGGATATTATTAATTGTGTGACTTACAAACTACCAATTTAGGGAAAACTCTAATAGGCAACTGTTCAATGTGAGGTACTGCTTTGTATATAATGACTTTTCACGAAACAATACTTCTAACAGTTACCAAAGCAGGAAAGATAAAAGACTTCCTGAACTTTATTCAGCGCCAATCTCAACTCTGCCCATATAAAATTCCGCTCAAATTTTATACGACTTACACAATGCAAAAATGCATTTTATTGCTGCCCCCCCAATTCCTAAATAGAGGCTGGTTTGTTTTTATCAAAGAAGAGCTATATACTCCAATTTGTAGATGAACATGAAATCATGTTTCGACAATTTCAGAAACAAAAGTCTTTCAGGCTGCACATGCTCCCTAATATAACTTAAAACCTACAGTATTAGATATAGATTTTTTTCCTTGCTGCCATTAGCTATAAGACTGTTTTGCTGGCTTTAATTTCAAGGAGTTCTTAATGGGGGTTTCTATTCCATTTCTTCTATCTGCATCTCAAGTACATACATCTGCTTCTCATCTGATTTGAAAGCTCTTTACCTCTTTTAGGCTAGTCTTTGCTATTTGGTAGCTATGCTATTTTTAGACTCATTTCAACAAGCCAACGGAATTGAGCCAACAGCCCCACATCACAGCCCTCCATCTGCCTCAGGCTCACTTCTGCAGCAGACTTGAGCTCACCAGGTATCTCCCCTTCACGTCTTTGTACCTCTCCAACAGCAGAGGGTTTGACTCATCTGCACCAAACCTTCCCAGAGACTCCGTAACACAGATCTATATTTTAAGTCCCACTGACAGAGCTGTGGAAGGGTTGTCACCTGATACCCCTGTCCCAGCCTCTTTCCATTGCTGGAAAAAAAGTTAGCACCAATAGTGTGCAGAAGTTTTTTCACCACTTATATCTTGCTCCGGGACCTGCAGCCCAATGTCAGCAAGATTGCCATTACCCTGCAGAGCCTTAAATTGCTGGTCACATGGAAAAGTGTTACGGCAATAAAAGGACGAGACACCATCAAAGTTTCTATCATATGGGAAATCTACCACTCCTAAATACTGAATTTCCCAAAATAAATGACAGGCACAGGCAACATGTACAGAATAAGACACTCAGCAACATCTAAGGAGAGTACTACCCCAAAACATAAACCGTAACTGTGGAAGTGTAAGTCGCACCATGAAAACGCATGAGGCTTGTGGGCTGGGAAATTCTTCAACCCAAAATCTGAACCAGTCCAGAACCCTCACCCAGGATACAGACATACTCTTCAGCAGCATGTGGACACCCGCCTGCCTATCAGATGCTACTTTTCATCTCTACTGACCTGCACAGACATTTGATCCATCATAAGCCAAGCAAGCACTCTGTTGTATAAATGTGGAGTGTTAATTCAGCCAGTTAATTCAGCAGGATAGTGCATGTGAGGGAATAAAGTAGCTACTACACTGACCAACACCATATTTAATATCGCAGCATCTTACGTGTCTCAGAAGATCTGTGAGGGCAAGAAACCTGGACAGACCATGCACTCCTGTGCACATTTTTTTACTAATTGTCCTAGATGAATTCAATAGGTTGCTTAATCTGTAGGACAATATGTGCATGCCTTATGTGACGCCACATAGCTAAGGACCTGCAGTAGAACTAGGAGCAGAACTAGTTCCAAGAGGGCAGGGATTGTTTGTCTAGCAAAATTTTGGCTCTATACTTTCTTCTCAACAAGATCTACCTCTCCTCACCAGCTGAGATACCTCTTATGCCTCCCATGAAGCCACCTTTGAGGATTCCTTTCCAACACTCCAAAGAAATACAGAGCAGGAACCCTTCTTTAGTGAATCAGGGTTTAAACAAACAAACAAAAAAAAAACAGATTTATTACCTGAACTTAAGAAAAAACAAAGTCTAGAAGATTTTTACAGGTTAGCATAGAAAGGTGACTACTGCCAGATTTAACTCCTTTTCCCCAGACTAAGTCTCCCATTAGAAATATTAGTTTAGCCAAAACCACCAGAAGTACTTCAGTGCGTAATGCACCTCAGACAGTAGCACATCACATCCAGTACTTCTGTGAATCAGGTAATCTTAAAAGATCAGTTTAGTAATTTAAAGAATCAATATGAGAAAACAAAATCCAAAATAATGAATCACCACAGAGGTAATATCAGCATTGCTCCTCTGGTAATGAAGGACCTAAACACCTGTAGGCGAGATTGAGCCTTGCTGCAAAACTGCTTTCCTCCTTGTTTGGCACCTAGCCTCCGTGAGCGGGTGACGGAGTGACAGGTGAAAGGATGCTAGTTTGTTGTTCAGTGCCAACCTCCAGGGAGGCTGATGTCAACTTCCTCTGCTGCTCCAGACTCCCAGGCCATGGCACCCCCGAGGCCTGTATTCACAGGGCTGGCAAAGCACAATTAGAATCAATAACTGCTTCCAGCAACTCTGGCACTCAGCTCTCCACACTCAATGTTTATCCCGCTCCCTTTGCCTCATGCTTCTAGTACCGTTGATGAGGCTGGGCTAAGAGCCACCGCTTTTCAGCCTTTTCTTTCTGTTTCACAGATCTCATTCAGTAAGATTTCTGCGGAGGCTATTTGGTACTAGCAGCATCACTAACAGCAGGTTTGAATAGCACAGTATTGAAATCATTTGCCAAGAAATACCAAATGCTCACTAAAGCTTATATTCACAAATACTGAGAAAATACTGAAAAACATTTTGAATAGGAAGGAATTAATATCAAAGCATGAACACTATAAGCTTCTAAATCCCAATAAAATTTAAAACATTGTTTCTTTAAAAGCACATCTCATATTTCTCGTCATGACCAAAAAAAATGAATCATCTTTTCACTACAGACACATACAAAAAGTTTTGGCCATGCTCCTCCTATTATGCTGTCAAGATTCAACTTGTGAGGAGGGCCTTAAAACAGGTATATTACACAACAGGAGCTGTAGCCTTAACAGAGTTGAAAAAGATGACATATGTTAAGGCAGAAGGCCATCTGTGGGACTTTCACATGCCTGGTCAGAAGGGTCACTGTTCATTCTCCTCAGGAGGCTCTTCACTAATGCACAATACCTTGGTATTAAGGCCAAAACTTAGTCCCTGACCTCTGCATACAATGCCACAGTCTGGCAAAGAGAAGGACAACCAAAAGTGGCAGAACAGCAACAGACTATACAGAGAGATCAGATCCCATCTACGGGGCTGGAGAGAATTTACCCAAGTGTGTTGAAAGAAATGGCCAATATGATTGTGAGGCTATGGTTTGTATCTATGAAAAATGGTGGACCCTATCAGGGAGATGTCTGGGAACTGGAAAAAAAGATAGCACCTTAAAAAAACAAGATGTAAGAAGGCAGATGCAGGGAACCATATGCCAGGCAGCCTCACCTCACTCTCTGTAAAGATCAATGAAAAATGTCCTCTTTGAGTCCTCTTCCATGCACATGACAGACAAGAATAAATAGTCAGTGCAGACCCAGCAAGCATTTACAGTGCTTGACCAGCCAGACTGCCTTCTACAATGAAATAACAGTTTTGGGCACAAGGGGAGAATGGTGGTTGTAGCGTACCTTCACTTTACTAAGGCTTTTGATAGTCTCCCATAGTGCATTTATTTGAAAGCGACAGAAGTCAAGACTGGACAGTTAAGTGGGCTGAAAATAGATTACACCAGTGGTCAACAGCTTAACATCCATCTAGTGTCCCACTAATGGCCAAAGCACCCCAGAGTCAGTTCTGGGGATCTTATTGTTTAACGTCTGCAGTAACAACCTGGATAATAAGACAGAGCATAACAACTGAACTGGTGGGAGCAGATGACACTACAAATAGCAAAGGCTCAATCCAGACAGACCTCAGTAACTTGAGGGTTTGCCCAGCAGAAAAATGAAGTTCAATAAGAACTGGACAGTTGTGAACCTAGGAAGGAATAACTTGGAAGGAATGTGGGGTACAGGCTGCAAAACAACTGACTCTATTGAAAATGGCCTGTGAGTTACAATGGACAGAAGGAAAATTTGAGAGCGCTGGATTTATTTAGTCTGGGAATGAGGAGGCTTATGGATGGTTGCCTACAACCATTTGAAGGGCAATTACCAGCTCCTGTCAGCAGTGCCAAATGATTTAAACAAGGTGCAGAGGTCACAAATTGCAACTTGGGAAGTTCAGGCTGGATATGAGGGAAAATTCCTTTGCTAGGAGTGTAGTGCAGCAGCAGAATCACAGAATAGTCAGGGTTGGAAGGGACCTCTGGAGATCGTCTAGTCCAACCCCCCCTCCAGAGCAGGGTCACCTACAACAGGTTGCACAGGACAGCGTCCAGGCGGGTTTTGAATGTCACCAGAGTGGGAGACTCCACCACCTCTCTGGACAGCCTGTTCCAGTGCTCTGCCACCCTCAAGGTAAAGAAGTCCCTCCTCATGTTTAGATGGAACTTCCTATGTTCAAGCTTGTGCCCATTACCCCTCGTCCTATCAATGGGCACCACTGAAAAAAGACTGCTCCCGACTGCAGAACAACCTGCGCATGGAGATCATGGCATCTTTGTTCTTGGGGGTTTTCAAATTTGGCTGGAAAAAATTCACAGCTGACCTGATCAATCCAGTGTTGCAACAGCCCCAACTGTGTGAGACACTAGATTATAGGTCCCTCAGGGGTACCTTCCAACTAAAATTTATCTCAATTGATGAATATTTGCAGTATGTCAATACTCAACTCCAAATATTTGAAGAATAGGAACAATTCTTTTCTACTTAATGTCCTTTTGAAATGTATTATTATTTTCTTTATTCACCTATGTTTCCTGCTTGGATAGTTGAACTGGCATGTGTGTATATGATAGTTTCTAATACTGGTATGCAAGAAAAAAAAAGAAGTAACTGATGACTGGGTAGATCAGGCGAGAAGCTTGGAGCACACCAAACAAAAAGAGAGGTTTGGAATAAGGTAAGTAAACAGAGGAATCACAAAGTAGTTTCTGGAAACCAAGATTTGGGAACATAGACATTAGGAGACAAATGAGCAGAATGGGACTGATACTACTGAAACTTCCTTCTATGGAACATGACACATACCTGGCACCCCAAATAACAACGGGGCTTCTACCACTCATACAGAGCTTGCTCTCTGTTTAGTCTTCTGTCAAACACTAAGAACACATGAAATGTTCATTTTGGTTATAAAAAATACTAAACTAAAAAGGAGCTGGTTTACACATTTCTTGTGAAAGGAAATTTCAAATTTCAAGCTTAAATCCCATTTTGAAACAAAAACATTTTATAAATGTCAAAAAATATCATGGCATGGAAAGTTTGTTTTTGACCAAGTCTAGGCTTTCAAGTGACTTTAAGAACTATAAGTCTATTAGAATTAATAATGTGTCATTACTCCATTAAATACAAATTCCTAGTGTTTTTTCAGCCTGCTTTTTTAAAAACTAGGAAATTTTATAAGCAAATCTTTGATGAATTAGTATCATTAAAATCAAGTCCAGAATCCAATTAGATCAAGTGCTAAATTCAGTGCCTCAGAGCTAATGGAGTATGTCAAATGTTATTAAAATGCTATATAGACTGCTAAATGCTCAGCTCAAAGGTTATGACTCTAAAGAGCATACACTCATGATCTCTATCTCATCTCATCCCTCCTGCTACTAAAGAGAACAATGGCACCTCGTTTTCTTTACCTTTCTTTTTATTCTGAACATGAGTATTTTTTAAAGCATTTTGTGTTCTCAAGATCATTTTAGAAATCCAAGAGGAAATTATTATTGTCTTCAGAGCAGTTTGAGCAGGAAGATCAAACACTAGGTTCACAAACGAAACAAGTTGGATAGAATGAAATAATTTTTTTTTTTTCATTCTATTATAGGCAGTGAACAGTATACAGGGGTCTTACAAATAAACAATGTATGATCATTTATCAAAGACCATGCCAATGATGATTATAGAGTATGCATGAGAGAAACTAAACCTAGACAGTTTTAATTTTGGCATTTCAAAACTTTTAAGAGCAAGATCATACAATATCTATGCTCTTTCATTAAAATTTTTGCAGACTACATGATAAAAAATTCATAGTTTAAAACTGGGAAATAGATGCATTTACTGATTGTCTTATACACTAAATCCAAAAGTGAAGATACTATTTGAAACAAGAATAAGAAATATATTGAAAACAGTTTTGTTTTGAAATAGGGAAAACATAGTTTTTTGAACAAAAGTGATTCACAATATGTATAGGGGAAACAACACACTGATCAAGAAAATAGTTTAGTGTTTTTTAGCATACTCCAGAACATATTTAGAAACAAAGACAGAAGAGAATTTTTTTGTTGTACTGCATGAGATAATCACACTTTTGCCTTGCAGCAGAAAAAGCAGGGTGCCACTTTCAAGAGAGACAAACTGGATCTTTGTTCTCAGACACCTTATTAGAACCACCCTCCGGAACAGTATCTGATACAGAAAAATACCAACTTCAGCAGTTTATTCAGCTTACTATATCAATTAAACCTACTGTAGCTACACTATACAACTTAGGAAACAGACTGTTTTCAAACTACTAGCAAGTCAGCAATAACCAGAAGGGAAAAAACAAACAAACAAACAAAAAATCACCAAACCCCAAACCTTATATAAGGGAACTCCACAAAAATAGGGTCAGTTTGACTGACGTGGAGAACCATAGAAAGAAAATTCAAAGACAAGACAGAATTTGCCATTTCTAAATCTCTTTCATGTCACTCTTCACAGCAAGACACAGCAAGTGATACACCTTCCAGTAGATAGCCCTGCAGGTTAAAAAAAGGGTGGATGGCAGACTGGCTAAACAGCCTACTTGGACCAAATATGATGAATAATAATTTGAATAATTATGTCCTTATGTTTCAAATGTTGCACTATTCCACAAATGACAGGAGCTCATGTACCTTATCTAGCCCTCCCCTTCCCCTGCTTTTTTTTGTATAACGCAGTTATGAAAATTGTTGTATTCTGTTCAGTACAGAAGCCCTGAAAGACACAAAGGACACAGGGAAGGCACAAAGACAAAAAAAGTCCCAGTTTTAAGGGTCTACTTAGTGTTTATGAAAGGTATTTGGAAAGTCCTTGGCCCTTGCTCAATTTTTAGAAAACATTTTTTCAACCATATCTGAGGACAGCAAGAGGAAAAATAAATACTACTCGTCAGCTTTCTTTCAGGAAGCTGAAAGATTTTGTAGTTTTAGCATGTCAAGGAGAAAAGTCTGGAAACAGTTATAAAACAGATACTATACTTTTGCTGCCCTTGCTTTTGTTTGCTTGTTTGTTTTTCAGTCTGGAGAAAATTCATTACAAAGATAACCATGAGTCCATATGGCCCTATCAGGCCACTCCCATGGATGAAAGTACGTTTCTCCCAACAGGTAGTCTCTTATGCCAAGGCTCAGAACAATGTTCTGATCTAACTCTCATAGCAGTACACTGTAGAATATTATCATTAAACTGAAATACATATCCCCAGCTGCTACTGACAGTATCCCAATCCTTGAGGCTGTTGCAATTTGGATGCAACATATTAAAATGTTATCCGATTTCTCCTATGTTTTGAATGATAGCCTTTACATGACCTCAGCATTGTGCATCCTGACTATTTAGACAGTTATATGTTCTTATAATTTCTAAATTATGCATAGCAAGCTAAGAACTTGCACAATAAAGTATATAAAATAATTTACACCTGTGACACACAAAACTACATCACTTTCTCAAGAATAAGTCATTCAAACCTCATGTGTTTTCATTATGAATGCTTATATAAATGCCATGAACGTGCAGAAAAGAGATATTATATTGATTTAAAGCTGTATTTAACTCTACCATTGAAACAAGACAGTTACAGACATATCAAAATAAAAAAAATTCCACCTCCTAACCAGCCAAGATAATGTGATACTAAACTGTGCAGGAATTAAATAACAGCATTTGATGTCAACTACACTTTTGCATATACTGGTAACTTAAAGAAAATCCAAGAGAAGTCTTACCAAGCTTATATAAAGTAAGCGCAATTATCTCTAAGAAATACAACCATTACAAAAGGAAACAATCAAAATGGTAATGAAGTTTTTGAGATAGATGTGTGACTCCAAAACCCTACACTAGATATATATGTGTATACATATATATTTTCCCGAATTATTGTAAACCTTTTTTTCTAAAGACAAGATCTCCTGTGAGGGTGCAGATTACTATCACAGTTCACTATTGATATCACTTAATTTGGCAGCATGGGAAAACATTGAGTCTGGATGACTGAAGAGCCATCTCTGCATCTCAGGTTTGGTAAAATTATATACGATTGAATTAGTGTGTGGCAGGGGCAGTGGCAGGGCACGGGGAGGACAGGCACAACATTTTACTGTAAGCAAAACTCTCAATGAAAAGGCACATGTTTTCTATGCCTAATAGCAGTGAGTTATCAGGCTGGCACCTTCCTGCACATTTTATGCCTAAACTGGTGCTCAGAAAAGAGTGTTGGTTGGTCACAAGTGAGGGTGGAGGGAGAGTTTTCTTCAGACTTTGCCACTTCTAACATCAAGTTAGTAGGTAGCACGTGATTTGCTTACTGGAGCCGGGAAGAGGCTGATTAGCTTCTAGGTGCCTGCAGCTTAGATGCTTTGTTCGGATCTGGACTATGTAAAGTAATGCTACTTAATCATAGTTTTAAGAGGCATTATACATGTTATGGGTTATTCAACTGCCGGAGCCAAAATTAGCAGCATTAACAATTTCTTTCAAGACGCTGTTTGCTAGCTTCTGTTACTTGGGAGTTCCTGAGCCACTTGTAGTGGTGGGTGAGCCAAAGGAACTGGATTGAGGGTCAATCTTCAAATGAAAACTATTTGGAGCAAGTTGGTGAACACTGAATTGTGGCAAAAGACTCCTTTTGCAGCACAAAATGTTGTGCGGCAGTTTAGTAGACTGAAATTTGGAGAGAACAGGGGAACTCCTCAGACTCATGTAAGCTTAGCGGTGTTCCTCACAACCCCAAAACTGACTTTGTATTCCTCACTGAAACCTAGGGTAGCTTGTATTCCCAAATGAGACAAGATTTTTTTATTATTATTATTATTTCATACATATACATATATATAGATGTATATGTGTGTTTATACACATAATTCAGTTATAAAGTTAATTGTCATTCAGTCCCACTTCAATTTTGATGCGATTACTTAGTGGATACAGTTAGCATCCTTTTCCTTGAGAGTGTATTGATCACCTAGGTGACTGACTGTTTTTTCCCCGCTTTCCAAAGCTGTACTTTGCTCACCTTCCCAATACTCCCTGCTGCTGTGATAAGCTAACCTTCAAACGTTTGATGCAAAACACTTACTTTAACCAAATGAGAACATACATATTGTAAAGTTTAAAAATAGTAAATTGTAGTCATTGTTCATTTTAGTACCTTCTACACAGGATCCTAACATAATCAAAGGTATTTACAAGGCTGATATAACTTGTCTCAAGTATTACATCGCTTGTATTTTTTTAGGTATATTTAGCTTTATATCACATACTTTTTAAATTGCATCTGTACACACACTACAGATATTATGCTGGTTGAGGTATTATGATAGTTGAGTTGTTTTAATTTCTAAAAACAGTAACATTTTCATCAGTAGATTTCCGAGTATTCTGAAAATACAATCATAATTGTGCATCTACAATTAAGGAATGTAAATAAGGTGTCATACAGTTTAAACTCAATAACAGAACAAGTATAGAGGCAAGAGAAAATAACATTGTTAAGAAGAAAAAAACTATGTTAAACAAGTCAGTCATCCCTTTTTATTTGTGGGATACAAAAAAATTCCCACACTTCTTGCCAACATTAAAGAAGTATAAATTTAGCAAATTGGAGAACACACTAGATAAAGCACATACAGATATCAGGGTGATGTGTTATTTAGTAGAGTAATAGTAATATATCACGTGGCTTGAGAAAATAAAAAAATATTTCAGCAAGTAATACATACTTGAATTGGGTTCCATTATTAGATACTTTCGGAAAAAATCACTTGCCTCATGGAAAAGAAATAGTTACTTTAAACACGATAGAGGAATTTCGGAGGTGTCTTTGTTTGTTTAAAGAAAGCCAAATCAGAGTTCATTTCTTAGAAAAATATTTGCAAGTCTATGTCCCCTGTGCTTAACAAGCAATTTAGGCTTTAGTTAATCTCCTTAGGATATGTACTTCACAACTACAGTCTTCTTTTCAAGAATGTGCCAGTCTTTTAAACAAGAACCAGTAAGGTTTAGGCTCATTCAACCTACATTTAAAGCGAAAAATAAGTTTAAAATTCATAATACCACTAATTACTTCACCTACTCTGAACGTTGCCTAATCAGAAGTAATGTCTACTTTCAAAGAACAATTCTGTTTATTAACAGAGATTAATACAGCACTATGATACTTTTGAGATAAATCAGCATTTTTTCATCTCAAACAGCTTTCTGATGTTCCAATTTCTCAAACACTAGTTCTATCATGACCTTAATTTAAGTGCTTTTTACTCATCCCTTAAGAAACACCTGTCTTGTGACATTTTTCTTTATCCTACTTGCAAATATTAAATTTTTAAAAAATGTTGACAACACTGTACATTCTAATTATTTTTTCCCCTTGTCAAAAGCTATGCTAAGATGGAGTTAACACGAGAGAGTTTCAAATAAAACACTCTTTGGTTATACCAGGTCTATAAACATGACAAGAAGTTTAGGCTGAAGTGACCAAAGGTTTATGAAACCTTGATATCCCAAATAAAAGTAAACTTAAAGAAATTGCAGGTCTTTTCTCCCCCTAAATCCACCCACCATGCCATTATTGTGGAGAATTGTTTGTACATCCTAACCATGTGTGGAAAATTCCTATTTATATATGACAAGTGCCACCAAAAAAAAATTCTCACATGAAGTAAATATTGCCTATGATACTCGGTATCCTAAAATACTAAGATGTATTAAAACTATGTTATTAAACATTAACTTTCATAAAATACTTACCAAGAAAAGCTGGATACGTTACACTGAAACATGAAGGAGTCAAAACACCCTACCATCAGCAGAGGCCACAAATTACCTGAGATACAGTGGCCTTCGTCTGTCTTTCGAATGGCAGGTGTAGGTTTACTAACAGCAGAGGCAGAAAAGAGGGCTCATAGAGGTTCAGCCTCCTCTATAAATATTCCCAGGTATAGCAGGCAATGTTTGTTACATGACACACTCACTTTCGACTCCTGCCCATTCATTTCCAGGGCAGCTGATATAGCCCAAGTTCTAGTCCATATGCTTGCAATAACCCTAAAAATTTTTTGTAAATCAGCCCCTACATTGCCCTTCTCTTAGGTATGTAAATGTACTAGATATCTTTTCTGCACCTCCATTCTTCTGCTTATTTATACACATCTTACCTTCATTTTCTTTTCCTAGCTTGCTCAGCTGTCTCTTTCTCTTATATGTATACCTAGATCCTAACCTTACCTTCATCCTTAACCTCTCTATTAAGCAGAGGTGATAATATCTACAAAAACACACTTTGGTAGCATATGATTTTTTACAACTGTTTTTAATCACTAAATGTTATCTGTCAAATCTGTGGCTTAAGAATAGTCGTCTTCAGGGAAATTAATGAAGAATTGTTCGCCTCCGAAATGGCTATCTTCCATTGTTTCTAAAGTAACCAGAGCCATTAGTCATTTTTGTTGGAAGCAAAGACTGGCTTCAGTCTCATTGTGAATAACAGCCAGCTACTCAGAAAAAGAGCAATTCAACTTGCAGGTCTCTGTAAGAGAACAGTACTTGTCAGCCCCTAAAGGAAGAACTTTTATCAATGAAGCTTAAAGAAAAAAAGAAATAAAAGTGTTTGAAGGCAGCTCAGTAAAGGAATCTAGTTAATTTTAAGCACAAAAGAAAGTCTGAAATATCTGCATTATTCTTTTATTGGACTCATCTATGATAATGAACCAATACGTCACCAAGTGCTGAATTTCTTAAAGAAATTATTCTTACATGCAATTTAACTGTAACTCGAACTAATTGACCCATTTCTTCTAGATCATTAGTGACCACATTATTCTGAAATAATATGACATCTTACATAACATGAAGTTCCTGCTTTATACGAAAAACTCCAATCAACTTTGGCCAGTGGTCCCGTAAGATGCTTCACAATGCATCCCTTGTAGAATAGCAAAACAAGGAGCAAGCAGCAGGCTGTTCCTAAATGGTACCCTGAATGTTGGTATAGATCCTCTCTGACTACAGGCATCCTGAATGTATAACAGGACAAAGTTCTACAGTGAGAAATGTCAACAAAGACCGAGCATGAGTAAAGAAAGTCTCTTTTCCTGTGTTGGGATACAACCAATAGTGGAAAAACTACCCTAAATTTGAGACCAGAATGAAATCTTTTGAAATAAAAGGTCTACTGGCTACTATCCCTGCTTCAGCAGCATCTTGCCCTGTGTGCTGACTTCAGTGAGACACGGTAAATTTTCCAATGCCTAACTCCCATTCATTGATTCTACCAAAGGATTAGCTTATTCACATGAAAATAAAAAGCTGTTTATCACAAAGCTTGGTTCTTACCTTCAAACCGCCAATACCAAATTTCTACTAACACCTTAGAACTATTATAGAACACCAAAATCACCACAAATCATTATTCAACAGTTAAAGAAATGATGTAGTCCTACTTTCACAACCTTATTGCACCCCTAACATCATCCTCCTTTCCCATCCACAAGAGTATTCTGTTATCTCAGTGCCTCAGGTCCTATGCCAGGTTATTATTGCCTTTAATCTCAAACTGAGCAGATTCAGACCTTGCCAGGATGACTGACAAAGGATAATCCCAGTTGACGCAGAAAACCCTGCTGATGCTTCAGTACGTGACACACAATGTCAGCACTGAACTCACAGAGGAGCAGCGTATTAGAGAGGACTGTGCTGCTAGAAGCATTTTTTTCTTCTATGGGACTTAATACTGAAGACTTGACTATTTTACTTTGGCTAAATTCTTGGCAGCTATAATTAAAATTGGCATGACTCTTGCACACACACACAAAAAATTTGGAAGATTAGCCCTTTTAGTGTCCAATTAGGAAATTACATTATGCATTCTTGAGATTTCCCTATCCTTCAAAAACAGAGCCTTCAATTTGCCTTAAAATAGAATTATATTGCTAAGCACTAAAATCTGCTATAACCTGCTCCAGAATTAGATTAATTTCAGTGTTACCATATGTTATGCGTTTGTACAGCATCCAGTGCAATGTATTTTGGGATCTTTCCAAACAGAAGGCAATTTGTGAACTTCAGCCTCTTCCTACTATTTCTTTTGCTCTCTTAGTTTCTGAATTAAGCCCTGATGCAGTGCTCTATATTGAGAATGAAAAAAAAACATGACTGTCTACTCTTTCTAACCAAACAGTGCTGTCTTTTCTGCTCAGAAATTTTCTGTATTACTTTGCTGTAGCTTGTCTTTGTTAAAAGCCTGAACTGAGCTAAGAGAATATAAAAACAAATTAAATGTACTTTTTATAGTATCTATAACCCACAGTATCTACTCACTTCTATTCTATTCCTGTAAGAACCTCCATAGCATTATGCTGAAAAATGATGTCAAAAATCACCTTACTCCATTTTTCATTTTACTATATCAAGTTTCTAAGCCCAGCTTTCAGCAACATTTGCCCAGAGACTTGACCCAAAATCCACATAAGCCAATAAAAGCTTTTCCACAGATTTTCCTCACTTTGGGACCAAGTTTCATCATTAGTTTAATCACTATTGAGGAAAAAAAAAATAAATTAAGAGTCATACTTAATGTATGCAGGAAAAGAGACTTAGAAAGTACAACTAATTATAACAATTGCTGAAACGGTGGTTTTCACACATCCAGCAATATATCTAGTTGTATTTTTCATACTATCCCAAGTTCTAACACAAACAAGAACTACTGATCTTTTATCAGCAGAAATAGAGTAGGTACTATTTACTACTACTTTTTATTTCATACAGACCATCTATATTCAGAGTTTACTTCATTAGGAAACACCATGTAGCACAATCTGTCTTACTGAAAGAAGACTGGCATTAAATCACACTTATATCACTAGTTAAATACATTCTCTTACTTCCATTTTACAGTGATGTCACCATGGAAATGAAGTATTTTTCTAACCAAGATTTATTAAAGATGGCATACCCAATTCAAAAAGATATCCTATGCGTCTGCCAGTACAAACCTAGATTCCCTGCCCAAGTAAAGCTTGGCACTGAGGTGACTCTAGTAGAAAACAGCTGTGACCTCCCATTTCCAAATAGGGAACCTGGAGATTGCAAAGAAAACATAATGGAGAACTCATTATATTAGTTTCATTCTTCTTTGATTCTAAAAGAGGTACACTATATAAGTGGAAGGAGAATCAGACTTTCTCAGTCTGTGTGTCCTCTTTGCCTGGCCTTTCCTTGAAATGTTGACATTAATATTTGATTCCGATTTAGCTGCAAAACCTGTGCTTTTTACAGGGTATCAACTAGACCAAAGGAACATAACAAATAAAAACAGAAGGACTTTAGTAGTAAAAACAGCTATACTTGTAGAGAATGAAGGCTCAATGCAGCACATATAATGCTAATGGCATTTTAGAAAATCTTGATCTACCATAAAACTAACCTCTAAAATACCGCATATATAATTTCCTATCTCTGTCTGAGAGATATCTCTGTCTGCGGAACTGAAGTTCCACAACAAAAACCAGTTACATATCAAGACTAGGGATCAAATCCTTAGTGCCTTTACTGTGTGTCTACCTACAAGCACTATATGTCAGGTTGTCTTAGTTATGGTGACAAACCAGCAGTAGCAGAATGTCATGGGTTTCAAAGTGCTAGTTACAAAATTAAAACAAAACAGCATACCAAATCTTCGCTAACAAGAACTACAGTTAACATTTACAACTAAATCCTAACTCCCTTCTTCTGTCTACTGAAAACGTTCAGTAATAACACACTTCATACATAAATTGCAATCATAGTGAATACTGTCATTTATTGTCTCTAATGCCCTCTATGTGCCACCTTCCTTTTGCTGAAAAAGAAAAACAACAGCCTGAAAGGGCACTTGAGTACATAACATGCAAGTTAATTTCTTCTCAGTGATACCTTAAAGATAGATTGAGTTCCCACTTTTCGACTACTCATAATTTTGCCAGGATCAGTTGTACGGTGATAAAAGCAAAAAAGAAAATGTTTTCCAGGTCCACAGCTACAACCTACTGCATTGGAACAACGATCTCCTCCATGAAATATTTCAGAGGACGTGTCTGCTTTGGACTATGAGGTCAGTGGAGATCTGAAACCTTACAACAAGCCTCTGTACTCAGACTCCTGTTTTCTCTATAGACCTTAAAGTACTGCAGGAAAACCATTGTGCCTGTGAACACAATACATTCCCCCAAATCCTCTACCACAGCATCTCTCAGGTTTTAGGAGAGATGTTTCAACAATGCTGTTAGATCCAAAAGCAGATGACACTCCATCGGCCCCCCTCAAAAAAAATCCTGGGCCTGAGATTGTGTTTTCCCTCCCCCCTCATGTCACTATAAGGGGGGAAGGGGGGGTGAGGGGGGGAAATTAGTTGCCTCAGCAGTAGCAGAGATAAAACAGTTACAAGGCTCAGAGGAAAAGTATGTTTGTAAGATGCCTTGCTGGAGAAATTCTAACAAAAACATACTGATATAAGAAAAGTGGTAGAAGTAGTCTATTCTTTGCTATTACAACCAACACACAGAGATATCTTCACTCTCAGGAGGTAGGGAAATTACTATACCAAAACCACTATGCATACAGATAAAGGGAGAGAGTAACAGGCCATAAAAGATAAGGAAACTTGAGCCAAAATGCCCAGAACAAAAATTAAAACAGAAAAATAGCCCTGAAAAAACATTTTTTTTCAATGCATTTTTGTTGGTAATCGTAGTTAAAAATAAAGATGAAACTATGATTTAATAAAATTATAGTTTTTTCACAAAAATTTTAAATAACAATACTTACCGCTGCCAAATGGCACAAACACAAATCCACCTTTGTAAGACAACCATTTGTCTATCCTATGTTCTATATTCATTTAACTAGAGACTAAAAGCAAGTTTCCTAGTTTGATAGTAACACTTAGCAACAACTTCCGAATTTGTAAACCAGTACAGGTATCTATGTATGTGTGTGTGTAACATACATGTAAATACACATAATTTTTCTCAAAAATGTTCTGCAATTTAACTTCCGTAATGATGTATCATTTGTGTTATATCTAAAAAGAAAATGGGTTATTTATTGTGTCATTCTCCCTCAACTATTTCCTATACTCTGCTGGTCAAACAAGCTAGGAAATAATGGATAATTGTAACATACATTGTGAATAAGGAAAGCACGGAACCATCCTGTAAATTTCCTCAGCAGAACAGTACCAGACCTAATACTCAAAGCTTCCAATTTACATTCACAAATTACACAAAATATTTTCACAAACTGTTTAGTGAACCAAGTTGTAATAATTTATAAGTTATATTTCATAAATACAACAGTCTCATATTTGATACTAATTTTCCTTATAATCATAAAATAATCTAGGTTGGAAATCACCTTTGTAGATCATCTAGTCTAGCCACTGCTTGAAGCATGTCCAATTAGAACAGGTTGCTCAGAGTCATGCCCAGTCAAGCTCTGAGTTTCTACAGGAATGGACATTCCAACCCCTGGTCTAGGCTACCCATTCCCATGTTTGTCCGCTCTCATAAGATTTTTTTTCCTTTTATTTAATTAGGATTTCTCATGTTGTAACAATGTCCTTTACCTCAAAAGACAGTAGAAAACAGCAAAAAGTTCTCATCCTCTTCTCATGCAAACACTTTCCAAGTACATTATAAACATTTCTTAACAGACAATAGGCAAAGTAAGTCCATGCTTTTTTATTCTACTACAATGAACATTTGGTATTACAACAGATTTCCAAGTTTGGGGTTAAAAAAAAAACCACACAGCGCATAAATGCAGATCACAATCTATACAATAAGTTTGTTATCCTCTGACTATAATTTACAGATTACCAAAAAAAATACAGATCTATCTTCTGCCAGTCAGGCCCTAGAATATACTAAAGCCAGCAGTTCTTCTACAGCATAGATTGAATACTGAAGCTGAACCCATTAATATCTTGCCAATTTCTTAGTTGTTACAGTATGTAAGCATTGACAAGCCTAATTTCCAGCCACACATGACATTTTCAAGATCATTGCCCAATAATTTTTTTTAATAAACTACTTTCATGTGTGATGTTTTTGTGTGACAGCTACTGACTGTTCCTGCTTAGCTAATAATAAAATAACCTATGAAATAACAGAAGCATAACAAATATGCCTGCAGCAATAGAACAAGAGGTAATGGTTTTAAGCTAAAAGAAGGTAGATTCAGACTAGATATGTTAAGGAAGAAAATTTTTTACGATGAGGGTGGTGAAACACGGGAACAGGTTGCCCAGAGTAGTTCTAGATGCCCCATCCCTGGATAAATTCAAGGTCAGGTTGGATGGGGCTCTGAGCAACCTGACCTACTTGAAGATGTCCCAGCTCATTGCAGGGTGGTTGGACTAGATGACCTTTAAAAGTCCCTTCCAACCCAAACCATTCTATGATTCTATAAAATACAGTCAAACATATCAATGCCTTTTCTTATTTTCCAAAATACATTGGGCAAAATGGATCAGCTATCTTGCTGAATTATCTTCCTCCAATTATTATACTTAATTGAAAGAGCAAGACCAAGAGAACTGCTCTATAAGGCTAACTATGTCTTTATAATAGATTTCTACTCAATATATGGAAAGGTCTTGCTTGCCTTTTATGATGAAATCTATTCAATAAAGAAAAGCATGTATTTCCAAACTCGCATGGGGCGGCTATTTTTACAAACTTTCCTCAATATGGATTTCTTCTGTCATCATATTTAGGTGGCCATCTTGTTTTTACATTAAATTATTTTACAAGAGACTTGATTCAAGATGAAATGTTAGAATCCTGTTGACAAGAATCTCCCATAACCATTGACACTGCCCTGTGTGTAAAAACAGACCATCAGGTTCAAGCTTCTCTCAATGCTCTAAATACACTGTTTCTACCAGAAAACTGGTTATGAAGTCCAACTCATGTCTTGAATTCCACCACTCCAATCCATTTTTTCTCTGTGTATATGAAACAAATTATTGCTGTTATTCAAAAACGCATATACTTAACCTCTCTAATGCCATTTCTGAAGGAACAACCTCAAGTTCTTCCTCAAATGTGCAACATTTTTTTCAGTCCTTGATGCATGACACTTTGAATGAAAAGCCAAATAAAAAAGACAGAAATGTTTCAAGACAAGGAGACTCTTTCTCCAATGAGTCTCTAAAAATAAACAGGAAATGTGTAAGTGGCTTCAAATACAGCACTGAATATTAATCTGTAGCTTGAAAGAAAATGCCTTTGCGCAAAGAATATTACCAGGCACCAGTCTCACACAGCAGAGGGACATGATGTTAACAAAGCCTCACGACCAGTCAACAGGGTGTATAGTCCTGCAAGCTGAGTGTAGCTCTAACTGTGCAATTGCAATGAAGCTCCTCTTTGACATTAAGTTGTGATCACTGTTTCATTGTTGGGTTAGTTATCTGTAAACGTGCATGAGTCTGCACATGTGAGGAGGTTTGGAAGAGCTGGGAAGCAGAAGGCTGTAATAAAAACGAAAACCTTGAAAAGATGTGATTACCTGAACTGGCATCACCAACCTGTTTACCTAAGAAGTCACTTACATGGCAAATATCCTAATTGCAAAATAGCATAAAGTATATACCACAATAGAAAGATCTTATCCTTATTTGTACCACAGACATGGTTTCAACTGTTTCAGGGTTTAGGGCTGGCATAAAATTGGAAACAGTGCCTTTCTGAAATAACAGCTTTGTGCTGTATTAATGACATACTTGAGGCTGTCACAGAGCACCTGATTTCAAAACAATAAAACTGGATTTCCTGTCATTTGATTTACAGATATGAACTGTTATTTCTGATGTTTCAGCTTCTAGCATTTCAGAGGTACATAGCTGACAGTTGTATTGAATGAGCTTTTAGGTCTTTTGTAAAATCTGTATCAAAGCTCCAGAACACAGCTTTTATTCAAGACACTTCAGGAAGAAATCAAGATTTTTCATGTTGAATTGAAACAGCATACTGCAGTCCAAACAGACAAACTAAGGCAATGAAGAAAAGGAGGACAGGGGGACAAAAAACCACCAAACATTAACATCCTTCTTCATCACAAGAATTCAAGAAGTTTCATTTAACATTGTGCATCCATACAGATTTGCTGTTGAGAAAATGCCTGAGAATCTATGCAGAATTCTTTTCTTTACTGTCAAAATAATGAATTACTATGAAAAAGATTCATCACCTGCCATCACTGAAAGGCAATAGATTCAGCATATCCTATCCATTGGGCCTACTGAACATTAGTAATACGGCTTCCAGCTTCAAGAATTTCAAGATTTTCTAGTCATTCCTTGTCAAATTCAGAGTTTACTGCTAAAACTACAGACTGTTCAAAATCGGAAGAAATAAAGCTAAACTATGTATTTGAACAGTTAGTTGGCACATGGGAAAAATATCTTTTGTAAAGCAATGAGAACACATAGTTTGAGAAGAAAAATATGCTAGAAAGCAGTACTATAATGCTATTTTCCTTCTCATTTTGTTACACCCTCTAAAGGTAATACTGATATTCCTTATTATGTCTGTTTCAAATTCTAACTTCTGAAAGACACTACCATGACAAATACTTAAAATTACCTAAATCACATTACTGGAATGCATACAGTATTGCTCTTTTAATAACTGCATGTAGGGTCAAAATTTTTCCTTCATTTCTGGGTCAAAATCTGAAATATATGTGAGACTACTTGAACGACTATTCATAGCTAATCCGAAATACACGAATACACGATGTCATTCTACTCCTAATTCTTCCATAAGGAAAAGAATATTTCCTCCATCTATTTCTGTGTCTTTCCATACACTTCCCTGTACATCAAATATTCATCAACATGTTCTGCTTGGTGTGATATGAGGCATCTTTTAAGTATTCTTCCATTCAGTCAGGATCAAAATAATTTAAGACAGACATTGGTTATGACATCACACGAGTTTTGGCCAAGTCACTTCTCTGGTCTATACCTCCTTGGCCAGTACCTCCTGGCTCCAAGCAGCTTTTATTTTTCTTGTCCAATTAGAAAAAAAAAAATATTCACTGACTGAATCTTCTCTTTCCCTATGTCTATGAAAACGTTAACTACCTTGAAGCTCAATCTTTAGAATGCATCGCTATCATAAAACAAATTAGGAAAGAAGAAGAAAAGTTTGACATTCATCACATCCATTGTTAATCACACTAATAAAATACTTGAATACTTTCATGCTAGTCACCAAAACTTGCCTTAAAAAGTTGCTTCCTAAGTACATCAAAGCTTTTTGCATCACTGGTGAAACTCAAAATATACAGGGTCTGGGGAACAGACAAAGAACAGTTACAGGTTTTAACTGTGACTCTAGTTCATCCAGAGGATCTCTCATCAGCAGATTTACTTCATGTAACAGTATCCCAAAAGCATGGATTTGCAGCTGAGGGAAATAAAAGCTTCCCTGAACTGTCTCAGGAATAAAGCTAGGTCAAACAAGAAATGAGTAAGATTCATGATTAAAAATGGTAAGAAGGCTCAGGGAAGATCTCATCAACAGATACCTGAAGGCAGCACTCTTTTCAGTGGTGCCCAGTGCCAGGACCAGAGGCAACAGGGACAAACAGGGACACAGGAGGTTCCCTCTGAACATCACGAAACTCTTCACTGTGAGGGTGACCGAGCACTGGCACAGGTTATCCAGAGAGGCTGTAGAGTCTCCATCCCTGCAGATACTCAAAAATCCATCTGGACATGGTCTCAGGCAACCTGCTGCTGGTGGCCCTGCCTGAGCAAAGGGGTTGGACCAGATGACTGCCAGAGGTCCCGTCCAACCTCAACCACTCTGTGGTTCTGTGGAAAAAAAAAACAACTTCCAAAATCAACTGAGTAAGATAAAGCCTTCCTTCAGGATAAACCCCTACTGTTTTGTTTGGGTTTTTTTTCATGTAGATGTAAAGTACTTTCTATAGCAGAAGAAGTTCCAGGACACATGGACTTTCAGAGTTTGTGCAAAAAAAGCCCCAAGGAAACAAAACCCAAAAAATTCTGGATGTCACAAAATTCAGTTCCACATTACACTTTTTAAAGGCATGTATTACAGAGTTTTAACAGAGATAAAGAGTGATTGGTGGATCCTCTACTGTGTATATTCAGCTCCTTATATTTCCATTTGTATTGGATGCACACACAACACAGAGTGAAGTGGCTGCCATAGAGTAGTTTGTGCATAGGGAAAGGCTTCTTTCCCATTGTGAATTCTACAGGAGTTCTGTAATTCTGACGAAACTCTGGCACTAAGATCAAACTTATGTTATTTAAGATCGATTCAGAAAGTTCACATCTAAGGGTTCCTTCTTCTGTAACAGCAAATGGGGGAAAAGGAAATGCAAATACCCTTACATTGTCATCCTAACAGAAACTTGTGATTAGTCAGTAAATTCAGAGACCTATTTTATAGCCTATTGGGGTTTCCACAATAGGTCAGCTTTGTACTGGAGTCATCTTATTTCTTAAAATATGCACTGTCTACTAGCAGAATGTCTTAGATGAGACAAAATAAGAAAAAAAAGGGGGAAACTCCATTACGAAAGAGAACTGTTCATTTGTTCCAATTCATGACACTGAATTTTGTGTTACTGATTTTTGAGACATAAAAAAGAGAAACCCTTTTAGCTCTCAAAGGCTTATCAGAATAAAAGCTCCTTTCCACAGCAAATATCAATAAAGGAGCAAGCCACAGATATTCCTCAGATTTGCAGTTCAGCAAAAATGGTAATCTTGGCAATGCAAAAAGTTCTGAAAAGAAGCTGTTCCAGGTTTATTTATTATGAATGCCAACAACTAATATTGTGGACTTCAATTTTTAATCTGCCTTTGATAATATTCTCTGCAATGGGACTGTAGATTATGTATTTAGAGAACAGAAGTACTTAGTTCTGTGACTTAAGTTCAAATGTTTTCAGTACCAAAATCTCTGGATAAGGTAGTTTTAAACTAACTGTTGGTAATTTGAAATCTCTGAAACCCCGTAAACTTGGTATCTTTTGATTTAGAAGTTGATGTCCTGACCCATTTCATGTCTCCATCTGTGTAAACTTTTTAAAACCAATTGTCAGTCTCCTTACAGCTGTCATTAAAGCCAAGGACTCATTAGATACCATCAATGAAATACAGGCTTGGGTGATGGATCACAACCAACAATATGGGATAAATATCCATTTTCCAGTTGATATGCATAACTGCCCAATGAGAGCTAAAATCTTATCTCTTGGAAACACCAAATATTAGTCTTGAAATACATTTATTTCAGGGCTTCTTGCAGCCTTCTTCTCACAAGTCACTTGACTTATAGAAATCTAGATGAACCACGGTACCAGATCAAATGGCAAGTCCCATACTGCTGTTCCTGACAATAAACCTAGTTCAGCCTCACAGAAATTAGTCACAATGAAGCCTATATATGGCATGTTTATTTCTGGTTAGGGTCAGACCATAACTGGATTCTGAAATGCACAGTAGAAACGCATTACATGTTTTCAGCTGTCCCTTCCTCTGCTCCCTAGGCTAGAGCTTTTTCAATGTAATTCCATTCCTTGGATCTGCTGCTGCCTCAGCCATCATATATTGCCCCCGATCCCTGAGCAACTGAATCTGTTACACCATCCATCTTTAGACTAGGAGGCTGTGCCACAGCACTACTCTTCTTCAGTACTGCAGGATTATGTAAATAGTTCCCAGGGGTAACAAATCCCTTAGTCTAAAATTATAGTAACTACAGTCATCAATTGTGGCATTGGTCTAAAACACCAAATAAGATGAACTGCAAAAGCTCAGAAAGCCCCATCACAGGCCCCTGGTCTTGCACTGGACTATTGAGATTATTGTATCAATGCAGTTCAGTGAATACTAACTAAAAATTGTTCTGCACATCTGCTAAGTTAAGCTAAAAAACTATGTAAATTTTAAACTACATTAGAGTCAGTAAATAAACTGGATGCTCAGCAGGTCACTATTCAGCTGTACTATATATGCCATCTGTTTAGACACTGCCTGCTGAAACTGGTCTCAAAAAATGGTAATCATGGTAATATGCACTGGCACTTCCAACCATTAGAAACAACTTAAATTCAGATGATGTGAAACACTTAACTCAATACTTATAAGGTATAAGCCATTGTTAATAACATGCATTACAAAACCTAAACTTTGTAAAACAGCTGGTTATAAGGATAAGTTTTAAAATAAAAGGGTTTTTAACACTTAAAAAAAGTATTGCTTTGATCTTCCTAAACAAAACTTCATGTAAAAATGAAACATGGGACATGAAAAGGAAGCAAAAGTGATGAAAAATTATGTTAACAAGAAATCTGAAAAACAGAAATTAAGGCATTCAAAGGGAAAATTAAAGGAATTTGGTGAACTAGTATTATGTTTAGTGGTGTTTTCTGATACAGAATGACATCTGACAGCCCCAGTAGTGACTCAGATTGAATCTTTCCAGAGGCTTCTGAAAACCTTTCAGTATTACATGAAAGGCATTCAGGTACCATGTTGATGGAGAGTAACATAAAACTCTAAGTTATAGTGCTTATCTTCAAATCTGTCTCTCTTAGTTGATTTTGACAGGGATTACTCATTCTATCAAGTAGAACACAGGTGGCAGGCAGATCACTAAAGGCAAGTAGTGTCTAACAAATTCGGTGGCCTTCTGCGACGGGGTTACAGCATTGGTGGATAAGGGAAGAGCAACTGACATCATCTACCTGGACTTGTGCAAAGCATTGGACACTGTCCTGCACAACATCCTTGTCTCTAAATTGAAGAGACATGGAGTTGATGGATGGTTGGGGTTGTTCAGCCTGGAGAAGAGAAGGCTCCAGGGAGACTTTACAGCAGCCTTCCAGTACCTAAAGGGGGCCTACAGGAAAGATGGGGAAGGACTCTTTATCAGGGAGTGTAGCGATAGGACAAGGGGTAACAGTTTTAAACTGAAAGAGGGTAGATTTAGATTAGATGTTAGAAAGAAATTCTTTACTGGGAGGGTGGTGAGGCGCTGGAACAGGTTGCCCGGAGAAGCTGTGGATGCCCCATCCCTGGAAGTGTTCAAGACCAGGCTGGATGGGGCTTTGAATAACCTGGTATAGTGGGAGGGGTCCCTGCCCATGGCAGGGGGATTGGAACTAGATGATCTTTAAGGTCCCTTCAAATTCTAACCATTCTATGTATTCTATGATGATTTGCATGTTCCAGTTCACCTTGTCATTTCTGGCTTCACAGCACTGCTTGCAGCCAAAAAGGGCCAATGACCCCTTTATATGAAGTCATCTAAGTTTTCAGATGACAACAGAGAGCATAAGAGAGACTGGACCTTATTTGCTTTGTCTTACAATGAAGAAGGAAGAAGAAACAATATCCCCCCTCAATTTGTATGCCTATCTGCATACAGATTTAGTATCTTAACAGCTTTGGCTGATATTAAGGAATTTATTATCTTGGAACTGGAGTGTTCAGTTCCAGATTCTGAAGAAGAATGTACAGGGGAAAAGTGCTTTTCAGTTCCTATCCTCCCACTATCCATATCATTAACCTCATTGTAGCTTCCCTACTTATACTGAAATATTAATACTGCTCCTGGAATATTTACAGATACCTGAATTTGGACAAGTACTTTTCACCGAGTTCTCCAAATTCACCCAAAAAAGTCAAATGTTGAAGAATTCCTCTCTGTACTATTGCCAACAGCAAGAATTAAATCTTCACTAAAGCACTCCAGTAGTTACATTACAAGTAAGTAACAGTTTGGAATAATATTTCACATCAATTTTATAATGGCATGTTTTGGGTTTTTTTTCACTAGGAAGTAGAGACAGTGTCTAAAATGGTCAATGAAAACTACTATATTTGCTAAACAGTTTGATGGCTTAACACATACATACATGCATGCACACACACGCAAATTTAAGAAACTGCTTTCTTATCTACCTGCTTATAAAGTATTAAGCCAGTTATTTTTCAGAAGTATACTGAAACCATGTAAGTTCTGTTTAAGAATTATGTACTGAAATCCATACACATCTTCATTACTCTTACACAAAGAAGCTTTTCTTTCAATCTTTTTACTTAATTCCACAGAAAAAAATGCCAGATTAGGCAGTTTCGTTACAAGGCACACAGATACACACACACATATTAGTGACACTACTAATAGGAATTCAAGAAAAATATTTTTCTGTGTCCCTCTACGAGATCATGTTATATTTTATTTGTTTTAAATAAGCTGCATTTTAGTTTGTAAGCATTATATTTAACTAGAAAATATTCTTCTAGAAAAAATGAGGGATATGACAATGAAGCAGAATAAACAAATTAAGGCTCATGTTAAATCATAAGCAACTGTCATCATCTAAAGGAAAGTCATTTTAAGCACGAAGAGCAAATGCTACTTTGTAGGTAAGGTTAATCATCTATTTTATAACCTCTCTTCACAAGAAAATACCACATTTGTACTTTAACCTCAGTAAATCTTTAAACTGGTGCATTGCTACCACTGAATACATATTTCTAGTCATATAATAATTTGCAGTTTAATCAAAATAAATTGTTTCATGCTATTTTTCTGGAAGTATAGACCAATGCTATACTGATAACAAGACATTTCAGAAATAAACTTTGTGCTTGCCACAACTTGAATTGCATTGTTACACAACATATACAGTACATATGTTCCAGCTATAAGAAAGAATCTGTTAAACACACAGAAACAAAATGGCCAGAAGAAATACAAAGATTAGAAAACAAAGACACAGAATATGCAAGTCCTACTGAGACAAAAGAACAAACTACCAGGGGAACCAAAATATCTAAATATAATACTGAGTGAAAATTAAGATGACATTACATCACCTTGAACAACCTAAGTCTGCAAGAAAGAAACACTGAACAGAACTCAAAAGTATATTTTCTTCTCTTTACAAACAAAAACACTTGTAGGACAATACAAAACAGTCAATTTTAAGCGTTGTATCATTTAATTTATTTGCAAGTGTGTACACATAACGTACACTTGCAATGCTGTCACTGGAGTTGCAATAGAACACTTTATCAAAACATGAGTTGCATACTATCCCAGTATCTGAGACATAACAAAATGTCTTTGCTAACACACACACAAAAAAAAAAACCCACCAAAACACCCTCACCACACACCACCACAAACTACCAAGAACCTAAACACAGAAGACATAAGGGTTTATCAACAGCCTACTGTCAGATGTAAACTTGAAAATAACGACTGATAGCTTCATCCGTTCGTTCAGGGAACCATCAAGATCTGAATTTCACAGAATCACAGAAAGAAAACTTCAAGTTGGCAGGAAACTCTGAAGACTGTCTAGTTCCACCCAGGCTTCGAAGCAGGGTCAACAAAAGCAGGTTGCTCAGGGCCACGTTCAGCTGGGTTTTTAATTTTGTAATTCACTATGATAACTTGCATGAAAGAAACTTCACTGAAACTTTACATTTAGTCTCTGCCATTTATTCTGCAGCAAAATGTGCCAGATTAATCGGTTGCCTTACATTTTAAAGTAGCACCAGGTTTAAGAATTTAAACTGTTTTACAGGTATACTCACTCTGGGGATATGCAACCTTTCTCTGAGTTTCACTGACACAAGGCCCATTTGGGACCTCCCTCAAAAAAACCTTTGAGTGATATTAGAGTCAGCCTTCTAAATGTAACATTCTCTTCATGTACAAGAACCAAGCGTATGTTCCATTAGATGTGACAATGCTACAGTACTGATCCATCACTTTTGTTTCACAAAAATAGATGCTTTTGTGCAAAACATTTATGTCAATTAACTTCTTTAAGTTACACTCAGAACATTACTATTTCCTTCAAGTTAGAAAGCTTGAATATTCAAAAAGTGGGGCTCTTACTAGGAAATAAACATGGAAACAAGAAATAACTTTTCAGTACATGACTTGAAGTATCAACTACCTTCGCCGGAAGTCCTCTTTCTTCCTGCAGTTCTGTGCCTTATTCTGTACCTGGTCTGTACTCTGAAACATGACCGAAACATGAGTATGATGACTCAAAGTCCTTCAAAAGACACATATGGTTCATCTCCAGTTCATAGAAAATCCTTTTCACTTAACAGCTAAGATACGAGCATGCAGTTACAGCCTGTATCATACTGCATATCCAAAAAAGGACCAGTTCGGGTATCAGGTCGAAAGTTTAAGTATTTCATAACTTCTGAATGCTTGACTTTATAACTTTAATATTCTAAGGATCAGGCTAGCATCTGTAAATCAGACAGAGTATTAAGGAATTATTTATTTTTTCAGAGATTAATAATGAAATTACTTGGCCTATGTAGCACAGGAAGTTAGAGTAAGTAAACACTTTTTTTCTTTCCTGGCCTTAAAATTATCAATCAAGATCACTGCTTCCCATTTCTCGAACATTCTCTGTTCTCATTTTCAGGAACAGTATTTGAAAAATTAGAGACTGCCCCGTTTGACAAAAAAAAAAAAAGGTTACATTATTAGAAATACTTGACAAAGCAAAGTTTAGGCAAACATTCCAAAGTAAATCATAAGTTATCTATATTCACTGTGAAAAACGAAGGCCGAAAGAATTACCAGAGTTAGACACATCTCAGGAAGAAAATATTCAATTAAATTAGAAAGGATTTTAAAATATCAGCAGTATCAATCCTTGTATTCCAAGGAGTGAAACTAACATTGCTAAGTGCACTACTAACGCAGAGCCCACCGTACAATTCCTTTACATATCATGCCCAGCTCCTGCCGCATTTGTAAAACAAACCCTTGCTAAATACATGAAGAACTTTTTTTCAGTTTCAATTGAATGAAGTAGCTGGTTAGCCATATTTCTTTTATGTCAATGTATCATTCACTACATGGACATCCTATTTGCTACCTAAGACCTTCTTACTTTCGGTCAGCTTTTTTCTGACCTTAGACTCTTTAATGCTACCTGAGACACTTTGCTGCTACGTAAGTTTTCCTCATTTTCAGTACTCATTTTTGTTTACTCATCAGTTTTTTTCTAACCTAAGACACTTTATAAACCACATGGATGGCACCATACAAATTCAGAACAGGACTTTATAAACACGATGCTGCTTATTCACACTGTGTTCAAGGGGCATTATCTTTCCATCTACCACAAAAATGAATACTTAAAATTCCACTGACCTGACTTAGAACTGCTTTATTGCAGCTTTACCAGAGGAGGATCAGAATAATGCAAGAGTAATACTTTTACGGTTGGACTCAATGATTTTAAGGATCTTTTCCCACCTGAATGATTCTATGATTCTAAATAAGTCATCAGTCTTAAACACTCCACTTCATCTCCATTACAAGGAGACAACTTTAAGCAACAGCTCTCCTACATACACCATCAAGCAGATATGAATCAAGATGCCACAATATTACAAGATTTGCAGCCTATTTCCACAAGATCCTCCAAAAGCATTTGAGAATGAAAGGAGAAATTATGGCCACATATGGCCCAAGCTCATTGAAATTAAAACGAAGAAAAAAATCAAAAAGGAACAAAACTACTTGAAAAAACAACCACAATATGCATCTTTATAGTTTTAAAACTATAGCTTTACATATTTCCTCTACAATGTATAAAAAAAAACAAACACAAAGCAAAAGAAAAAATCCACAACGAACAACAAAACACTGCAGAATAATTACAGCCACAAAAGGGTTAGGATGTATTTGATATCACTGATATGACTTCGAAACAAAACAGTCATAGACTCCACATGCTCAGCTCCTCTCTGCCAGCCAACTTCTCTTTTGTGAATTCAGCTTACTGTCACATCTGAAAGTTTCAACCATTTTAGAGCTTGGGTCAAATTTCCTCTGGATCTAGCTGTATAATTTCTACAAGGAAAAAACGTGCGTGCTTTGACTGACAAAGCCAATTACTCATTCAGTTATTGCATCTATTTCAAACAAGTGTACCAGGAAGAAATTAATTCTTTAGGCAACTTCTATAATTTATTCCAAGTACCAGTCCTTCCATCTCTCTGGAATGAGCTTCAATGTTCATTGTTCAGCCCCAGTTTTTGACAGCACACTCAAACTTAGCTCTGCCGTGATGAATTATCTGCCAAGCATAATTTTTCCTGGAAGACTCTTTCTCCAGGATATTTCCCTTTTTCTCTTTCTTGGATATCTTGTACAATCAGTAACAGCAACAGGATTTGCAGGACCACATTTCAAAGGCATCACTGCTTGCCCTTCCAAAATACAATGTCCACTCCTCTGGTCATACCTTTCCAGAGAAAAGAAAATCATCATCAGAAACTAAGAAAAACAAATACATCAAAAATAAAGTTTAAAAACTTGATTAGTGAAAGAAAAATAAGTCACATGTCAAACCCTACCCATGCCATATTATGAAAGTCCTGAAAGTACTGAAATCTCAATGACAAGGACGAAGCAATGTGAAATCACAGAAATAGTCTTCCTTGTCCGTATCAGTCTCCAGCTGGCGTTTTTTTTCAGCAGTTCCTCAAAGAAAATTGAGTTCAAAGTTGCAGAAGTGATATTCCATACTTAAGATTCCACTCTTTCTCAATTACTAAAACCTACCATAAACTTTCTATTCATAGGAAGTACAGTGATAAATATGGGAGTTGGGAACTTCTCAGAACAGGGCTAATGAATTCCAGTTCATTAATGGAAGTGATGGTTATGCTTACTGATCCACAGACTTTTTTTAAACTTGAACAAAAGTAGGAAAACCAGAATGAGAGGAACTGAAGACAATAAAAGCTGAAGGAAAAATCACAAGTGTTTTTTGTTGCTTTTGTTTGCTGGCCCTTTGTTGGGGAATTTTTTTTGTTCTTTAATTGCCATCTTGATTTTCAGTAAGCAGCAAGGAAAATTACATTATGACCTACACGTGAATTTTGTTTTTCATGCACTGGAAACAGAACATGTTTCCACAGAGGGTTACTGTTATAATAAAATAATAAATTTAGCAATACACTTCAAAAAAAATCATGATATCACCGCTTGTTCTTCAGAATTATTTTTTTTTGATTGCTGGTATTGGCACTGGACTAAAAAAATTCACACAGCTTGTATGTTTGTCAGGGCTGACATAAGCCATGGAAAACAAATTTTTCCAGTGTCCCTGTGACCCTATGGGTTTCTCATGTGAAACTGAGCATAGATTCAATGAAAAGTACCTTTTCTGTTCTCAAAGTGCATGGTCCCTGTCAAGACTGAGAACCCACTAGAGTATCCATTACTTATGCCACATAGACTTTTCCTATTTTCTTTATGAAAACTATTCTGTCTTCACTTCTAAATTTCATATGAATCCATCTTGTATTCATTCCATGAGACTTCCTGTGCATTTAAATACTTCCATTTACACACGTTTCTGTTTTTAAAATATATGCCATTGTATTTAGGCAACTAACCCCTGTCCCATGGAACCACCTAGCCCAGGTTCCATCTCCAACTGGAGCCAAGAACAGATAGCTACAATCTGTTATTTAACAGATAAAGACTGACAGACAAACAGATAGAGGTCTTTAGAGGAAAAAAAAAAAACAAAAAAGAAAGCAATATCCCTCAGTCACCATTCCTTCTCCATATTGGACAGTCCTAAAATATTAAATGGCTTCATATGAGAATCTCCTCTTCTTCATACTGTCTATCACTTCTTTTGCTCTTCTTAATATTTCTTCTAATTCTACTATATCTTGAGGGGTAGGCAGGGGGGGAATGATAATACACACAATGCGGCCATAGAATTATCCAGGAACTTAACCATATCTTCTAAAGCTTTTCTATTTTTTCTAATAGTTGCTAACATATAACTTGACTTTTTGTGTGTGTGTGTCAGATGGTTCCTGTTAGTAAAGATAGTTCTGTAACTCATCACCTGAATTTTGGATGTATACTAACTGGAGTACTTGCAGAAAACACACTTCTCAAAAAATTAAGTAGAAACTTTATTCATAGGAATAAGTGGTTCCACTGTTTTGCCCTTTCTCTATTCCATGGAATTATCCCACAAGGCTACAACCAAGTGAAAAGAGAGAGCAAATGAAAGAAAATGCTTAAATGTAACTTCAACAGCATTGTGTTGTAATGACAGTTATAAACAAAAGCCTTAGGTCTCCAGTGTTTTCAGTTCACTGACAAACAGCAACTAAAAAAAATAAAAATTAATCAATACAGTGACAGAAAAATCACAGCTAACAATGAAAAATGATAAAATTTTCAATACTGCAATCTTAAAAGGATCCTTGTCAAAGAAACCAGGGTACGGAGTACCCTTAATACATAAATATATCGTAAGGATGAATTCCTGAAGCTGGTCAGACACACGACTGCAACATGTTATCCATTACAGCGAAAGTTTCACAGTACAATTTCTTTAACAAAGTTTATGTAAAGCAAGAATCTACCAAGTAGCCAAAAAACAAGTCTCCTCCTATAATCTGAAGTGCAGTAATGAGCATGAACATCTGATAACACCCGTACTGTATGCTGATGCATCTTACTTTTCAAAAAAAAAAAAAACACATTAAAGAAAACTAAAACTTACTGAAATCTTCATGCATACCTTATCCAACAGCATGACTTCAAAGTCCCATGAGGAGTTAAGTCAACCATTTTAATTCAATAATTTCAAGAATTCACTGAGTTTCCACACAGAAACAACATATTTCATAATGTTTCTTAGATAGTGTGACTCATTAGGACTCTAAAATGTCTGAGTCATTTTTTGTTTTATCTGTTTGCCAAAGTGTTTATTTTGCTTTAGAGAAAGGACAGTAATAACTTTAAAAGATGAAACTATAATTAAGTTCATCAAAACAAGTTTTACACATGTATTTAAGTACATACAAAATTAAATAAGCTCCAGCTGTTTTGGTCAAAAAGAGAACATATAGCGAAAGAAGAAAAAACAGTAATGCAAACTGAGTGGGACAGAGGACTAAAAGTACTCAACTCAGTCAACACTGATGAAGTGGGTAATTGTCCTTTTAAGAGAGGAATACATGTGAGGGAGTAATTCAGCACTAATTCATCATGTAATGCTTCTAAATTAGAAGCTAAATTGGAGTCTGGGAGAAGCAGCTACCTCTGACTTCAACCATTTATGAGCAACGTATGATTACAGCAGCAAATCAAAGTTTGAAAAGTGCTCTTATAGATAAAACGAAGGTAAATTATGTGAAGGTCTTGTCTCTCACAGCAGGCTTCATAGCAGGACAGCAGTGCAAGCAAACATAGGAGAAGCAAGGAAAAGGCAGAACTCTGGCAAGACAGAGAGAAGTACTCAAAGCTGCAGAAATTTTATGTAGCTTTGATAAAAGCCGTGCAAGATATGAACTGGCAACACGGAGTACTGAGTCTGGCTGGGATGGAGTTCCTTTTTGTCACAGCAGCATGGTGTTCAGTTTCACGACCAAAACAGTGTTGGTTACACACCAATGTTTTAGCTTTTGCTGAGCAGTGCTCAAACAGTATCAGTTAGTCCCAGAACTAACCCAAAACTAAAGCCTTCTCTGTTTCTCACTCTGCCCTCCCAGCAGGCGGGTGAGAGGTAGGCAAGAGGATAGGAGGGGATGCAGCTGGGACAGCTAAACCAAATTGACCAAAGCAATATTCCATGCCACATAACAACATGGCCAGCAGTAAAAAGCAGGAGAGAGTCTTTCCAAGGTGGCTGCTGCTCAGAGACTGGCTGGGCATCAATCTGCTTTGTGGGAGGTGGTGAGTGATTGCCTTTGCATCACTTAGTTCTTTTTTCTTCTTTTGTTGCTTCATTTATTGAACTGTCTTTATCTTGACCCATGAGATTTTCCATGCTTTAGCTCTTCCTGTTCTCTCCTAAACCCTACTAAGGGGGAAAGGAGGGCCCATGCAGGAGTGAGCAAGCAGCTGGTGGAGGTTAACTTGCCAGCTGGGGTCAACCAACCACACAGGGGCATCAGTAAAGTGGCTACAGCTGTTAAACATTTACTTCCAAACTTAAAATGCCATTTGCTTCTTTTTTGGTATTATCTAACTTGACACTGAAGGAAAAAAACCCCAGAGTTATTAGCATGTACCACTCCATTCTCCAAGTCCATGTTTGGAAGTTACAAGTATCTGCGTACTGCTGCCAGTGCACATCATCAGCCTGCATCTAAATTGAAATATCCATATTCCCAAATCCAGCATGCATCTTAAAGGAAGAGGGAATCAAAAACTGAATTCTTCCTGTTTAAAATATGGTTTTGATGTTACAGTGCTATCATATACTGGTTATTATACCATAACCTAATAACCTACACAGTCTCTATGGTCCCTTACACAGATTGAGGAAGCTGGGATGAGGAAAAAGACAATTCACATATGAAGACACCTTTGCCCTACAATCATTTGTCTCCTATATACCAATAGGTGAAAGAAGTAGGGAGAAAAAAAAAGAGGTGGAAAAAAAAGAAGACAACACCATAACCACACAGGTCTGTTGGAGGTAAAGAATAACTACACTTACAGTTGAGAGAAAAAACAATGATCTTCAGTCTATGACCACAAAAAAACCTTGAAATCGGAAGATGCAATAGCTAGTTGCAACATTCAAGCAGGAAGAGAGTAACTGGCTCTTAGTGAACTTTTAGGGGCATAAGGTTCAAGCAATGAAGAATACTTGATGCTACCTTTAAAGATTCCTTACTGACAGGAGACCCACATAAGCTCTGTAGACCTCAAAGAAACTGAAATGTGATATCAAAGTATACAACAAGTAGCAGTTTACTTCAATGACTGAATTTTAAGATTACCTCACTCTTTACTATTAATGTAGCTTTATGGACTTAAATATATATGCACACACACACATATATATAAATGGAAACATTTTTGCACTAGATGATAAAAATATAAAACCAAAACATTATTAACTTAAAAACACGCACATGCTCACTCGAATAGGCAAAGCTCTGGCATATGCCTACACCTTCTGTTTTGCCATCACCAACTGCCAAATGATATCCTCTACTTTTTTTCCTCATTACCTATCAGACAGTTCTATAATACCAGCTTCAATTACCTCCACAGCAAACCTAAATGAAGCATAAATTCAACACTCCTGAACATTCCAAAAACACACTTCATGTACTCATCCTCCAAATTACACTGGAGTTACTGAAAACTATACGTTGCCTTTTGCTTCGTTTATTTAATGTTCTTCTTGAGAAAACAAAGGAGCAAAAAGTGTAGATTATTAATTTTGGAACCTTACAGGTGATCTGCACAATCTTAAAACTGTTTCTTGTCTCCTGTTTGAAGCCTCTATGTTCCAAAATTGGAGACACAAGGTACCATCACAAAGTTTAAGACTTTTATCCACTATTATTCCACTCACTGTTTTGTACCATATAGACACTGAGGGCCCATTATATCTGCTAAGGTTTTGTCAATGGCCTCATTATTTTAGATTCTTCTATAATTAATTTAATAGGCCATATACCTATCACACTTCTAGTTTATTAAAGTAATTTTGAATTTTTTTTCCTTCCTTTATTGACTGTTCCCTACTTTATCAGAAAATTTCATATTACTTTATGTTAATTTTTTGAAGATCAGTGATCTGTGAAGAGAACAAACAATACTTAGCCAGTGTATGCTGCTTAAAAATGTAGAGCACTGTATAAAAGGATTCCAACCCAAATTCTTGTGATAAAAGATTGAAATTTGCCTTCGAATACAATGGATCAACCCATGTCAAAATGTATTTCTAGAGATACTCATTTGTCTTTCTAACCTGAATTGCTTCAAGTCTCTCCTGTTCATTGTAGCAGCAATACACCAGTTCACTCTAGTATATTTGATGCTAAGAGAAAGTACAGAAAAGCCTACATTATATAAAATGCCTAAATACAGCCCGCAAATTGTAAATTTAGTCAAGACTACCACAATCCACAGCTTTTTGTTTCTTTGAAAAGAGATTTCCACACTGAAAAAAAAGGCAATTAGAAGTACCATAGTAGTACCTAACGAGAGGTAAGTTCAGCATGACTATCAAGTTCACCCTGAAAATACGCACCATAATATTATTCATTACTGAAGGCTAAAGATTAGAGGACAGAATACATGAGAATGACAGGAGGGTAGGATATGAAGAGTTACAGTATTCAGTTAACAAATTCTCTGGTACATTGTTGTTTTCTCATTGTCCTTTTTCTCGCCTGATAAACTGATGAAAAAACAAGCACTGCTAAAACTGAAACACCTTCAGGACTTCTAAGTAATATAGATGATTCCTAATTTGAACGCACTGCATCTAACAAACTAAAACAGTTGTTAACCAGAGTTAAAGAAAAAAACATGCAGAACTGATTGTAGCTTGATCAGAGTTGTTAGAATTGGTTTTTTGGTGCACAACAAAACCCAAGCAATGTAAGTGACAACTCAGATTTCTTTAAAAACATCACTGATTTCCAAATAGTGATATTCCCACAGACATTCATAACAGCTAAAAACTCCTTAAGCATAAAAGGAAAATACAACTTTTTTTTTTTTTTAAGTAGGAAAAAGGGATCACTGACAGCCACAGATACAAATCAAGTGCTAGGAAACCAAAAATAACTGAAGAGGAGGAAAAAAGGAGAAATACATAGTGAAACTTAAGGAAAGCAGGAGTAAAGTAATTTAAGCTCAAAATATAACCTTACATATGTTTTTCCTTCGTTATCAGATGGAAATGTTTGTTGATTTACTGTTGAAAATTTGAAGTCAAAAGTATCCAATATATTTTTTGTTCCTTGTTTAGGTAGAAGACAAATCATGTAGTCATAGCTGGTGAAATGCCTTCTATTCAAAAGTATCAAGATATATGATCTATTTTAACCAAAAGGTTGAGTCAGCTCCTGGTTGAATTCTATGGAACTATGGATTAGATATGGTTCATGTAATTGAGTTATGTGGAGTGTTGGTCTTAATTTTTAAAATATCTGCATGGGACAAGGTCTGAAATATGAAATAAAACCATTATCCCACCAATAACATTTTTGTAAATTGTATCCAAGGCTGCAACTACAGCCATGAAAGGCAAAACAGAACATAAAAAAGGGGAGCAGCTATATTACACTTCAGAAATACAGAAAGATACCATAGGAATATGGTTTTTAAGAAATAAATTAGTATTTTTAAGAGAATGGAGAAGCAATTTGAGGAAGGATCTTTAACTGCTTCTCTGCTTTTATCTGCTGTTTTAAACACCTGTTATTGGCAACTACCAGACATAGGCTGCTGGCCTAGAAGGACATAGAGCTGGACTTGTGTGATGTTCCCACACATATTTCATACAAATTACTATTACATAATTATTACTATGTATGTAAGAGATTTATTTCTTGTAGGATGTTATGAGCATTATGTTCCTGACCATATATAAACTTTAAAACTATAAATCTTTTCAATATTTCTATACTTAAAAACGAACCAAAACAAGAGCAGGAAAGAAATTATGCAGAAAGCAAGCCAATAGGTAGCTTAATATCTCTATAGCTGTGCATCATTGGTTTGCCTTCTGCAAGCAAACTGTGTATGTTTCAAACAAGTTTCATACAAAGCCATAAATCTATGAACAAGTACAGTTCAATTCAAATATGATAGCTATCCCCAAATATATTAAAAAGGGAAACTTTAAATGGGAGGATATGTGTCACAACAAACTTATTCATCTGTGATGTGGGCACCAGAACTAGGCACACTATTCTAACAGCAATCTTGACAAGCAAGAGTTGATTGATAAAACTGGATAATTTTCCTAGACAAGACAGAACAATAACCTGAGATTTATAATTTGCTTCATACCATGGATACCATTTTGGTGTATGAGAGAAGCTTTTGATTGCTGGCTATTAAGTGCTTATGTAAACTCAATAATTAGCCAATAAAGGCTACAAGCTGGTCCAAATACTTACAAATACTATTTATTCCTCAACAGTGTCCTCAAATCAGTCAATGTTTCACATAAAAAGTACTAAAGATTGCGTAGGGCTAACAATCTCTCGATATGGTATTGCTTTCAGAAGCACAAATGATACTCAGATTTTCCACTGCAAATTTAAAATTGCTTTTCATGCTTCTCATATGTTGCTTACCTTATGAAAAAGTTCATATAAAGACTTGAGGTGGGATGCAGCTGCCTAAACATTGTGTTACCTAGGAGATTCTACACAACTGTATGATGCTATTGTACATGACACAACACGTAAGGGAAATCTGTACTCCTGGACTGACAGGTGGAGAGCAGACAATAATTTACAGCATCTAAACTGTAACTAGATATCTGTGCTTAGGTAACCCAGTTGTACTCTATATGTCTTAACTCTGGTCAATTGTTGTCTGCCTAACATATCTTTCCCTTAAAATATACATAGGTAAACAGCTTTACATCATGAATATGTCACCCCAAAGCCATTTTCTGACCTGGATGTCTTGTACTGCTATTGTTTCAGAGCCCTTCTATACCATGTATGTAAGTCACACACTTTACCTACTCTTTAAAGCTTGTTATTTGATTATGAGAGCAATACTGACAGAAAGAACTGAAATACAGAAATTTGCATGCAATCTTATCAGAATCCAAATGTTACATATATATCTAAAGTTTGATATATGGATTGAACATCTTGGTTCCAAACAACCTTATTCTTGCATAACTTAAGGAAAAATTGATCTTATTTCTTCTCTCAACTCTGCTACATTTGTAGAAAATATTCCAGAGACATTGATATAGTCACTTCAGATACTATTCTGCAGAAGCATCAGGTCCAATTATGTTTTATTAGAACATGAGATGGTTGCTAAGTGACTCATGAAAAACTCCAGATTCAATTCAAATGTAGAAGAATTACAAAACAGACTGCTAATAGCCAGCATCGTAAAAAGCAATAGGAAACACTGCACATGTGTGGGTTTGTCCATCAATGAAGGAATTGGTTTTTCCTCTAGAAGACCTTAAACTTTAAATATCCACAGTATTTACAAGATCAAATAGACCAACTGGTCTATTATAGAATGATCCACTTAAAATACCTTAGAGAAGAGATACAAAAAGCTGAATGGGTGTAACTACACATTTGATTGCATTAACCAGCAAAAGACAATTATAAAGTGTATGCAGACTTTCTCCCACAATAATTACTTCATTAAGGTGCAGTCTATAATTCACTAACTGCACATTATTAAAACAGTAACAAACCTTGGAAGTAAGGCAGTTTGTTAAACAAAGAAACAAAATTACCTTCAAAAAATGCTGTATCACATAATTATATATACAACATATGTTCATAATGATAAAACAATAAATTGGTTAGGATTACCTGAAAATATCAGGTTTTTAAAAGAATGCTACCACAGAGAGAAAACACACATCCTAAGGCATTAAGGTTCAAGCTGTCAACACCATATCTGAGGCAGTTTTGACTTAATACAAACTGCAGTAGTCATAAGGAATAGTTATTCAATTTTCCTTTCCTTGAACAGTCACTCACTTATCTTACGCAGAGGCAGCAAGAACTTCTGTTTGAAACAGAAAAGGCAGAGAAAGGAAAGCCATCTATGTCAGTTTTTCTGATGCATCTGGAAATCCCTCTGTTGACGTGTGAACATAACATTTTTGGGGAATTCATTTGTCTCAATAATTCAGCTGATATGTTATGAATCACCTTCCGTTGGAGTTGTTCACCATACTCTGCTCACGAAACAGAAGTAACACACTAAGAAATACATCAAGTCCCCATTTTGCAGTTAACTTCCAAAATACTTTTTCTCTGTAGGAGTCATGTGGAGTAGATATTCCTGTTCAAGAACATGAACAGGTAGGTCAAGTCTGTTTGAGGGAAAAGGGAGAGGAAAGAGAAATCTGTATTATTCACAGATCGAAGTTCAAACAGGACAGGAGCTGGCACTAATGCCATGAAAACAACAGTTTCTAAATAAATTCTAAAACATATTTCAATATTCATTCAGGAAAGAATTTGGTGTAATACCATAGCTATTCTTCTTCCAGTTGTACATGCCAAAACCACTGTTTCAGTTTTAAAAAATGACAATATAATAGGACTGAGTATTTTTTTCCTTAAGATTGCCAAATTTTTATTAAGGCATTATAAAATTATCTCCCACATTACTATTATGATACTATGAAGATTAATACAGACCACTGCTCCAATTGTAACGTAGTCAATTCTTTCCTATAATGCAAGGCTGCATGCTACCGAACAGCTCTAGAGGATTTCATGACAATTCAGCAGAAATTCTGAAAGAATGCTGCTAAAGATTCTTATTAAAATAAGATTTTCAAAAATTTAGAAAATAATTGTATATATTGAATACAGCATTTTCATGTGTTCATTGGCTTTGAAAAAGGAAAAGGAACAAAATATACATTGTTGTACATATACTACGCATCATCTTTACAGTGATTTACCAAAATAATAGACAGGTTTTTGTCTCGTCTCATGCTTACTGTGTTTTAATTCAAAAGGAAAAGAGAAACTATTTCACAAATACCAATTATGGATTACTGCGTATCAATAATTGGAAGGATGTACTTACATTTCCTACTTAGTTGGGAGCATTTACTAGGGTGGTTGGTTTTTTTTTTTTTCACTTTAGAGGATTTTTTTGTTGCATTGTTATTGTCGCTTGTTTGTTCTGTTTTTTGAAAAAAATCAGACTGAATCAGGACCTATGAATATGTCCGTTTATTCTGGATTATCTTCAGGTGAATCTCCTTCAAATCCAAATGGGTTTTGTTCTGAGACAACAAACTTCTATTGAAAAAGCAAAAAAAGCATTGAATGTTATCAAATGAGTCTTTAAGCTGTTTGATCCACCATAGAGATGAGACACAAACAAGTATTTTACAAAATTCTTTGGAAAGTGAAAGGTGGGGAAATACCATTATGTAGAATTTTTTCCTGAAAAGCTGACATTTCCAAGCTGAAAAAATCCCTTCATTCACCTTTCTAGCTTCCAGCCCCACCTATTGAAAACTGGAGCCACCAATAAAAGAGAAGTCATTCTGCTTATAGGCTATTCTTTCCTTTAAGAACAGTCATAGGCACACTTTCTCACATGTGGTTTAACACACACGCTTTCTCTAGAGCTGTTACATGAAATAAATGTAGGTGAATAATCAATATTTTAAACAGAGTAACTAAATCCTGAATAACAACACTGGATGTTTGATTTCCATCTTATAAACTGCAACACAATTTCTAAAAACATCTACCATTAAGATCACTTTTTCTGTGCTTGCTGACTTCAGGAGCTTCCTCCTCTTCTACAGACTTTTGAGAGATTGTTACTTCGTTCTGCATTGAATTGCACTGCTCCAGAACAGCATCCAACCTCTGGAGTCACATGATAAAAAGGAAATTTAAAAAAAACTGTCTGAAATAGCTTTCGAATCAATTCTGTATGTATGAGAATGTACGTATTTTCTTTACAAAACAGATGCATGAAGCTTGCCATTTTTCTGTTGTAAGAGTTTCTACTCTTTTGTTTATTTTCTTGGATTCTTTAAGAACTCAGGGACACACCTCCACACAGTGACATGTTCATCTTGCCCACTCTTTCAAAAGAAAAACTTTGTGAAGTGCAATGTCTATGGTCAAGATGTTGCAGAAAAATATATCAAAATGCCACTAAACAAAATGGTCCTTTACTATAATTCATTTTAGTAGGTACGTGTATACAGATGTATAAGTTCAAAATCTCCCTCTACCAGACAGAACAAAAACATAATTATGTTACAACATACTGTCTACAAAACACATCAACTTAAAAGTTGTCAAATATTTAATGCATTCTACCAGGATCATTTTCCAACTGTTAAGTGATCTCATCGTAAAATGAGCAATGCTAAGTGAATCCAATCCAAAATTTCAACAAGGTCATATCAAACCCAAGAAACAAATACAAGAGATATATTTTGAAATGTTGACAAGACTGGCAGTTAAATTGTGTTATAAACATATTGGCCATTTAATCATTGTCTTGCAAAGAGAGTTAAAATTCACATGATCCAAAATTTCTGCACATCAAAGTTACTCAATACAGAACCTGTCAAAGCATTTCTTTCTGTCCTGCAAGACCTCATCTACCTTCACAGTGGTTTGATATAGTGGTTTGATACTGAAGTTTTGACAAAAAAAAAAAACAACTAAAATCAGTGAGTAAACTGACATCAAATTAAGTCACTGTAACTTTACATTCCAACAAGAAATGTATTTAACATATATTATTTGATCTGACAGCCATAACAAAATGTCGAACAGGAAAGATATTCTTTAAAGGAAAACCAAATTAAAATTAAAATATATCTATCAGTACACAATGACAGAAGATAATCTCAATTTAAGATATAAATTTAGTGACTATAATCAATTCCCTTCTGGTTAACAGTTAAAAGGTTATTTCAGAGTGGATTTTTTTATTTATTCTTAATACATTTTAATATTTTACGTAATTCTTTAAAGAAATATATTCTGTCTCTATTTCTACTAACCTAAAAATATATAAACATTGAGATGTATCACCTTTCATAAGTAAACGGAGAACCAATTCAGTATATGCCTCAGCTAAAACTTTACTGAAATTTTGTCTGGTAAACTGGTTTCATCTAAAGGGAATGCAAATAACAAAGTTCTATTCAAGTGTAGAAGGAAACTTCTGGAAATATTTTCAATTACAGAACACCAAAATTTTAACTTGTTTCAAACATACGGGAGCTTCCCTTCAAATTCCAGTGTTTGCAGTTTCAGGGAAAGGGTCTTCAGAATAGTTTCTTACAATCTTACACAACTAAAAACTTCCTGTTGTACATAAAACAGCCTCTTTGATAGCCTAATACTGATTAACGCTCTTTCAGAGTGAGGAGAAGCAAAAGACTCACAGATCTTCTGCTTACAGCTGCCCTCAAAACCTATCCTGCATGAGATGTATAACTAGTTTGTTCATGTTTTATGTAATTCATACTGAACAGCTACTTGCTGTTTCAGAGTTGGTCTTTCAGGTTACTGTTGCCACACAATGAGCCAAGACGATACGACCTCTTCAGTGAAAAAAAAAATTTCTTGAAAAAATATTTACAATTACTGTAGCAAAAAAGCAAATTATATTGGTATGAACAAGTGTAGCTGATTTTCAAGAACATATAGACAGGGGAGCATGTACATTTAGTTTGCCCTCTGGTGGCCAATTCCAACCTTGGCTACATTTAGAGGAGAGAAGCATGCACACTGGGATCATTTTAATTAAAAGGCAACAGATATGTTACAATTACTTTTTCAGTTCTTCATCTAAGCCCTCATACATGTTTTAGCACACAACTGTAGCTGTTAACTTGGTATTCCCCCTGCAGTTTCTGAATACGTATCTTTGAGTGTCTACCAAACCACTGGTACAGATCCAGACTTTAGCCAGACTTAAGATATTTTTAAAACTAAAAGAATTTAACTTCTTTAATCTTCTGGAAAGAGAAAAAGGTGCAGAAGGAGGACTGACAGTTTGGGAGGACAGAAGTAACAGGCTGATTTATGCCACTAGACTTCAGCAAATCAGAGGATAAAAACAGAACTCCAGAGAAAATTACTGGAGTTTCTCAAAAGCACTTGTGAAATTGTCTGTATTGATAAGCGACAACTACAACTCAAACGCAGATTGTTGCCACTATACACCTCTAAGTGTGGAGAATTTGATTCAGCAGAGTATTTGGGAACATTTCTTGGTAGAGTTTGATGAAGAAACTCATAGCAGGAGAGAACAAACGTGAAATAAACAGTGGCTACTGAATTGTTAAATGAGAAGAGAAGCCCTTTCATATGTCCGCAGGGGATCAGGTCTAAGTGGGCTGAACAGAAATGCCACGCTAAAAATTCCATGATTTCCAGTTCTAGATAGACACTTAATCAGATAAGTATTGTTTGAGAATACGTGACTTTCTGTGATTCTGAATAGCAACACATCAATTTGATCAGCATGCAACAGGACATTAAGTTGTTGTTAAAAAAAAAAATCCTTTCCTTTTTTTCCTCCCCAAATTGCAACAGTCTGAAACAAATATATGCATCAACTGTATACTTCCCAGCGAAACCATGAGTATTGTCACCCTTTTTTGAAACCAATTAGCTTGGTAGATTCTCAAAGGGGCTTCTTTTGCACAGAGTTCCAAGTATAGAAAAATCAAAAAGGACTCAAGACTTCAAGAGTTGGTAAATAAAGCCTGTATTTTCAGCAAACAACATTGACATTAACAGTTTATCCCAATGAAGATTCTAGGCAATCCTGCAGCCCCATTATTGCCACATCCAACAAAAGTATCCTGCTTGCAAACATTCAATAAGCTGCCAATTCTGCCTCACACACTAAATAAATGTACACAGACAGCTGCCTGAGCTTTTGGAAAAACCAAAAGCAAGATGAGAATATATGTTACCCTCTAATGACTGCCTACCACCTAAAGCAACAATTCCAAATATTTGCTTGTTGTATTCTGTGTAATATAGCCAAGGAAAGGGACTTTTATATGCAACTAAGTGAAAAAATAACAAGATTTCCAGTGACTTATGTATAATAAGATGTATTACCGCACCTGAGCCAACTACTTGGTTTAAAACAGTCTTCAACAAGCATAGTGCCAAAATTACAAAGTCTTTCTGAATACATTTTATAGATTAGTTGAGGAATTGTGGATGAAGCAACGACATAATTATCTTTCTTAGTTGTAGTCATTTTGACTATACTGGAGATGAGTAGCATCTTTGCCTTATACCACTTTTGTCAAATACCTGATTATTTTGATTTGTATAGTAAAGGAGTTCATGAAGGAAAGAAAAAATAAAGTCTGTAATATTATTTGCTGCTCTGAAGTGCCTTTGTATCATTTTGAAATGACAGTATTATGCCTTTGTGGCTTTTGCATTTCTATCTTAAGTAGTTTTGATATTTGAGTATATGGTGGAGTAAACGGACAGCCTTTTGTCACAGAAGAACTGATTTTTGGATACACAAGTTACACAAAGCCTTCCTTTTCCAGGTAATAATAATAATCAATAAACAAAGCCACTAATGCCAGCAAGGTCAAATGGTAAGCCACTGCATGCACATCAGGATTATTTTTATACCATAAATTTCAATACAATGAAACACAACTGTAAACAAGAAAGATGTGCATGTTACCTCCTTAATGATAAAACATATTTTTTGTCAGTAAAATTGAAGATATTTTTTGTTTCTAGATTTTAGAATGTCTTCGTCTTTTACAAGAAACAACAATTAAAACATTTACTGAAAAGATAAATAATTTAATTCTGTACTTACTGAAGAGCACTTGCATCTAAAATAATTGGGGAATTATTCCTGTTTATGATCATTCAGAAATTTAAGGCTGTCCTATAATGACCCCGGTCATTAGCGTACTTTCTGTATAATTATATTGATTTAAGTTAAGAAGAGAAAGGCTCTACAGAAAGGCAAAAAGAAAGTGAAACAGTATCAAGCGGCTTAATTTCAACAAAAATTTCAAGAGCAGTGAAATAACCATACTGGAGTCCCGGGTTTAAGAACAGTCTGAGTTTTGATGAGGATACAAGATACACCTTTTTTCCTCCAAACCAGTGAAGACAAAACAGGAACTCCCAGACAGTTACATATCGCTCAGTATACAAATAGAGACAAAGGCTTCCTGTCTAAAGAATGTAAGCCTTCTTTCCCAGGTTACTATTAGAAGATAGGAGCATTCTAGACAAAAAGGACTTCCAGGGCTCTTCAGAACAAGAGCTAGTTACTTTTAAAGGGAGTAGAGAATATGGTGGTTCAGTGGACAAAGTATACTTCCAGAAGGAGAAATAAAACATCTACCATGAGATGGTCACAGCTCCATGTGACAAAAACTGCAAAAACAGCTCAGGGCTTGCCAAAAACTAGGAAACTCATCTTTAGGCTACCCCAATATAGGTGAAATCACAAGTCTAAGGCCTGAGGGAACATTCAATTTGACTAAGAGGAGTCAGAATTAAGAGTAAAACTACTTTGCCATATGACATTAGAACAAGGTATACACACAAGAACTGTTTTCCTATTAGGGTGAATTAACTATTTTCTGTAAGGACAACTGTAATTTCAACTATTTTACATTATTACTATGAAACTGCACAGGAGGTTTTAAACAAAATACAATTTCTGAAAGAAATACCCCATACAAATACCACATTTTTTTCCAGTTTCACTGAAGAAAATAGGAAGATGGGACTAAACCTACTTAGATCCTCCTCTATGTTTGTTCACAACAAGTGATGTTCCAAGAGAATCAAAAAATAAACCATCAATAGTATCAACTTTAACTGAACCTCATATAGACTAAGAGATCAGGATCTGGAATTAACACTTCCTATCCCAGTAAATTTTTTTTTTTTTTAAAGGTTGCTGTAACTCATAAAATAGAAGCTATCTAGCTTATCTGAAGGAACACTAAAGAAAAAAAAAGTAAACTAAGATTTTCTTTGAATGTACAGTACCAGTTATCCTTTCCTTTTAAATGCAAAAGCAATGATGATCATGTCATTCTTATTTCCTCTGCACAACACAGACCAGCATTTTTAATTCTCCAGAATTTTTAAAAGCATTACTCTGTATTCAAAACCAGCACTTACTTATTCCCAGCTGCTCAAAATTTCTTTGCTTGCTTTACTCCATTAAATAAAGCTTCCATTTAAAGCACTCAAATGACTTTTTAAAAGTATTTACATGGCCTATTCATATAAAACAGTCTACTTCTGATTCTTCTTTCCAGAATGTTTTCCTCAGTATATCCTGTGGCCCAAAATCACTTTAATTTTATAAGCTGAAGACAAGAGTTCTCATAGTCTCTAATAAAATACTTTTTGACTAGCTAGAAAAACAAATTCAATCAGTGAATGTTTTTAAAAGAACTACTTGCAAACACCTATTGACAGAGAGTTGTCTCTTCTCTTTTGGCTGACAGAGAAAGAATGCCTTTAGTCAGAATGTTTCAGGTGTTAATGAGGCACCAAAATGCTTTCTTGATGCCCCTACCCTCACCCCCCCTTCTAAAAGTCCCTTAGGGTAAGATCCTATATTCAGAATATTTTCACTTTGAACTCTCATTGCCTGTCAGGCTAAGTCTATGTAGGACAATTAAAAAAAGTGTTTATAACGAAAGCTGATTCATTTCAGAAAACATGCCGAAAATAGTCATCACATCCATTTTTTCAATGTTTTGGGGTAAAGTCCCAAGCTTCTATCTTTCCATAAGTAATACATTGTGCAATTCTCTGTTTTGTTTTGTTTTTTTTCTTCAGGCTCAAAAACAAACAGTTGCAGTGAAAAGCTTACAGGTTTCACAGTTTTTCTTTGTACGTACAGTAGCAACTTCATAAATACTATATATATATATACACACACACTGCATCCCTAGATGACCAGAGTATGACATTTAGTATACACAAAGCTGTTTTGTTTGCTTCATTTCTTGTTTTCAGATTTTTCTCCTTTTTTGCTGAATGTTTTTTCCCATGCATGGATATATCTGCATATTATACCTCATATTTCTGTCGTTTTCGCTTCATTTATGAAGTTGGAGTTTTTCAAACACTGACCTTATCTGCTTTCACTTCTTTTTTTCCCCTACAGAATTTAATACTGAACCTTTGATTTGTTACTCTGATCAGCAGCTTTTGAAGGTTCTCCCTGAAACTATTGAAAATAAATGGATGTGGTTCGTTGAGTGACAGCAGAGCAATTCACAGCTACACAGCTATACTTCCTTAACAAGCTACACCACACATAAGAATGTTCTTTCTGTATCTCCCTGAAGAAAGCAACACCTGCTCTGCAGACTGCAGCAGTACTGCAAAAACAGAATTCTTCACAAAATATATATGCCTACACCAACTTGACAGAAAGTACTGTACCATATCACATGCAGGGCAAGGAAAAAGTGTGTTACAGGACGTTCATAGCCACTGAGTGCATTAATCAGCACTTTGTCTTCAAGGTCCAACTTACAGCACACTGAAGTACTCTAAAGATTTCCAAGAATTTCAGGTCGTGTTCTTTCTCAGTCCCACATCATACAGAAAATATACTGCAATATTTCACATTTAAACAAGCTAATCTGAAAATCAGCCACTTCTGTGAAAAATCTGAGAAATAATTAAATGTGTATAATGTATCTTCTCTAACATAGGTGTGGTCATAAAAGGGTATATCTACTGCTCATGAAAGGGTCATCTATTCATCAACAATTTTATTGAAATTAAAAGCTAGAAAAGAAATAAAAATCCTGAAAAGACCCTGTAGGGAATAACATTGAAAGTCTAGCTTATTCTTAAGGAATAACCTTAAACCTGGTTGGAAGTGAAAGAATGTTGAGACAAATTAATTAATTTTTATGCTTGGGTAGATGTTTGGAATAACAGGTTTTAGAGAAAGGTAAGCTAACCACATAACAACTATACATACCAGGACTAAATTTTTTACATTTATTTTTTTAGCAGTATAATACTTCATTGAAAAAACTAAAATAGTCTATACATAAAGCAACTCTTTAACATGCAGGTTCTATATTTTATTCTATTACAGACTGAATCTACAGAATAAAAAGGAATTGCCTTTCCATCCACTTGTACAAAGCACCTATAATTTGGGTCTTGGTCTAATACACACTAACTGTACTTAATTTTAGTCATTTAAGAATTAGCTGTTTCATCAGTACAGACCATCTAGGACAACTATCCTTCTTGACAGAACAAGGTGACCACTTTGAAAGGGTGATACGTCATATACAAAATTACAACAAAAAACTGTTTGAAGCAGACATCTGTCTCCACTTACTATAGAGGAAGTCTGCAAAAAATGAGCTTACACTAAGCTTCTAAACTATTACAGTTAGGCAAGACAAGTCCCAGCTTTACCTTCTGAATACCTTAGTTTCACTTCTCAATAGTTACTCAGTTAAGCAAGGAAAGCCTGATTACCTAGGATAATGAACAAGTTTTCTTTGTTTTGCAAAATCTACCCAAAGATAACTGAACCTTTCCAGATGTGGCTATTTCTGGGAAGAAGCTGGGGGAGCAGAGCTTTTCCTTGACATGTTTTTTTCTCTTCCAGATGCAGCACTGTGGCATTTTACATCTACATAGTAGTTTTAAGCTGTAACATTAAGCAACTTCAAACAAAACGAAGCAATACATTGCTATCACATTTAATTCAACCTCGATCAGAATTAGCTTTCTGCAAGCTACTAAAAATAGTTCATTTAAATTCATTCTTTTTTTCCCTGAAACAAGAATTTTGAAGTATTTTAATGCTGGTATCATTTTTCTACCCAAAAGGAATCAGTATCTCCACTTATAATATGGCAATATCTAATTTACATTCTCCACTACTCTGAAGGAAAGACAATTTACATGTCTAGCCTCAGGTCTTGATGAAAATAACATTCATAATTTGGAAGACTTGAAGAAAAAAAATAGCAGAAATGTAAAGACAGAAAGTAGGTAAGGGGAATAAGGGGAAAGAAATTTCTGATTGTTTAAGGAACCACAGTAAGTGTCCTCGTAGTGAACAGCCTTCCTAGTCCAGCATAAGCCATGGAAGTCATATTCTAATTTCATTTCTTGCCAGTAATAATTTTAACAGAAAAATTAATACATAAAGATATATGAATTGTACTGAACTCCTTAAAGTTTTTCCGCTACTAGCTACCTAATTTTCAGGGTGATAGATGTATCTAGCCATAAGGAACTGCACCGCTACCCTGACATCCTTAAGAAACAGCATTCTTGCTATCAAAACTTTTCACGACCTGGATCTTTTAGCCTTCTCAGATTCCAAGAATTCATATCCCAATGGCAAAGATATAAATTATGAGAGAAGTAGATTTCATGGGGCTTAGAAGAAGGGATTGCAGAAAATATTGGCATTTTTCTGCACTTGTATTTCTACTACCAAAACTGTTCAGAAATAAAAATTAAAATCTCCTCTTGCCCTACCACAGGACAGCATGAACACAATGAAGTTTTGAGGTAGTTGGCATCTGGATTAAAGCAAAATTCCTCCACGAAGACTTGAAGGCAACAAACACTAGTAGTGCAGTAACTATCTACAGCGGAACTGATCCTGAGCAATCCTACCTAGAATCATTCCACGCTGGAAAATTTTAAACATGACAGATTTCTGCCAACTGACTGTTGGCACTTGTGATCAAGTAAATGACAAGAAAAAACTCAGCATGCAAGAGATGGGGAGGGAAACAGGAAAGAAATACAAAAGCAGGAAAGACAGCAATATTGGTCAAATCATTCCCTAGCAAATTTCACATCTTGGTAGAGCAGAAGCAAATCAAGTATTTACTATTTGCAGCTGCAACAATATGCACAGCTATCAGACCAGTACACTGGGGATGGCAATTCAGTACAAAGCACAGACCTTGCACACACCACACCTTCTGACTTAAGGCAGAGATGGTAACAGACAGTCAGCAAAACCAACGCAGTCATCTACAGAGCTTTAAGGCTTTTCATTCCTCTGATGATAATGTTAGCAATTTACCCCTGCCTGGACTGTATTCTTAATGATTAGTATGGAGGGAAAAAGAAACTTATGTAAGGTTTTAAAAGGCTCATACTGGGGGGAAAAAAAAAAGAGAAAGATCTCATGATAAGAAAACCCAGGCACTCAGTAAGCAGAATTTGTACTGATAGCAGATTTGCCCTTTTAATCAAGTGTAGTATCCATTAAGCTCACTCCCCTTTTAAACAACTCTTGCTTTTAATTACAACTCAAATTAAGTGGAAAAGGGATGACCTTTCAGGAGATGGAAACTTGCAAAATTTCTCCCTCTCCAACTGTCACACTAATCAAAGCTGAAAGGCTTAAAAGATAAATGTCTTACTAATTCCTCCATTTCCAGATAGTCTCACAATGAAAAACAGAATCTAATGTACAGGAACATAGTTAACAAAGTAGAAAGGTTACTGTAATATCAACTACTAACTCCTGTTCTAGTATCAATTCCATCTAGACTATCATGAACACACTTAAAGAGTCTTAAGCTTGTATAAATGCTCTCATAATCATAAAGCTGTCATGGAACAGTGATAACAATATCCAATATAAATCACATGCTTTCCCACATGAGTATGATCTTTTATTTTGGTACTTTGGCGTCGAGCTCCTAATCTGTCCTTACAGGAAAAGGGAAGATGCAATAGTCTAAAGTAAATTAAATTACACCTCTAAGAAGTATTTGAACACATATCTTTATTTGCCAGAGGCTGGTTTATCTTTGAGAACCTTGAAGCACCACATCGATAGGAAAAGGCTTCTCTCATTTTGCTGCTAAACAGGCAAATTACTTAAATGTTATGTGTATACATAGCAAAGGACATAAAGATCTCAAACAATCCTTTCACTGTTTGTTTGAAATTTTCTCCTCTCTCCAATCACTGTCAGAGACAGAGAAGGAAAAACCCTTCTCTCCCTACTATTCTAAAATTTTCAGTGTGTATACTCTTATTTTCCTCTCAATTTAATTCTTCTCTTTGCACTTACTCCTTTAGTTAAGAGCTGCGGTTAACCATGGCTGATAAAATACCTAAAGAATTTCCCCCACAGATGAAGGGCTCTCTCCTTCTCTCATACCTACAGCAGTTGCTACGACAAAAGGAATCAAAGAAAACAGCTACTCTAAAAACCAAAAAATAGTCACTTCTAAACCTCGATGATCCTAAATTGAGTCTCAGCTGAAATACCAGAAATGCTATAACAGTATATTTCATTTATTAATAGTATTTGTAGACAGAGTCACTGATCTCCATTGGGTCTTTCTCTGGTACTCATAAGCATTTGCACAGCTCTGAAGTGTTACTGAAGGAGAAAGCAAAATTTCTGGAACGTGCCAAATACTGCTTTTAAAAAATATTTTGTCTTCATTTGAATTAAAATTTAGTTAAAAAGTCAGGAAATTAGGCACACAAACAACTGAAGTATTTTTTTTTCCAAGTTTAAGGTTTAACATTTCATAAGCCAAATATATTTGAAACTTTTTTGATAAGAGTAGTGATTTTCAGTTGCCTCCAAATCAGCCTATATCAGCAATATACTTTTACAACATCACCACTTAACATTTTGTTTCAGAAAGCAACAGTAGTACGTATCCTGCTAGCCACAATATGTCAATTTTTTCAGTGGTTGTTGTTCAAAAATAAGATCAATGAACTAACCGCTGTGTACAAGTAAGTCAACTGTTCTGCAATAACTCTTTAACTGGAGCTAGTAAAAATGAGTTTTCTATTAAGCTACTCCATACAAAGGCACTCAAGTACTCTGTTGTATGACTACACTTTTTGTTCAAAGTACAACACAGATATATCCAAATCATCTCTGCACACCAAATTCAAATGCCTAAATCAACAGAAGTGTGAGCATATATTGCTTTTTGTAGGCTTTGCTCAAAACCGGACAAATTTGCTTGCTTAATGCCCTGCATTACTAGAGCTATACTATTTCTATATTATTATTATTACTTACATATCCTCACTCATTACACGTATCTCTTGAGAACATTTTGCCATGTAGATGCACCTTAAGTATCTCCACAGGGAGGTAGCAGAAGGAATAGCTAAAGCATTGTAGTTTGCTCTCCAACCCTACTTTTTCTACACTAACGTTCATATACATGTATCAGTTGTTGATAGCAATTCTGTAATCAGGATTCATTCCAGCAGATTATTGGTGACTTCAGCAAAAAGTTACCTGAATTGGTAGCTTATACCACTCTCCAAGATAAAACTCAAAGATGTATTTCCACCACTGACAGAGAAAGCACTCAGTAGAAATTAGTACCCACAGGAGTGACTGATGCCCTGGTGACAAATACTTTTCTGAACAAATGACAAAGAATTGTAGCAAGATCTTCCATTTTAATTTGGGGAGAAAAGTAATTTCAAGCTTCTCTCTGTGTTCACTAAAATTGAGATGGCAAGGATGACACACTGTCCATTTATCACAAACTGATTAAAGTCTTCTAACCTTTCTACATTATATGAAAAACTTCTATATGAGACCAAACGTTTAATTGTTCACATTTCAAATTTAACAAGTCTGTATTTTTGCAAGAGTCCTTTTAGAGTAAAAGTATAACAACTTCTAATGGAAATTTTACCTGCAAAAAAAAAACCCCACAAATAAAAAAGCTTATAATTTTCCTACAATCTTAATCTATGCCACACCATGCACGGCAAGGCATTCAATAAAAAGAACCTAGAACATGATTTCCTCAAGCTTAGCTCTGTAATTAGCTTTTGCAAAAAAGTACAATTAACATCTCATCTCATCTGCTTTTTCTTCTTGCAGTCTGAAAAAAGAGAAGAATATTAGTGTCTCAATCCTATAGTTAGTAGTCAAAGGACTTCTATGCTGAAAAAAATCCACCATATGCATATATACGCACAAAAAAACCCAACCCTGCTCCTGCTGCAGCCAACCACAGGTTTGACCTGTTGTTTTGCTCCTAAATAAATCTAAAACACATAATACTGACTTTAAAAATCCAGTTATGAAGAAATTACTATACTGTTGCTATGATTTTTGACATGAGAATATCCTTCTAGTGCGTATGCTGTATATTTATCAACATTTTATTTTGCTGTTTCCCCTAGAGAACCTCTCAGCTTCCTTTGTTCCATTAGTTATCTAATAAAGCAACAGTAATCACAAGACAGAACAATATGAAAAACATGATAGTAGAGCAATAAAAACAAACAGAAAAGTATGTGAAAATGTAAAGCACATGAAATTACTCCTTAAAAATGGAAAGCAAATATTAAGCATACTTTGCCCTTTATTTAGACAATCTATGCTAAAGATAAAGAATTATTCACCGGACAACGAAGTCCATTAATACTAACTTAATAACGAGAAAATTTAATTATATGCAGCACGTTGTTTCTTTTTTTGGTTTTGGGGTTTCTTATTGTCATTTGGGGTTTGGGTTTTTGGTTTTGGGGTTTTTTTTAATAGAAATGTAAGAGCTACATATACCTCTACATATTGTCAATCACCAAAATCCATCAAGAAATATAATGCCTATTGTGAAACCACACTGTAGTATGATGTTGTATGCTTTCATCCTAAATCTGTGATACAGGGGTGGTGAGAAAAGAATACATGCTGACAGAAACATCCAAGAAATGCATAGACTACAAGTAAATTTTATCATTGCAAAACAACTGCAAGAATTGAGGGTGCATAATACCACTGGATTGTAAATAGCAATACATCACACACTTGTTCAAGAGTTTTTATCATGTATTTTACAGTATTTTTTCAATAGTCTGATAGCATATATAACTTTCATTCCTAGGCCAAAGTTTTACCTTGAATTCACCACAACCCATGAGAACCTTTCACGCACAAAAAGTACATCTGGTGATTTTTTTCCATATTATGTTGTATAACACTTAATGCTACAAGTCTTTGAGCATGCAACTTTCCATACCAAATTCCTCAAATACATGTCACTTTGTTTCCTACACAAAATGCCTAAATGAAGACAAATTGACTGTTTACAGTTTCGAACATTTAAGTGCAAATCATCAGATCTGATGAAAATAATTAAATTCGCACAAAAGCCACCCAAATTCCTTTTATCTTTTTCATTTTTTTTTAATAATGAAAAAGCAATACAGAAATCCCACTGGATAAGGTTATTTTCCATCTAAAAAACAACTGCTTTCTTTGTGTGTTCAATTTACTTTCATCTTCTGCTGAATTCATCAATAGTTTTATAGAACCTGAAAAAAAAATTACCAACACCAAACTGTCCCAGGGAAGTCAAAAAACATACAAATCTCATTCAGAACAGTGTCTTCAGAGCACCAGCTCTAGCTGTAATGACAGCACAAAAACTATGGGATTTGGTAGCTAAAGGAAACCTGGCCCATAGTTCACGACAGTCATATTACACTTCATATAGTAAGTGCTCCCCTAGGATATAAAAAAGTTGAGGTCATGCCCTTGACTTCTGCTGTACTTGATTAGTTATTGCTTATTCTTCAGTAAGTTATTGTGAAAGACCTACAAAAAAACCACATTTACCGAAGAACAAGAAGGTTTACAAATAAGGAAAGTTTCTAAAATCCATGTCCTGCAAGCCAGGGTGCAAAATAAACAAACTGACAATTTGTATATTACAGAAATTTTTAGCTTTAAGAGGTAAATCATGGGCAGGGCTGGGTGGGGTGTATCCAGGCACAAAGAAAAATATAGAATATTCAGGCACAGAAAAATACACTAAAAAGATGGAGTACATAGCTGAAGTTGCAGAAACTGAGTGACATATTAAATTTGAACACAATCTTCCTTTCAGCTTTACTGTTAAACATAAAAATTTCAAAGCTGTCCCAAATAATAACTATGTAAACTACTAAAAAGACTTTGGGTTTCTTGATGTATATTCCTCTTGAATAAAGTTTAAAATACTGAAAAAAACAGTGTTTCCTCAGGACAGTTATACCTGCAAATAACTATCTAAAAATTAATCTACAGGTTTCTACCTACCTGATCTAATACTAACCAGCACTAGTAGTATTCGCTCCTGCACAGGCAGATCCCTCCACAAATTCTATGGTTTGGATACTTAGCTTGCATAATAATGAGAAACTTAATTTAAAAGAAGTTTGCAAGTTTCATTGGTCCACAAAAGCAGCAATATTAACATTCTCTAAAAAAAGAATCAAAAAATTTCAGTCACTATATTTCAAGTAGTTCGACAGTTTATAGTATTTCAGGGTTTACGTCTAAAATGTGAACTAGACTGTCAAAGAAACTGGTGCTACAATAAATCTTACCAAAGTAGTGGAGTTTTACTTTCTAAAGTGTCAAAGTAATCTTCTTGTACCAAGACTGTTTTACACAGCAAAAAATACTACATGCACACACATATTAAGCAGTGCAGAAAAATGTAAGTCGCTGCAGAATCGGGATAAAAACTTAATTCTGAATATTGGTATTGGGTCCATTAAATATAACATTTAAGTTCCCATGCAACTAACATTTATGGATAAAAATTGTTTTTCAATTGAGAAACATCTGTTAAAAGTCAGATGAAGAAATGCAAACATTTCTTTAGAATGCTAGTAAAAAGAAGCTGATCTCAGAAAAGTGGATTCAAAAATCATGTAGATCACATCACAATGTAGCATAATTGGACAGGTAGAATAATCTCCCACCAAAATACAATAGCACAACTTGTTGGACTACCTCAGAATTAATTAATGCCTGCAATTTTTGTTTTCTTTCTGCTCTAAAATTAACAGAGACTGACACTTACGTTTTGCTATTTAAGAAATTTATCAAACCAAATATTAAAATAAAATACAATATGAATAAACTAACCAAATTCCTCGCTTTTTGAATATTTACAGGAATATAAGGCACAGAATATTTCACTCTCCACATTCTTTCTTTCTGAACATAATTTATTAAGTCATTACATGTTCCTGAGAGGTCTACTAGTCATTAGTCAAAGCAAGAGGTATACTTTTAATCTAATTTTTTAAAAAACAGGATTTTGGTCACCATAGAAAAACAAACTTTCAAAACTTTGCATACCTTACTTTAAATGGTAGTGGCACCAAAACCCATTTTTGGTAGTTAGTTAAACACATAATAAAAGAACCTTTGGCTGTAAGGAGAAAATACCTTCCAAACTAAAGGAAAAACAACAAAAACTTAAAATTGCCAACAGGAAAATTGAAACTTTCATCTCTGGTAGCCTATGCAATGTTACCTTCATTCCTGCTTCCAATTTCAGCTTTTGCAATCGAAGTCTTATAGATAATGTTTAGCAAAGGAACAAAGTCCCTAATAACACTATAGCATGTTTTTCTCCAATAGGATATACAATCATTCACAGTAATTCTCACACAACTTTTCCACTTGAAGGAAGTATCCATAGCTTCTTTTTTCATTAATTGTCATCTATTTTAAGCCAAGTTCATTTTAGAAAAAGCTTTATGGGAAAATATTTAATGAGAAATAAATTTCAAGCCCACCAACAATAGCATTATCTATACCAAAAGCAGACAAACTCAACAATTATATCTAAAAAAAACCCTATTGGAATGAACAGCAGAAAAAGAAACTGGCCTGATAGGAATGATCTTAATGCAAACTGAGAGTCTCACTTAATTAAAAGATAGCAAGTGATTTCAAAGGAAGCCTACTTATAAGGCTTACATTAACCATAGGCCTAAACTCTTTGCTGGATAGAGCACAGAGCACTCAGGACATGAGAAATTCAAATTCGTTGTGCAGAAATATCTACAATCCCAGTAGCGAGCAACTAAGGAAAACTACACTGTCGCCTTGGTTCATCTTAGAAACTCACTGTCAGAACTCCTCTAAGATTGATGCCATCATACTGAACAATGGCACTGGACTGAATATGAATTTTTATGTTTATATGTTGTATTAACAGATCAGTCTACTAGACCATCTCATCCTTCACAGCTAAGGATGCACTAAACTTGTGTGTTCAAACATTAATGACCATTGTGAAAACCACGACTTGGCATTCAGTCTTATTTTCATCACATTACTAAGAGATTTTAAGGAAATAAGCAAGTTATTTTTCTAGTATAGTAAAAGATGGACTCCTAGAAGTAAACTAGGAAACTGATACAGATAAAAGAATCAGATAAATTCCACTCCTCCAAATAAGCACATATAGAAGGTTGGCTAGCTAGGTAACGAAACATCAATGAGCTAAGAACTCTGGGTACCCAGATGCTTTTGGATAAATATATTCTCACAAATTGTGCTGTTCCATTCTCACAACAAGAAATCATGAACCAATATTCTGTTCTTTTCATGTGATCATAAAACTGTGGGTTTTTTTCTTTATGAATCTTCTAAATTACTCTTAAGATTTCTCCCTAGAGGGCTGTTTAATTGCTGTGTGTAAGAAACAAAATAGAGAGGAAACAACATAAATTGAATATGGACACTAAACTAAGAGAGAAAGAGTAAATCAAAGGACAATGTGGAATAATTCTTTCATATTTGCATTACCTGTTTTTAACTTTAAAGCTAAGGTTATTGGGGTGGGCTAATACTATTTTATATTTAACAAATGAAACACACGGAGTATTCTGCTGTTCCATAAGACTTCACATATTCTCTCAAACTTTTCTTAGAAAGCTAATACATAGTGTTTGAAGAAGAGTTTGGGATTCTCCCTGTCCTAGAAATCTACTTAACAGAGACACCACCCAGTCAGTACAACTACCTGTTCCTAACAGCTCAAATCAAAAATCACTCAGAGCAGCAACGCACAGCTAAACTACAGCATTACAGTCCTTTACTAATTCTATGCTGTTGGAGTGAAGCCCTTAACCTCCTCTTAATCACATAAAACTGGACCATTTCTTAAACCCTTTTCCAAGTGAACAACCTACACTGTCTTCAGGATGTTTCCCCTACCAAGTTGTCCTGGTTTGTAATAGAAATTAGGCACACCATAACTCCTGAACAAAAAACACAAAAATAGTAACTGTATTTCAAAAAGCTGAAAGTGTTATCTAAGAGTCACAGTCAAATTCCACAGAATACACACACAAATAAAACAGATTTTTGTTATAGATATTTAACTTAAGCAAGCACACCATTCACTCCAATCCTTCTTTAAGAAACTTAAACTTGCAGGAGGCAAGAAAAAAAAGACTTATAGATAAATACAGTCTACTGTCAGAAAGGACAAAAATATTCCAACTCTGAACTCTCCCCTGAAGTTTAAATCTCAAACAGAATGCTAAAAAATTCTTCCAAATTAATGGTGTAAGTGATGATAAGAACTGGAATTCTGATCTGAACTGATACTCAAGTTTTCTCACTTTAGGTAAGAAGTTCTATTTGTGATACAATGCAACTATACTGAGCAACTTTCTACTAATCTACATGCAAAGAGAGCACGGAGTTACATGTTTACTAACATTACCCCCCCGAAGTGTTCAATGGTTCCTGCTGTTGACCTTCAGTTTCAGAGTTTATAGTCTCATACATTTAACTGAATAAAACAGAAGAGATCTTGAATATCTAGATCTGGACTGAAAGAGAGAAGGGTTCTTTCTTCACCCCTGTTTTTCCAGTTCCTTCATACCAGAAACAAAAATAATTTCAACTGGTGTAAAGAAGCCATAAAAATCACTGGTTCTTGTCTGGAGCCTCTGAGCAGGGAAACCACCACTGAAATGTTTATGGGAATGGCCAAGGACTTGAACCTGGTATAAAGGCTGGATAGACACGGACATCTATCAGCATGACCATTATCAAAGAAATCTCCATACAAAGAGTGTACATGCTGCAAATCCCTATAGTTGACATAATGGTGATACAATTTCGATTTTCATTTCATTGTCCCCTCATTTCTAATTTTCTGGTGAACCTCATAAGAGGAAAGTGATGTAAAATGTTTTGGTTTTAGAGAAAATATTTAAACATATACAACACACAATCTCTGTGTCTTCTAGGCAGAGGAGGGGAGTAAAAAAAAATAGTTTAATAGATTTCTGAATAAAGATGTGGAAAAATACAAATGTTGGAAACACCAAGTGACCCAGTAACCTTGTAAGAAAATAAAGCTGAGACAGGTATAACAGAACTTCAGAACTCTTAACACAAAGTGAGCCAGATATACCTTAATAAGAACAGAGAACAAACTACAGACTTCAAAAAAGTCAGCCTGAATTATACTGCGGTATATCTTACTTAAACCAGATTTTGATTTGCTGTAGATCCCTGGTTTCTTGGTACACTGCAGTTTGCTCATGTGAGATTTCTGACACAGAAAGAAACACCATGTACTTGTCAAATCAAGATAAAGCACTGCCTACAGATTTACACCTTACTTTGGACATCTAAGAATTACTACTACTAGATGATCCATCTAGTCCAGCACCAGCTCCCAGGGGATAAAGAAATAAAATAAAATCCAGTTTCAGATAAAAGAAACAAATACTGGGTAAATCCATCCCAGTGGTTAGCTTTGCCATAAACACTTATAATTTCCCACAGAATTAAGCCATGCAGCAGATGCTTTACTACCTCTCACGTAATAGGTTATTCAGCCTTAGTTTTTAATAGTATTATTATCTATATAAATGGCCTTTCTGATACAGGATGAAAATCTTGTCTCAGTAATATTGGCTTGCTATGCACTGCGCAGCTTTTTTATGCTTGTCCGATTTTCTTTTTTTCTACTTAATAATTGCTACCCTCCCATTTAACTGAATCTCTGCACTGTTTTGCACAGTGCAACATGGGATTCAGCTAGAGGGGAAAGCAGCGCACATCATACAATATGCAATTCATTGTAGGAGCCTGGCATGTAAGGCAGCACAGAGGCACCTACCTACAACTCCATGAAGCAATGCAGCAAATGAATCAGACACAGACTATAAATACACAAACAGCAACTGTCTCAGATGAATTAGCAAAAATGAAATATTTTTATTCAGGTCAGTGAAACTGAAAGATTGTTTTCTACCCTCACCTCACAAATGAGGTTGGGGGAGCAGAATAACAAACAAGAAACAACTTATTCAGGAAAATAATTTGTTTAAAAAGAGAAATAAAATCCCCAATCAAATCCAGTAGCTTAAGGAAATAAAGAAACAATGTTTTCATTGTGTTCCAAGAAGCAGCAACAAATTAAGAATTCCTTTATAGATAATAAAGCAAAAAGAAAAAAAAAGGAAAAAAAAACCACCACACAACAATCTTGATATGTATTCTACTTTAGACAACTAGATAGGATTTTCTAATGAAAAGAAGTTACCACTGCAGGGATGACTTAGTTTGTTCTCCAGTTCAAGTTTGCTTTCTTTCAATTTTTCAAAGACGCAAAACATATTCAGAAGTCTGCTTTGTAGATTTAACGTTCAAATAATGATTTTAAATAACTAGACTGGCATAATTAAAGAATTATGTCACTTCTCACAAACATCAGTGAACATAGTCTCAGTGACCTCGACTACACAAGGAAAGATTCCACACAATCTGGATTCAGATAGAGTCTAATACAACACTATCCCACTGAAATCCACAATGAAGGTTTGAGAAAGATGAAAAAAAAAAATTCAGCAGAAGCGGTTCACTTCCAGCAAAACTTCTTAAAAATACACTATTTGAAAGAATTCCTGTAACAATTCAGGCATTACAGGACTAGTTGGCTACACATCACTGAGGTTTTTCAAATTTCATGATAGTAATTAATTCAGCATTAGGAAGGTTTTTTTCTTTTTTTTTTTCCTTCTTTTTCCCCTCAATCAACCACTTCTCTTGATAAATGCCAAGCATGAAATGGTAAATCACAATGTCTTTTGTTTCATCCCTATGCTTGATTACTCTTGGCAGGTTTTTTGGTCTAATGAGCAAGCTGTTTCGCTAAAGCTACCTAAGTTAAGCAAATGAAAAATTCAGTTGTCAAATTTGAAAATATATCTACTTGATTTTCAAGCTTAATTTTATCACAGTATAAGTAAATGATGAACACTGATATATTTTAAATCAGTTGTATAAATGTTTATAATTTTACAGCTATAGAAATTTTAGCTTCAACTAATACATTTATTCAGTAAAAAATGTTCTTTCTGATAGAACCAAGCAAGAGTAGAATCTGTGTATGCAGGAATTAAGCATGTGAAAATTACTAAACTTGGTCTGCATTAGAATAAAGATTAAAAAGTAGAAATATCTGTGGAAAAAACAGCATTATACAGATATTATTAATAAGCTGAACTTTTAATTGTTATTAATGTTTGACAGTACCTTGCAACATTTTAAGAAAAACAGTTTCCTAACATTCATGCTGTTGAATAGTCCAACTACACTCAAACTGGGCTGGAAAGTCACAGTCCTATTCTTTGTAAAAAAAATTCTAAAGATTCCCTTACTTTTGAACTAAAGGAATATCAGTTTGACAAGAAAGATTTTTTTAAAAAACATAGAATACATAAGATACTATCACATTTTACAACCAGATAAGCACTGTAAAATTCTAACTTCAGTTTAACTTCACAGAATAATTTCACAAATTTTATTAAAATATTTTCAATAACTTCTCCTACCTTTCTTGGTGAAACTGGAATTCAACACAAACATTTTCTTGAAAATCTCTAGACATTTTGTAGTCATACTTGTCTTGTTCTATGTGATATTTAAAGGCATATTTCTTCCAGCCAATGAACTGAAACTATTGTAGACAACTGCCCCGCATATTTGAGATATGAATTACAAATTATTATTTTATTCTGCACACCACAAACATTGTTAAATTCACGTCACTCTCAGTATATACCCAAAAATGATCTGCAATCAATGGGGTGTTCAACTCTGATGGTAAGATAACATCTGCAGACATGATGAGGTTGGACCTATGAAATACTTCTAATATTCTGTGAGGTATTCTGCTCCCCAGCATGAGGGATGGGCAGAGTAAAATCTCTTAAAATTGTTATTGATCCAAGATCCCCGTTAGCCTGTGCATGTGTGTGTGCATGCACTTACACATGCAGGTGGTGTGCATTCATATTTATTATGAAAACCACAAGAGCTCAACTTTTCAATTTGCTGAGCATCAAATACTCCATAACATTAGTACTTTAAAACCTTCTGGGGAAAAATGCTACTCATGCCTTCAACTTACAGAAGCTATGCTACAATCCAAATGTAGAAAACTTGCAGGAAAAAAAAGTGAGAGTTTCACATGCCCTAAGAAAGTATCATTTTTATGCAGGGAGGGAAAAAAAAGAGGAACTGTAAACATTGCATGAGTAAAAAGTAATCAAAGACACAAAGGCATGGTAGCTTTTGTCCAAATTAGGCACAGAGGTCCCTGAAGATTAAGGCTGTGTAGAATCCTACACATTTATAAACTAGAATGTAGTTTATAAATACACATCCAATTCTAGTGAAAAGCATTGAAATGTTTTGAGATTTTATACATCTGTATTAGTTTAATCTGCAGTACAAACTACATAGTTAAGTCTATTCCTGCATATCCCTCTTTCTACATCTTTGAGACTACACCTGCAGATCTCAGAGCAAAATCCCATGATTCATCATCATGTTACACTTAACTCTGTTAAGGTGTTACTTACAGTAACTACAATGAAGTTTTGGCCATACATACCTGCATTCTTTGAGAGATATTTTCTTTTGAGAAGCCCATGAAAATCATATCACAGTTGGAACCAATTGCTTGTTTTCCTAACATAACTGAGTCTTTTTCTTACTAGTGTAAATAAATTCTGTCCATTTGTACCCCAAGTACCAGAGTACACCAAAACAGGACCTTGTAGCTGCCTACTAAGAACTCCTGAGTAAACTCAGATATATTCAACTTTAAAATAAAATAAGTACATGGATGAAAAAATAAACAGCTTCGCAGTTTAGGGGGGAAATGCTAGATTTATTAAGATTTACAAAAATAGATATGCACTCAGTGTGCTTTAATCCAGTTCACATAAGAAATATTGCACACTATTTGGAGTACACTGAGCAACCTGATAGCCCTTTGATGGCTTTCGAATGTATGAAACTACTGAGCTCTTCATGTTCATGCTTTTCGTTCCTGGGTGTTGGAAACAAGACTGCGTACCTAATCCGTAGTATGTTTCAACACTTGCACCCCAGATTAAGACAATGGATTTATATCTTGGTGAACATCTTAATGGAAATTCAGAAGCCACTTCTCTGTCTTCCTTCGGATTTGAATTAGTTTATATTCCAACATCATTTGTGATTTTTCACGTAAAACTAACTGGCCACAATCACTGACAATACACACAAGAAAATCCTATGAAGGTGGCAGAATAGAATGCCTTTTAAATGGGAAATTAGTATAAAAAAGACTAACCAAGCACCAGCCCTAGTCATTATCATATTTGGGCCAAAGAAGGAAACACTCCCAGATCAGATTAGTATGAATCTAAATGGTATTCTCCCTTATTCTGCTGCAAAACAACGTAAATTTGCTGCCTAAATCACCTGGGAATATTGCAGCTAATTAATTCCCTCACATTGCAGGCCTTAGAGATCAAATCTTTAGCTTAATCTGTTCCAGCAGCACACAGTACATTCTCCTGAAACACTTTTGCCCAACTAGACTTTTTGGATTTAACATAATCTGTCAGGATAAAAGTTAATGAACCACTATATATAGGCAAGAATATTGTCAAATCCTGTGGTCTGTTGGCCCTAAACTCACAGTTTGACCTGGGCTTTCTAAATCTGACCAAACTGGTTAACTTATTCTTCTGCAAAAGTCTGGAGGGGCACTTTACACAATGGATTCCTGGCATTGTTGCTTTACACACCAGCCAACTGATTCTGCTTATAAGAATCATAGTTTGGGTTTTCTGCTAAAGTGATGTTTCAGTCACCAACACAACCACCATCAAATCCTTAAAGATACATGCATCATTAAATATATATATCCCTGATTCTTCATATTAATAACTTCCCTCTATTTTAATAAATAGCTGTTAAAACGCAAGTCATTTTCCATACTCCTCGGTATATGCTTCTGAGTAAGTCCTGTACTTCACATTGCTATGCTACACAGATTTAACAACAGGAATAAATTTCATCATTGATGCAAGCTCAAAAATGTCAAAGGAGTTTGTTTTCAGCTGTATGCAGGCCCCAGTGTAAGTGCACTACATAAAATTATTTGATGACTTGCAGAGTCTTTTTAGAGAGATGCTGAACAAGCTGTGAGCTGACAGTCTCCTTTGAGCCAATGATTATACACCACTTGAGAAAATAAAAAAACTAGTTCATAAGAATTTTCTGCAGAAAATGTCAAGCACTGCACAGTCTTTAATAACAACCTATTAAGATAATATTTTCTGGAAGTGCCAAAATACCAAAAAGTTTGGATGATTTACATGTTTTAAACCCATTCTCTTATTGTGTTCTCTTAAAGCAGTCACTTGTGAAGATAATAACAGAGCAGTGAAATCACAGCCTCATTATAACATGAAAGCTTTGTCATGGGTTAGAATTTCATACCAGCTCTCCTGTCCTGTCCAAGGTTGCTACCTTACACTGCATCACCTTTCTCAGGTAAACCATTAATTCCTACAGTAATTTTCGCTACTGTAACCTAATCAGTGTGAAATGAGGTGAGATGGGAAAGCAAAAGTGAAAAATCATTAAAAAAAAAAATCTAACACATAACTAAAGATCATTCACATGCAGTAAGAATGCCCAGTTTAGCTCTGAACACTGATATTAATAGCCACAATCTTCTCTGGTTTAGAAATTAAACTTCAAGAAATATGAAAATTACAAGAACTTTTAATACAATATAATATGTTAGCTTTTACTACCATTGCCTCCATAATACTTGTTTTTATGGCAAACAAGGCAGATTCTTAGCACTGAGAATAGACAAAGTAAGACTTAATAAGACGTGCAGAAAAAGAAGCTGTTCATTTGTGGTTACTAATACATTCAAAGGTCAGACTAAGACAAATAAGCAATAGGAGAAACATCACTGCAAAAGCAGTGTCACAGCTTTTAAAAAGGGCTACATTAGAAAATATCCATAAAGCAAAACTGAAGCTATTTTACCAAAAAGTACTTTTCATGTACTGATAAGAAAAAGAGAGAAATCCCTTGGTTAGAATAAAAGTTTCCTTATGCTTGAAAACTTAGGAGTTGCTTTAAAGTTAGGTACCAAAAAAAAAACCTAAGACCCACCTGTTCAAAGATTTCCTTATTTCATTCAGCATATCTTGGGGAGGGGGGGGGGCAGGACAACATGACACAGGACAACAGAGACACAACACACAACTATTTAAACGTAAGTGCCTATTTAAAGGAAAGAGTTACACTTGAAAACTGGCTAAGACTTGTAAACATATTAAGCCAAGCTATTATTTCTCCTTTCTGCAGCTAGTGACTTCAAATGCTTCAATGACTATGGAGTAAGAGATGGACAAGATGGAAAAAAGAATTGATGGTGTTAGTCTAAAAACATAGATATTCTAATTCTGCTCATATTCCCTTGTTTTCTACATTCAGCTTCCCCTTATAATATACCTCTTGCTCCAGACATCTTTCCTTTCTGATTATAAAACCAAGACAGCCTATGCAGTTTCTGTTACTTTTACCATCTATTACTGTATTACAAAGCTATTTATACTACACTATAATAAGCACAGATGGCTAGAGTCAATCCCAATAAGATTTAATGGTAAGACAAGAGAAGACTAGGTATCCATATCCACTAAACAACCTACAGCAAAGAAAATAAAGATTATTCTTTGGAGAAAGGAGATAAAGATAAGATGAAACAACGTTATCGGCTTTACTTTAGATTACAAGGGCAATCTAAGGAAAAGCACATTAGTTTACTTAACTCCTAAATGTTAGCTATATAAAGAGCTTCCAAGCTAATGCCTTCCAAGACATAGTTAAGAGTTCAACGTTAACAATAGCTTGAGATTAGTACTCTGCCTTTACAGACAAAAAAAAATAAAAATACTTGTCACTAGAAACAAGCAGCAAAAAAAGACCAGAGAAAAAGCAATCAGGTGAAAGAAAAAAGGAATTCATACTTGAGAACAAACTAAAAGCAGATACAACAATCAGAAGCTTTTTTCTACAATACAGGAGAAATGAAAATGTAAGATTTCCTTTACTCCTTCCCATTATAATTTGCCATGTTCATCTTAGAAGTGCCGAACAATTAAACAGCTTCCTAAATTTCCTTAATTATTTAAAATTAACACAAATTCCTAACATTTTGCTATATTTCAGTTTAAAAACAGTAGTCAAGTCTTACTTTATTAGTTTCATTTCAAAGGTACTAATTATAGGTGTAGGTACAAAATACTCTTTCTTTGTCAGATCTCCTAGGTTTCAAAGTTCTTCCTCCTTCACTATACTATTAAAACTAAGATCATACAAAAGAAGTCATGAAGAAAAGAGAAAGGCCGATACCACTTTAGAATAGCCATTAAGTTTCAAGTGACAAACTGGCATGTGGAAAACAGATTCTATGCCCTAACTGAAAGAGTTCCTAACTTTTAAAGCAAGAACTTGCTAATCTTAGGCCGAGGCCATCACAATGAAGAAGTTCATCTTTCCTGCTCTGCAATTCCATTTTTTTCTTGATGTCATAATCATAACTTTCTACCAAAACATATGTATGTAGTAAAAGAGCTGCCCTACCCACTAATAAGGAAAGAGGTATGTTTTATTTACCCTGAACCATAAAAAGTACAGGACAAATAAGACTACTGGGCCTATTTTCACAGCATATTAGTAAATATTAGCGAGGAAATACCGATGAGTGATGTACAATCCAATCCTAACTACTGACTTCCTCTTAAGTACATTCACCACTCTCCATAAACTAGGAGGGATTCTAGCCCAATGCAAAAAAACTTGAACAGAAGTCCTTCTCCTCTTCAAATAAGCTTATCAGTACTCCGCTCTGGAAACATAAAAACCTTCCAAATATTTACATGGTGATCACACAAAATGAAAAAAACTTGTGATGCATCCTTTTTAAAACAGCCTTTGGCTTTCTTAGTCATACAGAGATGCAGTTGTGTGGATGTATAGTTGGGCAGAGATGTTCTGCTTGCAACAGTAAAGAGTCACCAGGTGTATAGTTGGTGGGGAGCTTAGTTAGGCAGCGGGAGGGTGTTTGTTTTTGAGAAGCCTTAAACCTCCAAACAGACAAAGAATAACAAATGCTGATAATTACTGAATTGGTATGGAGACCTAGTATTTAATTCATATCCTTTCCAAACACGCAGGTTTAGATTTCAGTAATGTCGAAAAAACATATTCTTTAACTTTCTTCAAAAGATTCATTTGGTAGGTCAACATGAGCTGCCCAAACTCGCCAAATGTTTTAGAAGGCAATATATTTGATAGTCAATGTGACAACTCTTCATAGTGAAGCAGAGTAAAAGGTAGTATTACCAGTACAAACTTCCCCTTCAGAGCTGACCGGTTTTACAGTCTGTTACTGGAATTTTATTCTACCTTCTTTATCTTTGATAACTGTATTAATATGGTAGGATTATAGTAACACTGTGGCACAATGCAACTGCAAACATTGATCAACTGATCATATTATTTCTTAACAATACTATGCCATAGTTGAGTTGTGCAGAGTTTATTTATATAATACAAGTATCTTTCACTACAAAGTTCCTGATGCATCTTAAATTTGCAAATACAGGAATTGCTTAGATTATGATCTCTTTGAAAAGAAAAAGTAAAAATCACTAATGATCATAAATAACTCTCTTTAAGCAGCAAGTAAAATTTACCATATAAAATACATTTATTATACAGGCCTTTTAATGAACACAAATGCACAAGACACTGTTTGCAAATATCAATGACTGAAATTAGTTACTCTAAAGAATGTTTTAAAATTGTGTTTCTGAAAAGTTTTCAGATAGCAATATAACAGACAATTACAGTTGTGTGAAATTTTGTCCAACTGACTGTAAAGACCACACAAAAAGACAAAGTGATTATAAATGACAAAGCCATTACGCTTTATACTAGGATTAAAAATAGTGCTGTTGTTTGGAATCAAGTCATAAAGAGAATAAAGAACTATTCCTAGATTTTGTTTTTCTCCACAGATTTACAGCATTATGAGTAATGAAGGTTTGATATATAAGATTTAGGATATTCTAAGTAGGAAAGTATAAATGTAATGCCATTACTCGATTACATTTTTAAAAGGAATAATCTTCATTTGAGACAAACTAAAGTTTATACACACAGTTTTATCAAATGTCTGGTGCAGCCATCATAGACAAGACCATTAGCACAATGCACTATAAATATAACAAAATATGAATGAAGAAGATTCCCCTAACTTAGCATCTACTAAAGAACATTAATTCTCAAGAATGAAATAAATAAAGGATATGTACACATGGGCTAGGACTTCCCAGCATCGTGACACCATCAGCTGCCGAAGCAGCTTAACTAGGCAGCTTGAAAAACCTTAATAAACACATCAACCCTGAGACTTATTTTAGTGACAGACCTAAGAACTGCAGCGACTTAGCAACTGGACTGCAGCAGCACTAAGACTGGGTTAAAAACTCTTCCTCCCCAGCTACTATAGGCAAAAAGTAAACATATCCTTGTATATAACCCAAAATGCTTGACTCACACGTAGAAGTTGAGGGAGTTGGTATTTGACATCTGAAGAATACACTTTCCCCCACCCCCATCTTTACGGTGGAAAGTCTCCCATTTAAAAAAAGAGCCTGTTCTCGATTTTTGCACAAGAAAGAGACATGAGAAGATAGCCTCTAACATGCACCTAGCTTCCCACTATTCCACATTAAGGCACAGTTCTTGCCTAGACCTAATTCATCATTTTCAACAGATTTGTCAGAATGTTCAAGATCTTCCAAAATAATTGAAGTCAGTTACGGTTTTGCCTGTACAAAGTACTGAAAAGATCTTAGCCAATATTATCATGTTAATAATAACCTTTACTGACAAATCTGACATTTTAGAGGACGTTAAGAGACCTAGGTTTGGGGTTTTGGGGTTTGTTTTGGGTCTACGATTTTTTTAAAAAAAAAAATACCATATCCTGGTTTATTAGGTTTTGAAAGGGTTCCCTTTCTGAATGACTATGTTCTTTCTCACTGTGATCTAAAACTCTAAGAAACTGAGCCAATGAGCCAGAAGTCAGGATCATTATCTTCCACATTAATCAGTCCTGTCAGTTAAGTCTTAAGTTAAGCCTTTAAATACTTCTTTTCACACCAGAATTCCATCTCACCCTTACATCTGTAGGGTATTTAAAGCCTGCAAAAAATACTGACCACTCTCTGACCAGAGAATTAAGTTACAAACAGAGGCCTTGCATACCTTTATTTTGATTTTAACTCCACTAGACAGTTACCCCTTCATATGTTTAAAATGCAGTTGTGCTGTTCTTTAACAGGAGGCAACATTTGAATAACTAATTAAATTGCTAATCACAATTTCAAAACCTACAAATTACAGTCATACAAGTAAATTTATCAATTATACAAGACTGTAGGATGTTAAAAAAACTTCTCCACCATGCTATATTTAAGGATGATAATTGATCAGTGCTTCTTACAAGTAAGACATTTTTCTAATGCATTCTTGTGCAGGTAGATTAACTCATAATTTTTACATTTTTTACAATTATATCTTATGAATTACTGAAAACCACCCATGCTTTAAAGGGAGAGCCTTCTGAAGTATTAGGACCATCCATAAGTATTCCAGATCGAGTAACAATCAATAGGTTATCAGCATTCTGCACAAGAAATAAAAGCATGTTCCTCACTGAAGTATCAGCCTTATAAAACTTAAACAGTGTAAAAATAAATAAGCCAGCATATTTGTAAATTGCCTCAGAAGAATCAGTATGCAGTATTTCCTCAAACCAGTCACTCTTAAAACCCTTGGGGACACCTGCTTGTCACAGAATAAATTATCTGGCTAATATCCAATATTACAGTCTATGTCAGTGGGCACCCAGGAGACAGGCATTAGAGAGCACTTAGCTTCTTCAGCCTTGCAGGGTAGTCCTTACATAAATGACTTTGCCCAATTATAAAACACAACTGATGTACTTATTTTGGAGTTTTCCAGCAGCAGCCTCTCATCCTAAGACATTTATATAGCACTGCATATTTTTTTCCAAAAATCACAGGTCACAAAGCACAGTACGCTGCAGAGTTTGGTTTTTTTTCACATGAACATAAGTATTTAAGATATTCAAAGCAAACAAAAATATTTTAATACTAATTTGAGTGCTCCCAAACACTGTTATGCTGTTTAACAGACACTATTGGGGAATTACGCTCTCCCACAACTCTAACAGAAGCTCTTCTTTCCTAGTTACTTAACATAAATAGCCAAGTTTGCATCCCACATGCAACATATATATAAAGCTAGAAAATAAATGCATCACAAATACACTACAGCTCTCAGAAAAATAAAAGAGACTTCTTGGAGACATTTACTTCCATTCCCTATAGCAAACCACGGCCACCGGCAAGCTGTAGCACAAGAAACCTGTTGACTCTGAAGTTGCAAATCAAATCAACACTTTACACCAAATCAAAGAAATCCAATAAGCAATACAATAGAAATTTACATTAGAAAATCATTTTGCATGCCTAGAATTCAGATTTTTAAAAGCGACACCAAAGAACGCAGCATATTTGGAAGATCAAGGAAAATGTTTTTCATGGAAAGAAACGTGAATGACTTTGGAAAATTGTTTGGGTTTTACTTAACTTGCAACAAACAGAGAAAGCAAAAGCAAAGCGCAAAAGCGAAGCACCCCAGAGGTCGAGAGCCACCTTACAGCAGCAGCTTTGCTAACTGGCGAGATTCGGGTCAGACTGGGTCTGGTGCTCACGTACTCCGTGCAAGCCGCATTTATACAACTTACCGCCTTATGTAGCGGACTTCCCTGCCACCATCCGCGCTCCAACACCCCCCACAAACCCACCCCCCCACCCCCAGCTCTGCGAGCAGCCCCTTCTCCCCGCCCTCTCGGTACTTCTGACAGCGGCAAGGTGAGCCTGGGCAGTCCCTCCCGCTGCCAGGTGGCGGGGGGGGCTCTGCCCCGGGCGGCACTCGCCCCCCATCCCACCCCCCATCCCGGGCCCGGCCTCGCCCCGCTTCGGCGGGGAGCGGGGCCCAAGGGCGGCAGCGCGCGCCCCCACCGCAGCCCTTCCCGCAGCGGGGCGGGAAACGGGGAGGAGGAAGGACAAACGCCAACTCCCCCCCGCCGCCACGGCCGCCACCTTTTAACGGCTTAAGCGACCCGCAGGGCGGGAACCTGCTCCCGCCGCCCGGCCCGCCGGGCCCCGGAAGGTGCGGGCCGGGCGCCCAGCGCGGCCCGAGGTACACCGGGTGGTCCTCGCCGCTCAGCGGCGGCAGCGCACCGGGAACTGCCCGGTGGGACCTCCCCTCCTCCTGCCGAGGCGCCGCCGGGAATTAAAATAATAATTAAAAGCCGGGATGGAGGGGGGCAAGTTGCGGCTGTACCCCAGCCCCGGCCGCCCGAGGGACGCCCCCAGCGAAGGCGAGCAGCCCGCCAGCAGCGCGGCTGCCGGGGGAAGCGGCGGGCCGGGCGCGGCTGCCGGCCGGCGGGGTGGAAGGGTTGAACTTACGTCTCGGAATTTGTTCCACTGCCCGACCTCCTTGTCGTACTGGGAGATGGTGGTGAGCCATTGTTTATCGTCCAGAAAATTGCCGCTGTCCGGTCTGCCCCCGGCCGCCGCCGCCGCCAGCGCCGGGCTGCACCAGGCTGCTGCACACACGCACACGAAGGCTGCTGCCTTGAGCATCTGGGCGAGAGGAGACACGGGGAGGAGGGGGGTTACCCACGCCAGAGCCGAACCCCGGCCGGGGGCTACCGGCGGAGGACCGGGACAACCGCCCGCAGAGGGACCCTTCGCCCAACCCCGAAAGGGGCGAGGGGTGCGGAAGCGGGGGAGGGTGAGGGTGGAGGAAGGGGAGGCTGCGCTGCCCGGCCCGGCCCGGCCCGGCCCGTCACCTTGCTGCGAGCCCCGCAACCGCGCTCCTCCGCNCCTCTCCCCCGCCCCACCCCCAGCCCGCCGCTCCGCGCGCCGCCACCGGCGACGCCGCGCTGGGGCTAACGGTCTGCGCGCGCGGCGGGGCAACGGTCGGGCCACCTTGGTGGCGCCCCTCACGGCCCCGCAGGAGCCGCGCAGTGCCGCCCGCACCTCCAGGTGGGGGTGCAGGCCGCTGGAACTTTCCGACAGCGGCGTCGGCGCCCCGTAAACCCCGAGTTACGCCTGCGAAAATCCTCAGGCGGACACAGTCTCTCAAAAACTCCCAGTGATTTCCAGGTAAAACTTCCAGCGGCTTAAGGGAGAGGAGGCGCGCCGCGCCTCACATCGCCTGGGAATGCTGGTCTGGGTACGCGCTGGCGTTGTAGTGCCACCTGTGCTATGCCCTTTTGGAGGAATCGTGCGCGTTTCCCCCTCTTTCTGGCTTTTTCGTCTTTTAAACTGCCACTGTATGTTAACTTGCAGCCTTCAGTGACATCCAGTTTCTCTCCCAAATTAAATTTAATTTAGAAATGAGCAAGGTGCATAAATAGTTCAATTACCTTTCGAGCATAGCTGACTCCATCTTTAATTTCAAATTCCATCTGCCATCCCACTGACCTAATTCATCTAATTTTGTAATGTTAGCTGTATTCCCCAGACTTGAGTAGCACTCTACTTTTCAGGTTTGTGTTGGCTGCATGTGGCGAGGTTGCGGGAGCGGGACAGGGGCTGCAGGGGCAGCTTCTGCGGGAAGAGGTGTGGGGCAGCCCCATGTTGGGGACGGCTGGTTCCTGCCAGCTCCACAGTGGAGGCGCTGGGGGCCACAGCTGAGCCCAGCAGCAAAGCTGGTGGTGCCACTGTGAAAGCATGAGCTAAGAAAGGGCAGAAGATGCTGTGTGGCGAGAGGAGGTGAGAACAAGAAGTAAGAAACAAGAAGGAACACCAAAGTCAGAGAGGAGGAGGAGGAGGAGATGCTCCATGGCGCTCCGTGGCAGAGCACTGCAGCCCCTGGAAGACCCACACTGGAGCAAATGGATATACCCAAAGGAACTGTGATGAGTCCACACCAGAGCATGTTTTCCTGAAGGACTACAGCTCATGGAGAAGCCATGCCAGAGCAGAGGAAAAGTGTGAGAAGGAGCGGTGAAGAGAAACTATTACTTACTGACTGTACCCCCCCCCCCCCCCAGGTCCCCCTGTGCTGGGCAGGGAGAGAAGTCTGGAATGAAGTTGAGCCAGGGAAAGGGGGCAGAAAAGGTGTTGTTTTAACATGTGTCGTCTTGTTTCCCACTACCCAAATTAGCAATTACATTTTTATTATAATTGGCAATAAATTTATCTTCTGCAGGTGAAGTCTGTTTTGTTTGCAACAGCAATCGGTGAGCAACATCCCTGCTTTTATCTTAACCGATGAGCTTTCTCATTCCTGTCCTTCCTAATTTCTCCTCCTGTTCTACTGGGGGGGAGGGGCTGCGAGCAGCTGGGTGGAAGTTTGGCTGTTAACCCACCACAAGGTTGCCAAATGTGTTAAGAGAACGCGACACCCCTGGTGTAGCATCTGAAAGTATTTTCCATGGTAAAAATTGAGAGTTTCAGAGTTGAAACTAGGACCAAGTCCACCAAGAGCTTCCCAGATCTCATAAGCAGAAAAATGCCACTTCATGCAAAAGGAGGAGCGAATAGGAGATTGTGACCGATTTGAGGAAGTTTGGAGTTTGGTCATACACTGNGGAGATTGTGACCGATTTGAGGAAGTTTGGTCATACACTATAACTACAGACAGATAGTAAAGTATGAATTAAAGCCTCTAACCTGCATCTTACGCTACATAATACATGCCATTTTGTTCCTAAACCTGCATCGCTAAAATCAATGAGAATCTTGTCACTGGTCTGACAGGTATAGAGGATGATTGCCAGATTAGGATTTATGTGCCTCACTCTGAAAATGCTACCTATCCAGAATGATATTACATTCTGTAATAAATGAATCATAACATTCAAAGCAAAGGGATAGAGGGACTGCACAGAGGCTAAATAAGAATCAATAAAACAGTCATGTTATTCTCAGGGCGGGTTAGAGAGTCAGTCCCTTATACAATCATTCTCTGACAATCCAGTTTGTATTTGTCAGTCTTAATGTTAATTTCCTACAAATCGCTTTGCCCTTTGGCAAAGAAGAAATTTCTCTATAAAGCTAATGATTATTTTTTTTTAAAGAACCACTTATTTAAACTTTTCTAAAAGCATCCCAATCACCAAATTTGTGGTTTCACTTACCTAGCAATCCAGGTAATCTGTTTTGGTTTTGCTTCATCTGTGTCTCACATTTTCATCCAGATAATAGTATTCAGGACTTTTAACTGATGGTGCATCTTTCCATACTGAAGAGGAACAGAAGTGGCTGGGATTTGTGTTCAGTAAAAATCCTTAGAAAAGGAAGCTCTGGTGTGGTTTGGGTTTTACAAAAGTTTCACTGCGGTATCTCTAAAAAGTGATCTTCCACACCTATGACTGCAGTTTCTACTGACAACACATACTAAATGATCAATTATATGTAATTTTACCTGAACCAAGCTATTTGAAGCCTTTAGTAATTCTAAATGTATTCCTTATAATTTGAAGCACTCTGATCTCCACATAATTGGTTTAAGAGCCTCATTCTGATCAAGGACTTAACACAAGTTGGTAATTCCATTTATTCAAGCACACAAAAAACGATACTTGATTGAAATGGCATTTTGAAGATACAAAACTAAGAAGTTTTCTTTTTCCCCCTCAATAATTTCACTGCTCCTCAAAGATTAAATTTATGTATCTTGAGAATTATTCTTTCCTTTATTTTAAACGTACATACATTTCTCACAGAAAATATATCTGTATTGTTACATACCGATGTGCCTAACAATATCATCTTTAAGATGTGACAGGGAATCCAGTACTGCTGTAGTGATAAAAGAATGATACTAATGGTAACAGGTACATCATTTTAAACTGAGAGTTTAGAAACTAATAGCTCTTTTCATCATTGTCCAGTTAAGAAACATTGCTGTTATTAATAAAAAAAGTCTTTCTTCCCAGTTTCAAAATATGATATATTTTCCAAGTTTTCAATAATATAGATTTTTCAAATATTAAGACTTACTAGTTTAAAATCATAACTATTCAGGTTGCTTTTCATCTGACTAGCTGATGGAGCCTACAGGGAGATAGCAAAGAAGATGGTGTAGCTGGTAATATACCTGTAGAAGGTTACAAGATTGTCATAAACAATATGGATGTTGCATAAGGAAAAGGATGGAGAGAGGAAAAAAGAGGGAGCATAGATGTAAATATGTATTTTGTATATACATCTGTATGTTACATGAAAGGGTGTTGGAATTATGTAATAGTGTGCCAAGAGATATATCAGAAGAAAAGTTTAATGTATAGGTTAATGATGAAACAGAAGGGACGTGCTGAGAAATTATTAGGAAATACAAAAAGATTTATGCTGTGAACCCCGTGTCTCTAAAGTGCTTTACCTGCTCCTGCAAAAGAAGAATGTGTTCATTTAAGGCACTAAAGCATGGAGTTAAGTTTATTTAAATATAACAACACAGCCCTTGCAGTTAAAATAATTTTTAAAAGTTATACTGAAGGGAATCCGAAGGGAACATCTACTATCCCATTGCCCACAGGCAAAACCAGATATGCCTTGTCACTCCTAGCAGATGTTGATCTAAATCTATTTTTAGACCACAGGGTCACCATCGGTGGAGTCTCTGTTCGTGACTGAATCTCCACACTAATCTATGTCAGTGACTTTTATTAGTCTAACTTCAGAAGAGGTTTCCAATACCTGAAACAAGTTTTTTCATGTTGCAATTTAAGCTTATAACTTCTTATGGTGAATCCTATTCACCAAAAACATGAAGCACAAGTTACTATCTTCCTCTGTTCAACTCTTCTATATTGTAAACTGTTGTAACCCCATTCCATATTTCCTCCCAGTCATACGTTTATTACCATATTTTTACCCTATTCTTTTAATCTTACACCATGGTTTTGAGACCTCTGATCACTTTCTCTCTTATCCTGTTGAATCTTTCAAATCAAGCTACCTGTTTTTTCGCCGTCAGTGCCTAGAACACTAGAATACCTTGTTTATGGCTTTCCCCCATTGAACAGAACAGAAGGATTACTTCATAAACAGAAAATATTTTGGCTTGATATGATTTGTTGTGTCAAATACACGCTGACTGCTATGCACCTTTTTGTTATCTTCCAGACACTTAGAAATAATGTACTGAATTACCTGTCCCTGTATTTTCTAGAAATTGAGAGTAGGACAACAGGTGTTTCATTTTCTGACCCTTTTTCAACACACTCTTTTGAAGGTCCCTTTTTAAAAAAAAAAAAAACCAAATAAATTTAATTTGCTTTTTACAGTCATCTGGTACCCCAATTGTTCTCTGCAGTTTCTCAAAAGCAACTGCTAACAATCCTTTCAAACAAAAAATCTGAAAGCCTTTCAAATAATTTTGTAAATATTCAGGGGCAGAGTTCATAAGATGATTCAAACAATCACATTTTTACAAAAATTACAAAATGAAGTTTTTGGAGTTGTTACAGACAAAGTCTTATCTGAGCCCTTTTTCTTGTCATTGCTGTGATAGCTGAGCTAACCACCTACATGCCATTGACATTTGGTACATAGGTTTTAAATTATTTTTTCTTCCATTTCTCTGCTTACTACATTCTTCCTCCACAATGGAGCACTTCCCTTTCTTTTACACTCTTTGTACTAATACATATTATGTTCATAATGATTTCTCATTAACCTTGATGTGTTTTGCTAGCTGCATCTCAGCTTCCCCTTGGCTTTTGGTACTTGTGTCTTGAACTGCTTTGAAATACTCATCTCTCATAATCTTCCTTGACTTTCATCTTCTACTTCAGGCTGCTGCAGACTTCAAGAATTAATATATTTGGTCTTCTGTGACTTTCCCTATTCTTCTGTGATTATTGCAATTTATTCCTTAATATTTTTCCTGTGGGGTAAATGCTCCAAGGTGCTTATAGTTCTCATTCTCCATGAATATGATTAGATTGCTAAACATCTGTGGATCTCTGCTGTCACAACTACTGTGAAAAAGCCAGAAACCACAAAGAAAGATGCAGAGAGTGCGGGAGCTGAGGTAATCAGCATTAACCACACATCCATCTGTGCTTTTTGACAGTTTACATACCCTTCAGAACAAGGCATTGATGAATGGGTTTGTCCAAGATCAGGGACAGAAGCCCATCTCAAGACAGGTCTGAGCAAAGTCCTCACAAGCTTAAAACTGAAAAAGAGAACATCATCTTCCTGGTGTGACATCTCTGCCTGACATCTCATCTAATCTTTTTGCCATTCTGTACAGCTCCAACAACCACAGCAGATGCAACAGTTCACATAGGCAAATCCTGAAACTCAAGCCTTCAAAAATAGGAGAATTTCATGGGGTTTGAGTTCATCTTCATCCAAAGCTTTCAAACACAAAAGGATTTGGCTTTTCATATATTCCAAGCTGCAGAACTTTAACTTCCACACCAGCCTCAGTAGCTCATGTTTGACCTAGCCTATTCAAGAAAAATATATTGTTTAGATATGAAAGCTTCATTTTTCACTTTGACTACTGAATATTTTCAGTTGTTTTCATTGTCAAAGTTAAGGTTGTATCTCTAGGAAAACATGCTATGAAATTTTGTATTTCCTGATGTTCAAAAATTCAAAACTCTCTTCATATCCAGTGAACAATTTAAACTCTGTGTTAACATTTGGAACACAATAATATGCGGTTTCTTAATGCCAAAGGCAATCTTCTCTGTCTGCATGTCAAATCTTTTTAGATGCAGTCTATTCATTATAAACTGAAAAGTCTTCTCATCTGACTGTTCTCAGTAGTTCCATAAAAAAATCAGAATCTTTTCCTACCAAGGAGTTTCATTTGGCACACATCACAGCTTCCAGAAAAAGGCAAACCTCTCCCTGTGCCCTAGTCCCAGACACACCCTTTCAAAACAAATATTTTATGCAGTTCTGTGAACAGAACAGTCATGACATCGCAAGATGGATGGACCCTTTAACTGAAGTCTCATTAAAGCAGTGCCTGTTAAAACTTTCATGTGTTATTCACGATATCCTTGAAAAAACACCTTCCCAGTTTAGGCATCTCTAACTATTTTATATGTCCAGAAGTACTCAGCTTCCATAGCTGAGGTTGGATTTTCAGACTTGACTTAAGCACCAAAAAATGCTGGGCAGCCAGTAGAGCTTTGTGTGCTGGATGGTCACCTGTTTTAACCATCTTACACCGTAAAATCTCAATAGAAGCAATTCAGAAGTTACGTAGGACTAAGTAGCCTTTGTAAGCTTTGATATCTCTAAATTTCTTTCTTATTAATAAAAGAACATTTGCGAGTTCAGGTTCCCTTATCAGCAGAGTGGACTCAACTGTCACTGTATTCTCCTGATTCTATTCTATTACTTATTATTCAAGACATACTTTGGAAATTCATATTTTTGGCTTTAGTGAACTTTGTCATTAGGAGCATACATATTATGAGCTATATGGTGTTTTTGTTCAGTTGTGTGATTTTGTTCCTTTAGGTCCCAAGAGGAGAAAAACTGTTTACTTCACAGTTTTCTATAATTAAGTATCCTAGAAGTTTAAGGAGTAGGTCAGCAGTTCTCTAATTCATACCCCCTATATTTTCTGTTTTTCAAAGTATAGGACTGGAGAAGGTCTTCCACATGTTCATCCCCAGGCAAAAATGAGAAATAAGGATAAGCAAAGAGAATTAGCTACTTCTGCTACTTCTACCCACTGAAAGTTTCCTGTTAGCCCAAATTTATTGGTCAGAAATACAGAGGTACAATTCGAGTTATGCTCAACAAAAGGTGCTGTGGGTAATACTATGATGTGATAAGTACGTTGTTGCTGGGTGACCTTATTTTGTTACGGATTTTCAGGTCTGAAATAAGTTATAAGAATCATTTCGCAAACCCACTTGTATAACTTAGCTGAGCAAGTGTTTCTAGCGCAGACAAAGCTAGAGGATGAAGTATCTAATGAAATTGTTTTTTACAAATCTCAACCCAGATAGTTACTATGCAGGTTAGGTCTTCATTCTTTTGAACAAAAATGAAAATAATATGAAAAAAATGCATGTTACATATCTGCAGAAAACTGTTTGTTTTATTTTTTTTTCATTTTCTCTCTGAAACAATCTCTCCTGTTTTTCCTTACTATAGAGATCACCAGCATCTTTTAAGAAATGCCTCTTCATCATACAGTTTGAAAAATCCATGAATTATTCTAATCATTGCGGTTGATTAAACAGGTAGGGGTCCTTTCTGATTCTTCATTTACCACTTCTTCCTCCTTCTTGATAGTTCTGCACAGCTGGAGATTTTCAGCCCTATTGTAGCCTCCTCATCTTAGTAAAGTTCTTTTGGCATGCTAATTAATCTTCTTTCTAATATTTACTCTCCCTGACCACAAGCCATTGTCTGCTTTTACATCTTATTTTTAAGAGACAGGGTTCTTAAAATTCTTGAATGTCTCTCTTAACAATAGCTCTAACCGAGACATAAAGTGGCAAGCAAGAAAATTATTTAATGACAAACAAAATTCTAACACTAAGAAACTTTTCCTTTTTTCAACATTCTACATGACTATGCTTTCTTTTTCTTTGTGCAAAACTGAGTTTAGTTTTTTTCTATTTTACCAAGATACTAATCAAAATGGCAAAGTTTACTTAAATAATTAAACCATTTTTTAATAAACTTTATCAAATACAGAAATATTCTGCCTTATATCAGTTCATATTTTAGGCTTTTTTGAAATATCATTTATTAAGAAATGAATGCTTTCCTGTAAAATGTTTTATGCATGACATCCAAAGCACTGGATATAATAACCAAGTATGTTGTGTTGTATGTTGGACACTGCTATCTGTCAAGCTATGTCTTCTGAGTATAACACTTACTATGATACACTTCTAATGTATTCACTGACATGTTATTGAGACTGTCACAGAGGTTTTAACAAAATCTAAATAGTTTTAATAATGTCTAAAAATTTTCATAATAAACTGTCATTTATGCAAAAAGTTATTCTTTATCAAAATATTTTATGTGAGAAATAAAAGAAACCAAGCATGTGTTTTTGGAGAGCAAAGATGCGTAGCTACAAAGTACTAATAGTTACTAATTTGGCCTAATCTCATGTTTCTGAAAGATGGAAATCTTTCCAAATTCAGATAACATAACTATTTAAGGGAACCAAAATCTTCACAAAAGCAAAAGCTAACCTGCTCAAACGTAAGAACCATCATGCCTCTTTTTTCTGTCAGCAATTGGACAAAGGCCTTCTCCCACAAGTATCCTGTATCTTACAACGATGACAGGTTGACCTGCAATACTTTATTGACTAACTGTAGGATGATGAATTAACCTATAAATTAGCTAGGCACAGTGATGCAATTTTTAGAGTTTAGTTGAACCCACCATGCATCGTCTGCCAAAAATAAGTCTTTACCTTGATGTAAATCTGGAGGACTACATATATTCAAGAGAGTTTTTCTATGAAAGTCACTAAGATTTGGGAGCTCTTAGTATGAAGATTTATTGATGGAAACGTGATTAAAAAGCAAATGATGACTTTGTTTAGTTATCGTGTTAGACTTTGGAGAAAAGTGTAAGCATTAAAGGAATCTATATTGCAAAGCAGAAGACGAATCTTACTCGCTTATAGTCAAATCACAAAACACATCTATTCTTTGGCTCTGTTTCTACACCTACGTAAGATTTCAGAATTACATGGTTTTATTTATTGGCATATTTTTCTTCTTCAAACCCACATCTCCTGTTGGACCCATGTTCATTGATAATCAAATATGTAATTTGACAAGAGTACATATTTGTGCCCATTACATTAATTTGTTTTGGGCCTGTAGACACTATTACACATGATGTATATGTCTTACTTTCTTACCAAATCATTTAAAGGCACAAGGAGGCTACACAATTACATACAATTTCTCTACAAATAACCTTGATATGCAGTCTAGGTCTTTGAAACAATCTCCTTTTTTTTTATAAACTTGTGCTGTAATCATTAAACTTTCTGTATAATTTAAAAGTGAATTAAATGCATCATAAGTCTTGCAAAAAATAAGGTAGGATTTTTAGGATATAACTCAGAAGAGGCTTTGCACATTTCTATCCAGTTTTCAAATATGAAAATATGAAATTTGCTGCAGGACAAAACCTTTCAATGACACATTGCTTCACAGACCCGGTTTACAGAAATTTCGTTTATTAAAACCACCTATACCTTTCTCATCTTTCTGTCACTTTCTGTCTTTCAAAATCACTTCCTTCCAATCAATTTCATTTTCTATGCTTTCTAGAATACAAATACCTAGTTTCTCTTTTACTTATTCCTTTCCATCTTTTTGTTCTCTCCCTCATGCTCTCACTGTCTTCAGTTGACTGCTTTGGCTGTATTTTTAACTTAATGAATAATCACATATGTGGTCTATTTCAGAAGTGGAAAATTGGTGTGCAACAAGAACACAACAAAACCAACACTGCTGTAGAGTACAGTTGGCCTTCCAGATTACTGAGGTTGATGAAGCTATTGGGAATAGATTGGTACAAATTTATAAATTATTGCAATGTCCAGCCAAATCTCTCTGTACTGAGCTGGTCATTTTGAATTGGCAACAGCATTTCACAGTTGGCAGGTTGTCTTAATCAGAACATCTAGGAACTAAATTAATATTTTGCTATATGATCATTCTTATTACTATTTTGATTTTTTCAGCACCTTTGATACATCAAAAATCAGAAACAAGGTTCTGAAGAAAAAAAGACAGACAAAAAATACACTTAACGTACTGAGTAAAGGAACTCCAGTTCCAGTTCTACAGTACTCCAGTTAGCACAGAAGCTAGTTAAACAGTTAAAATGTGTTTCTGCAAAATATTTTTTTCCTGTGGGATGCTAATTCTGCTTATACAGGCATTTTCACATAGCAAAATTAATCACTTTATTCAACCAAATTGAAAGATTTCATTTTGTCAAAAAGTAACTGAACAGTAAGTTTCCAGGTGGGTCAGAATTAATTGGCTGCAATTTGTAGTTGCTGCATTTTAAAGACTAAGTTCCTCAGAGTTCCAGTCGCTGTGGGCCAGATGCGTTTCTAAACCTCAAAGGAGACTATGACGAATTGTACTAGATATAGTTTTACCACAGAGCCTGGTCAGAGACCTGGACATTTCAAACCATCTGGCTTCTTAGGTAGACCAAAGGAGAAAACAGGAACAATCAGTGTTTAGACAATAAAGAAGTAATTTAGAGATAACGGTGCAATTTCACAGACTCAAATTCTCAATATTCATATTAAATTAAATTAAAATTAATGTTTCAATTCAGGGCAATTAAAACACTGAAATTAAAAGAAAAAACATTTTTAAAGTTTGGATTCTACAGAAAGTTTTAGCACATTGACTTTTCATCTAGATTTGATATGGAAGAGAACGTGGAAGGAATGAAATTTTTTACACAGTGAGGAGTCTGGAAAGCAGTTTATAAATCTATTGGAAGCTTGCACACCCTTCACATAATGATGATTTTCCTTAGGATGATCTGGCTCAAAGGGCACAAGACACCACTGGGAGAATTACCATAAATCCAATCTCAGATCTAAATCCCTCTGAGATGGCAGTTTTTCCACATTCTTAGCAAACAATTTCTTCCTAACATAGACCCATACTATCGCAAATAGCTGTGCATACAGAGGAAGGGGAGGAGGGGGAGAAGACCTTGCTCAACCTGTTGTTTGTCCCTCCACACACACTGATGAGCATAGATCTTTAAAAGTCTGTAATTTATCCAGACTAATCCAGCTAGGTTTGACTAGATTAGTCAGGTCACAGGTTTAACATTTCTACTGAAGTTTTTTGGTCTTGAATGGGGATCACATGTTTTCCTGCAGCATATTTTGGTACTCTGTGTTGCCCCTACAAACAGCAGCGAAGATGCTACCATCAGGTTGATGGTAACCCACTGAGCTACACTCTAGATTCAGCAGATGGAACCCCACCGGTAGACCTCTCTTCCTCCAGAGATTCCTATAGAGCTCAACAGAAATGCAGAAATTTTTTGACCCAGTTGATGAAACTTCCTTCTTCCCTTTTTCTCTCTTCATATGCAGATAGGCTGTATACTAGACCATAAGTTGACCTTCAATTAATAGCTCTTCAAAGAGTCCTTGTTTGGATATTTTATTAGCTTAAAACACTAGGTGCCCAATAGTTTCCCAATTTATTAGAGTAAAATAATAGTATGTTAATACACAACTTAGTACTTCCTTTTTTTTTTTTAAGATTTTAAAGATCGTGATTTTTCTATATCTGTTACCAAAATCAATTATTATGATTTATCCTTTTATTATATTAACATACATCATACCCATCTTAACTATAGCAACCCATGAAAGCACAAGAGCAAGTAATTCTGATCTTTCACTACTATGTGTTTGGGGTTTTTTGGGGGTTGGGGTTTGGTTTTTTTCCCCTCTACTTCAGGTCATCAAGATAAACACCAAGGATCTCAGAGTTCCTTTTATCTTCAAACACTGTGCAAGCCACACAATTTCCCTATATCATAGATTAAAATCAATAATCTAGAGTGCTTCTTCCAAGCTCCAGCATGCATCTCAAGGAGGCTGCTTGTGTTTCAGAGAAACCTCTTATACTCAGCATGGTCTCTCCAAATAACAAAAATAAGTTATCACTGAAATACAAGAAAGAAAGAAAGAAGGCTGGTCCTTCCAGGATTTTTTACTTGTTTGTACAAGTGCAGCTCTGGACTCTATACAGGAATTTAATTTTCACATGCCACTCTGATTCATACACTCAATAGCAAAAGGGAGAGTCAAGAACAAAGGAGTTGATAATTGCCAGCATCTTTGAGAATCCAAACCCCAAACTATCAACACCTTTGAAGGAGGGATTACATTGCATTCATTAAAGTATACAAATCCAGACAAATTCAAAGAAATCAATGTCCCAGTTTTTCCAAAATACTGCATAGCATCCAGCCTCATGTTTATCAGAACCCTATCAAAGACTCACCTGTTCCTAATAACAGGGTCTCTCTCAGAGATTAAGAGTTACAGAATAGGAACAGTTTTAGTCCCATGATAGAAGACTTGCTTTTAATCAAGGATGAAGAACATCCCAATTCTTCATCACTCCATAACGTTTTATATTGCTGACCACACATCAGAGTCATAATGCTGGGGTGGTTCAAGCCTTTCTTTTTGAGAGAGGCTCACAATAAACAATTACATTTTTATCTAAGGTACTCCTGGAAGAGGGGGGCAGGGAATCATGCACCAAGAGGAGCTTGAACACCAGCAGTGAGTGGATGACACGGAGCTTTCTGATTTTTGACATCCACCTGTAACTATCTCAGTAGTGTGAAAATTAGCTCCACGATTTTTGAATAGACATTAGTTCTCAGACCAAAATGGAAGCTATGGTGATAGGTAATATTTTGAAGGACGTGGCAGATATTTTTAGACAGTGTCATAGAACCTGTGCATAAGAAATTTTCATCTTGATGCCTCTGCTCAGAAGTTGTTCTGAAAATGGTTCATAGAATTAGAGCGACAGAAGTAAATTATATCTTCCACATAGAACATTAAATTAATAGACTGCATTGATCAATATATACCAGGTCACGTTATGTGTGCCAGAAGTCTGCTCTAATCACTAAAGACTTGAAATTATGTTTGAATGTGATTATCTCTGATCCTAGGCCATGTACACAGAGCATATAAAAAGACAGGCACATATAAAGCATGCAATTAATGCTTTTCTCTTAATAATAAACTTGGTATTTAAAATATAACTGTCCTTTTCATAACATGTTCACTGTGTTTTTCCCAACCTGAAAAAGCATGCGTACATATTGATTAAAGAGTCCTTTGTTCTAATCCTTTATTATATTTTGGAGTGAGGTTTTTTAAGAGGTTATAGGAAACTAAACTGAAAAGTAAATACTGAAATCTCTGAAGTTTGATTTATAATATTTTTTCATGTTTTATAGTGCCAGTACTCCTCCCCCCGCCCTTTTTTTTTGAAAGGCAGATCTTTCCCTTCTGTTTCATTTCTCAATTTCTCTGATCCTGTTCAGATCTACTCACTTACAAACTGCTTTATGCAGCTGGAAATGAAGTTGTTTTGTCCTATATCCAGTGCCAATGTACTCACAGGGAATGAAATACACACTTGGGTTAAAGATCTGAAGAATGCTAACAGTTAACAATTTACATACACTGAACATTTGGAAAGCTTTTATCTTTTCTTCCTTTAAGTCGAAGAGTATTAAATTGTAAATATCTTCAAAAGTATATGGATAATGAATAGGGAAGTATTAACTAATGTTAAGTTAACAATTACAAACCGACAATGAAGGTTAAGAACATGACGGTCATATGAGAGTATCTTTGAGTTCTAAGCAGGAGTAAGATATTTAATAATAGTCTTCATGAACTGACACAAATCAAGGAGAGTACATTAAACATCCCAGTTCCTCAAGACACAGTCATCTTTTTAAAATAGAAACCAGTGTTTTAGAACTCATATTTAAACTAATTTAGTCAAAGATTCATAAATTCAAGGAATGTGACAAAAGGTTAATTACCAACATATTCTTACCTTTTAGCATTTACTTCTAGAAACATAGAAAACTCTTTAAACAGCCCCATGTGCATGTTCTTAACATCTCACCGAGAAAACCTGTTTATAGGAATGTACTGTTTGTGCCTTTTTCTTAATGTATTTAGGAGAGGAGTGCCCCCTAGTGATAACTATAAATCACTTTTTTTAACATCAGTCAAGATGTGTTTTAGAGATACAAGCTGAGTTATTACAATTCTTGTACTTGCACATCGTCCTAGCAATAATTTTTCCATTCTTTATTTTATTATTAAATTTAAATGTTTTAAATTAAAATGTTTTATTTCCTTTTAAAATTATTTATTTAGATAAAATGGATATTGCTTGGCAATGGGAGTGTTTCTGTTTGTCCCTTACACTATAACTAGTTATACCTATAAAAATTCTTGATACTGGAAAGTTTGCTGGCAGATACTAGAACTCATGCCTTTGCAGTTATCCTAAGCTTTTCTGGCACCCCAGTGTGATTGCACATGTGTTTTAGGACTGCTGTTCTTTGAGAAGCTAATGCAAGAACATCAGTAAGAGCCATGCACCCTTACGATTCTTATTGCGACTAGCATTTTAATGCCCATAGAAGTTATTTGTGTAGATCTGCCTTTAGAATCATTTGTATTTCCTCTCAGCATGTCATTTCCCTGCTACAGCACTGCAGCGAGAAGGCAAGTAGTGCTATGGCATTGTACTACCACTATGGTAGACACGCAAGTCCCATAGCCTTCCTTGCAAACAGGGGCTTCCTTAGAAGACAACAGAAGCTGGAATTAGAGTGCTGTAACACAAGCAGCTTATCTTCTTCCTAGGGTGCTTGAAAAGCATCTGCAATTGTTCCATGGATACCAAAGAAATCTGACAATTTTTCAAAGTGTAAGCCTGTCACAAATTAATAGATCTATGTACATGTGCATAGTAAACCAGATTATTTGGCAAGGGGAAGGCCACCTTTTGTTAATGGAGAAAACTGATGTTGTTGGCAATTTCATGCAAAATGGCTGAACATTTTTTACTACTATTTCCTACAGACAATATTTTGTGCAAAAGATTTAAGCAAAACCAAACTCATTGTTCACCATAAATCCACTTTCAGGAAAACAAAAGGAAAATTCATGTGCAGGTCATAATTCTGACATAGCAAAGGGGGCAAGATCAAAAGAAATGCTTCCTGGAGAAAATAGCCCAGCCCAGAGATACACTTAAAATTCTCATAGTCTTCTGGCAGCCTGAAGGACATCTATGTTATACTAACTGCTTCTTGTGATAAAAAGTCCATAGTTTTTTTTTTTAAAAAAACCCATACTTGCAGCACAACAGAACATAGTACATACAAGCTTTCTGTTATCTCTGTCAAAACCTATGTCCTTCAGCCAGGGAAAACCACACAGGAATCTGGAAAAATCCCCTGGTTCTACAAATTCTCTTTTTACAGCCACGTCTACACTGGGGAATTCTGCCAGTAAACGGGTACAACAGCATGTGCTGATCTAGATGCTGTATTTGATTTCTCTTCTTGTTAAAAATGTTCTCCTCAAGAGAAATTCTGTCAGCAGATGGGTGGATACTCCTGTACCTCCCATGCCTTCACCTAGATCATTGTAGAGTAGCAACACTTCACTTGGAGAATTCAGTGCTCTGAAATCCAAGGAGTCATAGTTTCTTTTCTTGTTATGATCTTACTTCATATCATCTAGGCCTTGCCCCACAATCCCTCGGTCCTCCAAAGCTGCTCTTTGCTCTCACTCTTCTCTCAAAGGTAGATGCTGTGCAGCTAACAGTGTTCCCATCTCTGTTTTAGAAAGAACATGCATGGTTTCTATAGCATTTCAGCTACTAAAACACTATGTGTCACCATGAAAATGAGAAACTTGAAGGTCATGAAAACACACGATTGTTTCAGGATCTGTCAGACGCCATTGCCAACTAGTTCTGCACCCTGTGAGGTGGTGCTTCTAAACTTCTGAAAAACAGCTTGGCTGCATTATGATATATAGATACAATATAATTAACTGTGTATGCGCAAAACTCCCTGGTAGTGAGCTCGCCTCATCTGAGGCTCTCAGCATGGAAACACTAAAATATGAGAGCTTCTTTGAAAGTATAAAGGAAACATGCAGCTCCCTGCTGATATGTGTCAGTGCGCAAGTGGTTTACAACAGGGATGATAGTTATGCAGATGGGGACACTAAATCTTACAGAAAGGTGATTCTAAACAATGCAGAAAACAAGAGATAACACATCCCAAGGTAACAGAACTGTGTTGACAGATAACCTCAACATGTCATTCCCTAATGCTGTTTTGTGTGTACAAAGTATCTTTGGGAGTACTAGTGAATCACTGGGAGATTTCCCTGAAAGTAATACTGGTTTTATGGAATATGTCTGCTGCTCCCCAATTCCAGAATACGACACCGTTTGAAAAAATTCAAAATGTTAAGTGGAAAGAATAAATACAGAGCAGGAAAGAAAAAGCTGAAAGCAAGCCGTTCCTTCAACAGCTAGACAGAAGTCACAAAAGCCTTTCATTTGGTGTGCTTGGCTGAGGGAGACTTAAAAGAATGCCTTAGAGTGCCAAGCATCCATCCTATATTGCAATGCAGCTCTAGCAGAGTCAAAAATCAGTAATTATTGTAATTGTTTGCTGTAGTTGGTTCAAGTACACATAGTAAATGATCTGCAAAAGCCCATTTTAAATTAGGGCTCTGATGCAGCCTATTATTAGATCTATGTTAGAACATTTTAACAAAAACCAAACACACTAATGATAACACTCAAAGCTTATAAAAAGTAGTCATAATTAAATTTCATGTTTTAAAAAAGTTGAGTGTAAGCTTTCTGCTTAACCTTTTACTATAGCTGAACTTTAGTGCTATTTTCTACGCGGCAGGGATAGTTATCGGACTGTTGGCTTGGCTTGGGTGGATGACTTTGCTGCTTTGAAATATACTTCCTAGGCAGCTCAGTGTAAACCTTTCCACAGATGTGGAGGTTTTATGGGTATTTTTGCAGCATTTGTGTTTGCTGCCTGAAAAGGACGTACTATTCTGTTACACTTCTCATTACACTAAATAAAGTCATACCTCTCCCAGCTATTCAGTGGCCTTGTTATCAGGGCACACTTTTCCCAAGCACCATTGGACAGTAGTACGGTGCAAAAAGAGGCGACGTGTCCTTCCCCCCTGCCCCATTCTTTGCCTCAAAAATAGCATGCTTCACGGGGTCTCTAAGATTGTAAGAAAACATTCAAAAAGTTTGAATAGTCCTCGAGAAACAACTCTTCCTTCAAAGCAATCACAAAGTGCAAAATATTTACTACAAGTGTGCAACTTATTTTTGTATGTGCAACATAAAGTGTTCTAAATTTTGCCTTTGGAGACATATATAACATTCTCAAGAAGCCCCACCAAATTGTTTATAAAATAGACTCTGATTCTACAAACACAATACTATTTTTGAAGTATGTATTTTTAACCCTACATGTTTTTCTTTCTTGTCAGTAAAAAACACCAAACAACCCACACCCAATGGGCAATGCTAAATTTAGCTTCTGCATATTCTGGATGCAGTATTAAGCACATAAATAACAAGCCCCTTCCCCCCAGAATACAATACAGCTATAGGAAACAGTCCTTCCCAGACTGAGCTTATCTCATAGAACGCCACTTGTAATGCAGACGGATTGAGTGGACCTGGGTTTCTCCACCGAGGCACAGCAAAGTGTTGGCTTCTTGTTGAACTTTTTCCACAGCTATTGGTCTCAAGCAACTTCTGGAGAGTGGAAAAGATACATCAGCAGTACTAAGGTGCTTTTTGTCTCCCAGAGAAGCTGTGCTATACATACTCCTCTCTGTTCCCCTCATCCTTTCAGTGTCCCACCTAATGCAGTCTTCGTTGAGTGAACTTTATGAACATTCCTTGCAAATGAACATCAACAAAACTATGCAGGGCACAATCATTGGTGAGCAATAAGACCTTACCTCAGTCCACTTTCTTGAAGTGAAAGTAGGTGTATTAAGGACTCTTGCAGAAATATTATTAAAATGTGTTTGCACTGAAGTACCAGATCCTCAAAACTTTCCGTTAATCAAAACTTACAGTTTAACTGATGGTCCCAAATTTGACCTAGCAGAACTAAAAAGCAGCAGATCTCCAGAAGTAGTCATCCACTGCAAAAGCATTTAGCCATCTTTCCATTAGCCTTCCTGTAAGATCAATTTCAGCACCCAAAGATTTGGCCTTCAGTAGTTTCTTGTCCCTGATTGTCAAATACAGTGTGGCACATGAAGCTTGTAAAAAACGGGGAAAAAGAAAAAGGGAAAAAAGATACCTTGCAAAATTATTTCAACTTAGAGAAAGATTACACTATTTTATTTTTAATGATTACTCATAATTACATCTTTCATCATTCTCTCTCTTTGCTATTGGCTTGCTTACTTTTGCCTTCCTCTGAGCAACTCTCCTTTTAAGAAGAAGAAATTCCATTTTACCATCCAACTAAGGAGGAGTGATCTTTCCCTTCATAGAGGGTCCCATGCATGTTGTGGCTTCAGATAATGGAGTCATTTGTAAGGCAAGGACAATGTGAGGTCTCTTCTTTAAGAGACAGGGGTACAGAGCTGGAAGAAGGGAAGTCTGAAAGCTGTCAGCAGAAATAAGACACCTGATTATTTCTACTTCTTATTATAACTGGAAAAATTTTATTTTGTCAAATGGTGAGACAGATTGAAACAGTATTACACTACAATGACTATTATTTTAATTTAATGACAATTTTAATTATCCGTGTTTTTCTGTGTGGTGTTTGGAAATGGCTTAAAGCTAGTATAAACATGGTTAACCAGTGTGATACCCCAGTTTGGTTAAATTTCCTCCTTCAATGTCAGCATTTCATATTTCAAAACATGTTGTGACATCTATATTAGCAATATATTAACTTATTCCATAGTCAATGTATAGATTTGGATGTTTCAAATTTGTAACTCACTATGAAGTCAATAGTTTACATACAAAATATGCATATTATTAAAAAGATGTTCAGGTTTTCCAGATAACAATGCTACAAAAGTCCATGCTGCATGCTTCTCCCTGTCAAAATAGACTTTAAAACAAGTAGTTTTGAGCATAAAATCAGTGGGATCTCACAATGTACTAATTAACATTTTTCATAACACTTTAACACTTAATCTTTTTTAATCTAGAATTTGTACATCTGTCTCACAGAGAATTTTATCACATCAGGTAGCACTAAAAAAAAAGTCTAACTTACAGTTGAGAACCAGGTATATGTTTTCTTATTCACACACAGGTAAAGACAATGTATGGTAAAAGCTGGAAAATGTAATTATATAGTTTGGCCATTTATCCAACCTGTTGTATGGTTAAAGGGCACTTCATGAACACGCTAGGTCAGTTACGCTCTTCAGGGTTTTTTTTTTTTGTTGTTGTTCCACTTCTAGTGGGATGTTCGTGTGAGCAGTTACTTTTATAAGTACAGCAGCTGAAAAACTGAGAGTTCATTTCCATGGTAACAACCAACTTTTCACTGGAAATATCAGTTAGTTTGAAAAGTCACATGTATCTCTTTTCCCCTTTGGCAATTTTCCACGTACATGTAATTAAGATGGAGGTATGAAAGCACGTAATGTTGTTTTATTAGAATTAATATGGGGTGATATTGCAGTGGTATAGAATTAATATGCAATGATATTTTGAAAGACAATTGGTAGGCAAGAGTTGCAGTAATTTAAATTGAAATCCTATTACTAAGGCTATTTAATTTCTGACTGAATAAGATAATTAGTACTAAAGGATGTTTTCATGACAATAGTCTTTTTGTGATTATTATTTCTTCTGGAATGACTAGTTCATTACCCTATTTAGTACTGGAAAAATTAATCTAATATTTCTCCACTTAGTGGGCATATATTGGTGGATAATTCATGCATAAACTATCAGAATAGTATATTTTATTTGTTCTTTTCTTTAGAATCTAGGTTTTAAAATTAAAAATCCCTTACAAAATACTTCTAAAGACTATATTAATCTCCAAATATGTATTAAACCTGGTGTCAGGCTCCTGTTTTTAATAGAACATTCCATTATTTTTTCTTTTGTGCCATATTTTCTTATTAGCCACAGTATTTCACTTCCTTCTCTATCCTTTTATTTGAAGTTTTACACAGGCAGGAGCTGGAATTGGGCAACACAACTTCCCTTCCTGGACATGTAGACCAACTGAACCTAAGTCATGAGTTTCAGTTCTCTATCCACTGCGTACACATCATCTCTCCTATTCAAGTTACGACTTTTCATTGTGACTTTAGTGGACGTCATTTAGAAACTGATTAACTGACAGTTAAGGGATATTTATTCCAGCCAGTTTGTTCAGCTGATTCTTTAAATTACATTCAATACATTTATTTTGTATTCTGCTATTTAAGTCTTGCAATTTTTCAGTAATTTTACAATAGGTTAAAGTTGTCAATCAACTTCCTGGACTTAATAACTTTGCAAATCCTATAATTTTTAACAGTACACTTGTGAAAAGCAAAACTGTTTTAATTTTCAGTATTTCTTTGAGACTATTTTTTTTTTGTAAAAACAGTTTAATGTTAAAAAAATTAATTTTTAATGATAGTCTTTTCCACCTACTTCAATCATCTCTGGCTATGACCTTGCATACCTATAAAAGATCTTTGTAAAACTGCTAGAGTCAGTTCCAAAGTGAAACGTTTATTTAGCATTAATTTCATCTGTACTTTTTCATAACATATGTCTTCTAATGCTTCATGTATACATATATTCCAAATGTATACATAACAAAAGGGACTTATGAAAGCTTGTGAAAGCCCAAATGTGAATTATCCTAGGATACTATTTCAACTCAGAAGAGATGATGAAGGAGAAAAGCAGGACATAATCCAGAGTTAAAACGTGTTTCAGTCATTAAAATGACAGAAACCCAATTAGAATGACAAAAACCCAACCACCACCACAAGACCAACTGACAGGACTCCAACCAATCACAAGAACTACTATGAGAAAGTAAGTACTTTGACAGTCTTAACATACGATTTGTTAGCAAAAGTGAATCTATAAAATACTAGTGCAAGAGAATCACCAAAGTAAGCAGGATATGCATTATTCAGCATTCAAAAAAAAAAAATAGAAGTTTAATCAATATTTTTTCCTCTGCAATAGGCTACTTAAAAATTTTTATTGCACGTTGAGTATTTGAAGTGCCTAATGAAACATTCAGAATGTGCACAACGTCAAAGGAGGTAACCTTCCCTACAACAAAACCAAATCAGAGAAGTGAAAATAGTTCTGTGTAAATGAACTCTTAAGATGAAAAATGGGACCGCTGCATAAAGAAATAGCACCACTTTGGAGAGAATCAGAATATTCTGAGAAAGTTTAAAAAAAGCATATTGTCTCATAGTGAGAGTGTATGTTCTCAGATTTTCCCCCCAAGTTGTGGGGAATATAGGTCAGATTTTCATTTTTGTTGCTAGTTGAACATTTCATTTTATTATTATGCAGGTTGAGATGATATCCTGTGGTCCGATCAATTCTAGCATTGCTCTATGCCATATTTCTTTCTGCAGCTGAATGGCCATTAGCTCAACTTAAAATGGATTTTTCAGACCAGAGGCTGTGTATGGCAAACAACGAATTCTGTTATCTGATACCCAACTGGAAAACTCATTTTGAGATAGTTCTTGGAATATCTGGTGAGTAGGTTAGAGTCCCTGAAAGTCTGAAGGCATTCAATGTGGAATTTTTCACCAAGGCAAACAAACATTAAGTTTAGCCAAAGAGAACAAACTAGCAGTTAGATCAGTAAATCACTCTGAATTGGTCCACTCAAGACATGGAGGCAGGCTAGACGCAAAGCAATTTACTTTCCTTCCGGGAACTAGAAGGCAGTTAGGGAAAGAACTATGATTTGCAGAGTAAATAGCCCCATCTTTCTCCATTCATAATACAATTTAAGCTAACAATTTGATCCTAAAGGTTTTGTTTAATAAATAGTTGTGGGATGATGTTCTATACAGGAATGTTTATCACAAGGTTTGGAAATAGAGTACTGGAAAGAGATATTGTGTAGCACTTTCCAGTACTGACAGTTACCTGGCTATGTGTACCATCTCTTTATGAGCTATGATAGTCTGACTTTATTTGCTTTCTCCTTTTTTACAGCTTATTTTTCTTTGCTTTAGTTCTTTTCTTACAACAGAGCAATAAGAAGATAATAGTGCATGGAGAGTTTAATATGATTTTGTCTTTAATTTACTACTTCTCTTTTTACTTTGTCTTGCTCTACTTGTGACTTCTTTTCATTCCCTTCAGTTAAAAAATAAGAGACTCTCCCAAGAGAGTAAAAGGCAACACTTGACTCACGATTCTAATTTCCATACACTACTGTAAATCTAAGCAGAAGTGACTCCAACTGAATCAGTGAACCTACGCATGCTTTAGACTGAGCTATTGGAAAGATAAATCACGTCTACTGTTCTACCTCATTCTGGTCCTAGATTTCCATTTTAAGTTGCCTGAAATTAGCAAATCCCTCTCTTAGACCATGATCTAACAGCATCTAACACACAGCACTGATGATGAAGGTCTACAGTCATAATTTACCCACACACAGTTAAAATATACATGTTTTCAGCCAGTAAAACATATCTCTCTTACAAATCTTCAATGGAAGGCTACACTGACTGTGGGGGGAGGTTACTTTCAGGAAGCAAAACAAATCTACATTTAATATAGTGAAATTAAACTTCTAAATGACTATTCATAAGCTCAAGAATAACCAATTAGATACAGCTGAACATTTAATGTTCTTCCCTGACATAAAAATTATCTATAAAAATGCTATAGCACTGATCTCGCTTGTGAAAGCTAATGTATTCTGTATTTTTAAAAGTTCTTAAGATATTGATATTTCTAAAATTAAATTCAAATAAATTTCATCTGTAGTCTCTAACAGATGTTCATTAACTTTATTAGATAGCTGTATACAAGTTAAGTTGTGCTGAATGTCATATTACATACACACCAGTGAACGAGATACTGAAAGTGAAAATCCAAAATTCAAAGGGAAAAGTTGTAACACTCATTAGGCTTATGCAGTTTGTCCTACCCTTTTGACTGGGACATTAGTTTCACAGGTTTGGCATGTAGTGTAATTTTTTGTCATTCTGTCGTTTTTTATGGTCTTTCCCTGTTTGCAAAGAGAATTCATATTTATTTAACAATTGAAACTTTTTTTTTTTTTTAACTGACAAGCATGTCTGGAAGCAATCATGACTATAGGAACCACAGGCAGAGCTGACATATCAGCAAAAGCAGCAAAGGTCTTTTGAGCTTTAGGAACTATTCCTGTGATGTGCTGATATTTCCCTTTTCTGGTGTCTGATCTGATTCTTTGGTTGGTTGTTTTTTTCCCCCTCTCTCTGTGGCAAAACCGGCTTTTTCTCTTCTCTGCTGGCTTCTGTGACTAACTGGTGTTAACTGAGCCTTTGCGCAGAAGAGCGTGTGCATAAGACATCGACAATCCTATTTAGTCTTCTGCTCCAAGTGAGTCAGATCATTTGTTGCTATTGTGCGTGTTAGAAGGAGATAAGGGACTCTTGGATGATCTGGAAACAAGATACAGAAGTTTTTACTGTTGTTAGATGCTTCTGGAGGTGGTGAGGCAATCAGAGAAAACAGGAAGAGGTTTAAAGTCATCATGTAGAACTGAATGATACCGGAGTAAATGCCATACGTTTAATTAAAAGATAATTTAAAGGGAAAAAAATGAGTGCTTTACCCATTAGACTATGCCATGATTAGGAAAAATACCCGATTTGAAACCTGAAGCCTGTGGCTTAACTAGCCTCACTGACAACATGGAAGAAAGCCTTTTCTTTTCTTCTGTGAATCTAGAAGAAACTGAAAAGAACAAGAAGGATGCATATGGACGTACACAAAATACCTGCTAGCTCACAGATGTTACAATGATGCTGTCCCCTGGGGCACTGGCCCTTAGCACTGATCATTGTCAGAATAATGTCAAAATGATAGTCTTGACTGTTCTGATTCCCTTTGTTGGAAAGGAAAACATCTAAGAAATTTGTGTGCAGCCAATAACAGCTGGTAGGTTTTAAAATAAAAGGCTTTATGTAATTCCATCCAAGTATCAGGCTGGGGGGGAAGGGTATATGTATGTACACAATGCCGGGGCAGAAGTCTAGTGATGCCATTTTAGAGAACTATCTAATTCCCAATAAATACTAATCAACTGCTGAAAAGACAAGTTCTTAGAGGAAAAAAAAGATTAACAGGAAGTCCATTCTGAAAATGTAAGTCTGAATTTTAACTTATGCCTTTTGCAGACAGTCATCATGCTGTAATCATGAGAGTAATGCTGAAAAAAAATTTCCTCACCCACAACAAAAGTTTCAAAGCAGCACAGTTTGAGCACAGAAATATGCATTACGGAGTAGAGCGTACTGTATTAGAATGGTTTGAGAAGTTTCAGAGATACTAAATCCAGACCAACACAGGTTATCTGAAAGGTATCTTCCAAGTGGAAGTCATTCACAATATTTGTGTCATTTCATCTTTTGTATTTGCTTTAGCAAGACTACTGTGGAGCAAAGAGATTGCAGGTGAGGGAGACAATGCCACACAATTCACTGGTTTTGGACTGTTTAGGGACAAATGGAATACATCCATAAACCTATGAGTTTTCCATCAATTTTAGATAATTTCTTAGAAATGAGACTATGGCTGTGGTAAGGAATAGAAACTGAAAAAACTACCATGTTTAAGGATGAGTTCAGAATGGGCAGGTAACACATTCCTGTTCGAGTTCTTTGAAGATGTAACAGTTAATATAGACAAGGGCAACTAAGAGAAATAGGTCTTTGAAATATTCAGATAGCCTTTCACCACCTCCTTCTACATCAAAAGGAAAAATAGTTGAAGTAGAGTCACTGTGAGTAATATGTAACAGTCTTTGGGAAGAAAGATGAGCCAAAGTTGCAAAGGTGAATTTCTGGTGGTTCCACACTTAGAGTTGAGCCCTGAAATATTTATATACTTATCCAAGCATCAACCAAACTTGCTTTTTTTTTTTTTTCCCCAATCATACATGTAAGTTAGGGTCAAAATATATTATGAAGTTTGTTAACCAGTTATTTCCCTTAAAATAGCTGAATGGGTAGACAGCGATCGTGTTGCCCTGTGTCCTGAAGAGGTATGTCATTAGATTATATCTAATTAGCAAATGGCTTATGGGAATGGGACAGCTCAATATATTTGTCACGAGGACATTGCCCCTGCTTGTCAGTGCAAACCTAAGAGCTCTGCTTTTCTATTCAAATCTAATTAATGTTTCACATGGTTCTGATACCAAAGCTTCTCACAGCTCTACTCAAAAGATCCTGTTCAGAGTCAGTACCTGATATTGCTGGCCACTTATCATCATAACGTGATCATGTTGTAATGCTGTGCGCTGCTTCTATCACTCTGTTGAGGTAGATGGCTTATTCTGCTTTTTAATACTTAGAAGGCACTGATGCATTTGTTTAACTAAACTTGCATATGGCTCTCCCTCATCTGGCTTTATATTATCTGCAAAGAATTTATCCCAGAAATTGCCATAAAATTTGCTTTATCTTGCTTGCAGTTTTCCATCACCAAAAGGAAAGGTTCTGAACCATAATCTTGAAATGCGAGTTTTCCCTAATTTCCTCAGAGGTTTTGTTTGTTATTTAATTCTCCACTTATTTTAAATTTTATTTTTAAATTCTTTAATCATTTATCTGGTAAGTGGTTATTCTACCCAAATTATTTTTACTTCTTTGATTTATTTTTACATTGTTAGAGAGTGATTTGGTGTTTACTACATGAATTAACTACATAGATTAAGAGATCCTTCTATTTTATCAGTGATGATCAGTCATTCAAGGACATTTTTTCAAAATTTTTTCATTCATTTTCTTAATACTAGATCATATTACATTGGATTAGATTCAGTTCTGAGTTTTTAAATTGTATAAGGATATTTGGAGCTCTGGTTTTATTCTAAACACTTGTAATTTAAAGACATGAAAGGTTATCTATTAGATATGCAGGCTACAAAGTTTCTTTAACTAATATCTACCATATCCCAAATTCTGGAGGAAAAATGAGTGCATACCCCTGTCTCCCTCATCTTCATGCATACACGCTCCTCACCCCACCCCCCCACCCCCAACTATTGACCTTACTTAATCATTTCTTACCTGCTTAAAATGCTCATCTTGCTTCTTCCCCCCACTTTCTCTGAATAAGGAGCTAAATACCTTTATTCCATGGAGGGGGGGAAAAAATATCTATTTTTATTTGTCAAATAAGTTAAAGAAACTCCATTGACCCTCATACACAAAAACAACTAGCTTCAAGTCTCCTCACTTTATCAGCTTCCATACGCTACTCATTTATGTCAAGCACTACACTCCTCTTACCTACTTCAGTTCCTTGGGGAGCAGTTCATACACCATTCACTCCCATTTAGCAATATGTTATTCTCCAGAGAAAGACCCCTTCTCATTTAATCCAGTCCACCTACTAAAGGGGCTGGAAAACACCGTATAACCCTTGTGAAGGTTATACAGTGGAAAGACCTACTTTAATGCAACACAATATCCTGAAGTACTAAAAGGTAATAGGAGGAAGGAATATAAATGGATGGAGAAGACACGAAGCTCTCCCTTATCTGCTTCCTGCAGGCAATAGGAATGGAAAAAGATGGTCTTTCACTTTTTATTGCTGGATTTGGAAGACGTGGTTCTAAATGAGCTGCTCTTGCTCCCTGTTGCTTTATGTAATAGATGGGGAAATTTTAATGGACTTACTGATGATGTCCCAAATTCATTTAGTCTCCTAGTGATCCAGCTGAATGTATTTCCAAACTGTCGAGATAGCTTAAAAATCAATTTTGATATCTCTCTAAGCTCTAGCAGTGTTTGATGAGTTCTTATTTGCTCTCTCAAACCAGATGGGAAACAGGTAGGACAGCAACTTTTCTCCCATCTGGGTAGGGACGAAGAAATTTCTTATCAAAATGCTTTCATTTGTGGATTTCTTCTTTATTTCCTGTAGCATCTGGCTAGAATTAAGTGCCACAATTTAGAAAGCATAGGGCACGGTTCAGGGAACAAATGATGCATTTGAAAATCACATACATACCCTTCTCAACTTCTTTTCTCTCAGAAACTGTTATTACCCCCTTGGTATCTACACCCAACGTGGTGGCAGATGAACACTGCCAACAGTGTGCCAGCATCAGATGCATCACTTGCAGCTATTTCATGAGTCACTAATACTAGTAAAATGATGAAGGAAAAATAATTATCATGCTACCTATGAAACTTAAAGCAAAAGTTACTGGTACCTCAAATGCTGAATATAATTATGAAAAAAAGATCACAGAGTAATATGTACATCTCTTTGCAAAACTGGATCTTAAAGATAAAGCAAAAATGAGTTCAAAAGAACCCAAAGAGTAATAAAATGGCAAAGGCTTAATCTTTCTACCCTCTTCCTATGCACTTTTGCAGGACCAAAGGAGGTTTCACTTTGCCTTCACTTAAAACTACATTCTAATATAAATTCTGTAAGATTGTGAAATGTATTGGTGATAAATCATCTTGCCTGTAGTGTACAGGGGATACTGTTCTGTAGGTATATGCTTCTCAAATACAATAGCAAATCTGGCTCCATATGAATATAAAAAAAATTATTCAAAGATATTTTCTCTTGGTCCAGATATTTCTAATCCTAAATCTGTAGCTGACTTGTTTTATGAATCACCTTACTAATATACCACAGGAACCCACAGAGAGCAGAATTACAGAGCTGTCAAACTCTTCTGATGATTAGTAAACTCTTGGATTACATCTCTAGATGTCTTGCCATATGAAATTTCAGTATAAATAGCTGGTTTCTTAAATATTATTTGCTGGATTCTTTAGGGATATATTATCATATCAGCTTTAAGTCACTGTATACTGCTTGAGACATCTCAGAAGGAGGAAAGTTATTCTGTTCTTAGAAAAGTGCCCTTGAAATATAAAAGAGGGTGGGTTACTATGGTCATACTAACATTTAAATACACCAGTCAGCAGAACTGTTTTCATGTATAACCACTCACATTTCGTATCAGACAGTGAAAATGAAAGTATAAAAAAAAGATCCCATTCTGCATCTTCTGCGTTTTTGTAGTGTTGAATAAAACCAAAAGCTTATAGCAGATTGTGGTTAGCCTTAACCCACAAGCCATTTTTTTCCTTTAGACATTTAAAGGTATTGAGTACAAAGAATGTCCTGCCGTGATTGTTACATTGCACTGTTGATAAGTTTCCTTGCTGAGCAAAGAAATCTCTATCAGGCTTGATGAAACATACGCAGTCATTATTCGGAACTGCATTTATCATCATCTTCATTTTAAACTTCCTCGTTTTCTTTGCCGTGGCCCGTTTTCTTTAAAGCCTCCTGTTGCTGCTCATTTCCTCACTCTGCTGCAGAACTGCATTTCTAGGCAGGGAACATCGCAGTTATAAAAACCTCAAGAGAATGTTGAATCACTAAGCTTCCCCTTTTGCAGGGCAAAGTCCCGAAATCAGTATGTGTAAAGCAAAGCAGGCAGAGTCTCTTCTCAGTTCCAGGCCACACATGCTACCCCTATTAAGCATTGACCAAATTCAAGGAGATCATTCCAGGGCAAAACAACATATTAATTTTCTTTGTATTTCCGAGAGAAACACTGTGACAAACAACTTATTGCCTCTTCTCTTATATGTGATTTGGATTGCACAATGAGAGTATTGTCTTGCACAACATCGACAAAAAACCAAACCAAACGAAAAAAAAGAAACAAACCAAAAAGCAGATTGCAAGCCCTCATCCAGTAAATGGGGATACCACAAGGTATCAAGATACCACCAGAGGAGGATGGGTCACAAAGATGTTCACTGGGAGGAGCTGGCATGCAAGTTAAGGCTCAGAGCTAAGCCGCCATGCCGGACCGTAGCCTGGACTCTCGCTAGGTCTTCTGTACAGTAACCAAGCACAAGACCTCTCTGTGCTTCCCTCCAGCCAGGCTCACACACCTGAAGTCTGTCTCTAAAGGTCTGGCTTCATACAATTTATCAGTTTCTCCAAGCAATGTAACAAGAACACATCTTGGTTGGTAAGAAAATGCCAATTAAAAATGTGAAAATGAAAAAATCTTGTGTTAATAACTTTATTATTGCTTAGCTGATTTTTACTGGTTGATTGGTTTTGTTGGGTTTGTGATTTGGGGTGGTTTTTTTTGTTTGCTTTTAGAGCAATGAGCTGATACTATTAAAAAGTAATTTGATTGTTGTTATTGTAAATCAGAATTTAAAATTGTGGTGAATTTTAGTATACAAGATCTGGCCCAGATTCAGACTTCACTTATATGGCTATCAATATGGAACAGATCTGATTTAACGAATTAGCCCAGAATTACACTAATGACAGAACTGAAACACCCTCCGCAGCTGAAAGGTTCTTTTATATGCTACATTATATGTGCTCCCAGCAGCATTACCAGAAAAATCTTAGAATAGTTCTTAACTAAATCAAATTAAGTATATTATGCAACAGTTAACATAATCATTTTTTCCCCCAACTTCTCATATGGTATTTTTTATTGTTGAAGTCTCAGGTACATTTCCATCAGCAGGAAACACCAAGACATTTTAAAAGCTTTGGATGTAATTGCCTTTCTATACCATTCTGCATGCTTTGCCTAAACTGTAATTTTTTTTTCCTGATCTACTCTGAACCCAATGAAATGAAAGAAATTGTAAAACATGATTTCCCGTATGAATTATCACATTTCTTGTGATTAAAATTTGGGTAGTTATAATATTATCTGTTTCTTTTGACAAGTACAATTATTGTTGGCATGTGCACCCAAATTGTATTTCATTTTCTGAAGAAGCATCTCATTACGATTGGTGAAGTCTCCAGTAAAAGGAAGGCATAGAAGAAGTACTTTATAAATATTGACTTACTCTTAGTACCTGTCAGCAAAAATGCAAATGGCCACAAATCACAGCTGCAAAGGAAATGCAATAAAACCCAGAAACAGACACTATATACACTGGCAAGGATAAAGTGATTTCCAGACTCCCATATGTCTGAACTGGAAACACTTAGACTAAACAAAAGAGAGATGCTGAGATGGAATTTTTTGATCCATAATTAACATTATATCTATATGCATTCTGTATCATTATAGGATACAATATTTTATGTTAATGTTAGTTTTACAAGATGCTCAAAACCAGCGTATGATTTCTGGTTGCCCTACCCAATTCCTTGCCTGGCCTATAGTATATTTGACTTCACACATTTGAACACAGTAACATATCTACATTGTCTTGTGTGGTCCAGGCTTCGATCATGGTCAAATGATAAGGACTAACCCACACCCATATTGTTCAAGTCACATTAGCTGCGTCCATACTACGTATAGTCTGCAGTACACAATGACATCATTCTGTAGTGTTTCTTACTTCTACGCATACATAGCTGCAACAGGCAGTGCACACTATGCTCACGTCCATTCTATCTTGGGAAGCAAATACATATTTTATTTATGTGGCCACACCATATATGAGTCAGCCTTTTTAAATCACTCATGACCTAAGGATGCAGCCTGATTTCTGATCTGAACCCTTCTGCTGTTGCTGCTTGTCAAGAAGAAAAATGTTGCCGGGACGACACTGAGCAGTTAGTTAGCAAGTGGATCCTGGCCCCTTGGACAACTAGTGTTCCTGGACCTTCAGAGGACCTCCATACCAAATGTCTAGCTTTCCTGAAGCCTTAGAAATGAGCTTACTGTTCCAGCAATAATATTAGTAACAAGGAATAAAATTTCTCTGAGGCCACTGTGGAAACGAGTTCTTTTTAAATGCAGAATTTGAGTTTATTTATTACTATAGTATCCTTATGGTCACTACAAAAGGCAGTTTGTCTACACATATATGTAATAGCCATTCACTGCCATGTTCCCTTCCTACAGAGTAAACCAAGTTCTTGAATATTGTTGTGATCACTATGTGTTATTAGTTACAGTATCTTAGTACATTTTATATAAATTTCCTCACTCTCAGCTCCACACATGCACCCAAGACAATTCCGAATGGTTCCTGGCTCCTCAGGTGAAACCCGGGCTCTGTGAAGTCAGTAAAAGTTTAGCACTTTACTACAATCACATTTCTGTCCCTGTTGAGCCTCTACTTGACACATTTTGCATTGGTGTTACTGGTCAGTCAAAGCAAGCTAGAGGAAAATACATTCTGCACAACTGTGTTCTCAGGTACATACAATGTTAATTTTCATAAAAATCCCTGAATCATTTTATGATTCAAATCTCAAGTTGGTTCATTGGTTTGTTTCTGTTATGTGGTGGGTTTTTTTTAAAACCCACACTGATACAGAATTAAGTGGTTTGTAGACATGTCATTTGGAAAAGAAAAAGCATTCAAAATACTACTTGATTCCTTTGACTAATGCCTCTAGTTTTTTTTCCCCTCCTGAACACAGAAGCCAACTTCATACACATTGCTGACACAAAAGAATTTAAGTTTCTTCTTCCCAGAAATGGCTTTTTGTTACAGGACAGAAAATAAAATGGTTCCATTTTACATTTGTTTTATTCACAGCAGTTTCAGGCTTTTAACTGCGGCCATCATTGCAGAAGCATAGCCATTAAAAACAGACCTCAGAGATTTTATTTAGTGGTCATTTGCGCTTTATCTACAGATATAAGCCTTAATATGCAACTGTTACACAGATAGCAAAGACTGGCTTGCCTTTTTACCTCCATGAAGACGTTTAGAAAGCACTGATTACTTAAAAAAAAAAAAAAATCACACATACACTTCTCCGCATCTCCTACCCCCTCAAATATCTCAAAGGTTGACTGAAGGACAAACATCATATGGAACTACAAAATGCATATTTTATCCAATGGATAGCAAAAAGCAGTGCAGGAAGAGGGTCAATGGTAATGGTAAGGAATGATAGATGGTAAGAAATACTGGGAAGTTATCTAGGTGTTCATTTTGCCTGTTAGATGAATCATGTGTGCTGCTGTACATCTGCAGAACAGCAGGAAAGGTTTCATAAGACCTGTGAAAAACGTGGAGGTACTGTTTGGGAGAAGAACTGCAACTATGGAGCATGAACATATTTCTAGGGACATCTACAAGAAGCCTCGATCCTCCTCCTAGGTAAATCTACCATGGATTTCTACCATTGGCTTTAAAAGACAGCGGGGTTGATCCTTTTGGTTTGCTGGTGAGACATGTAGAAAAAGGCCATCCATGAACTTGTGCGCCGAATGAAAAAAAGTAAAGCAGGTAAATTTGATATTAGGGAACACTTAGCTAAAGCACTATCATTCAATGTAAACACCCAGGAGTGTAAGTACTATCGCAGGAAACAAAGCTATTTTCTTTTAATATATTAAAGTAGCTTTGAAATAATGTAAAATACTCTAAGGAAACATAATCAAAATTCAACAGTGTAAAAGAAATCTAGCAACAGAGAGCACAAAAGGAATAGGAGATAGCTGAAATTCATCCAGGCTGAAGCTAAAAGGAAATAGGGCAGCAGAGACCAATTTTATCAAGTAAGACTGAATAATCAAGAACAATAGAAGCAATGAGCATATTTTTAAAAATTGAATAGTCTGAAAAAGGAATTTGAGGTCCCTAGGTGAATCAGAATCCAACTGAAGAGTAAGAAGGAGGCTGTTCCTCTGTTATAGGAGAGGAGAAAAGGGAGATACACACACACAACAATCTCACTACACTAAGATCTTTGATACAGTTTGCATATCTAGTCCTCTAAAGGACAGTAAATTAACAGGATGTGGCTATCCCACCTTCCAAGCAGTAATTCTGTCATAAATCTGGATTAAGTTTTCTTGCAACTACTTTTAAAGATCTACAGTGTTAGACTCTGCCTTTGGTTTGTACAGAATACATTTCTATCTCTTGCTATGCTTGTTTGTCAACATTAAAATATTTTATTTTAAGATCCAAGGTAGCCTCTCCACTTGTATCCAGCCTGTGTTGGACCTCGTGCCACAGGAAGTCTGATTTGTGTCACATAGCTGCTGTTTGATCCATTTTTTGTCTGAAAAAAGATTACTCCATGAGATCCCATGAAGAAATATTTGTTCCACTTAACTAGGAAACATTTTTTTATTTTTCCTCATTATTTTGAAAATGTAAAAGTTAAAGCAGTAATTCTTCCACTTTATATTTCCTTATGTACCTCTGCTTCCCTAGGAATAAAATCTTCTCCTAGGTTACCTGAAGCATAAGTTTGGAGCTGTGTCATATCATTGTGCTTACTTTCTCAAAATTGCTTATTCCTCTTGCTTTGGCACTCAATTCAAAATTAATGAGGGATTTTATATCACTCTTGGATTTTGATGTCGATTGTAATAGTAGCAAGCAGCACTACATTTTGACAGTTCTATAGAAATCCCTCAGAAGCATAAGCAATCAATGTTTTGATTTGGTGGGTTTTCTGGTTTGCTTTTTAGAGGTTTTTTTCTATTGCTATGTGTTATTCTCGCAAGGACATAGTCTATGGAGAGGAGAAGCTTGCAAGATTTGTGATTGTCCAAAGTCCCAGTTTAGTCCATGGTCTCAAACGCAGCCTGTAAGAGTTTTACTGTCACCAGAGACGAGATTTAATCCTACATAGGAAAGTGCATCATGCCATTTTTCCAAAACAGGCTTTATAATGCAATTTCTTCAGATCTTTTAGATATCTGAGGATTCACGTTATGGAGTTCCCTCAAGATGAAGACAGGGAGCTTGAACTCGCTTTGACGTTCTCACCAAAGCCTGAGGAGTAGGACGGGTCAAATATGTTCACAAAAGCCTGTTTTGCTGATAAGATATGCTTTAGGATTCTGCATCAGTTCATGCTTCCTAAATGCTGAAAAATTTCATTATCAGTTCTGAAGATCTTTTCAACAGAAACTCCATTTCAAAAATGGCAAGAAGTGCAGATAAGCAATAACAGCAATAAATGCTTTCTTGCAAATTCTCCCTATCACACAACTCAGACAGCAAGTTCAAAAAGCAAACAATGCATAGAAAATTAAACTTCAGTTAGGTAATTGAGTATTCTTAAGCTTCTTTGATGCAGCACAGAATAAGGTGTAAAACAAAAGTGTGATTAATAAACAAGCTGAAAGCCTTTGTGGTTTTCCTTTGTTTTTCTTAGCTAGAACTTTCAGATTTCTTCAAGGCAAACAATTCATCTCAATACATAAATAACTGGAATCACTAATAGTTTTAGCTGCTTTCAGATGCTCTGCTAACATTATATCTCTACTACTATAGCAGAAAAGTAAGAGCACACCTGGTGAACCTGTCACTGCTTAGCAGGAAATCAAAAAGAAACCCCTGTACCAATAATATGCCTCTAATGCATGATTAAAAATATGGTAATCCTTTTGAAAAAGAAGAGTTGCTGAAGGACATAGGAAAAGCTGATCTTGCTGGAATTCAGCCTTGAAATTGTTGTCGAATTCTTTGTGTTGAAATGCAGGAAACTTCCTTGGGTTACATCCCTGAGGCACATGGAGAGGACACTATCCATCCCAGGTGCCCAAGACAAGTTCTGCAGGGGTTGGAGCTAACGCATGACATTAATAGTTCCTTCAAGATTTAGTACCCATTATTAATTTAAAAAAAATATTAATTCACTATAGAATCCTATTGCTTTCTGTACTATAAAAGTTAGCTATCGTCCTGTCTTGGTTAGATGACCAGCCAGCCCTAAAGATAAAACTACTATACATGCAAATTGGGAATTGGAGACTGAGATAAAGGAATGGCAGATTTATTAAGCAATTACTATATATTTTCTGCCTTTAGATGAAGAAAGAGGATTGATGGACTGCTGCATACCATATTCCATGGTATAAAACAGTTAGCAATTGTAGTGCACAGATAGCAATGGAAATGAGTCTGAAAAGATTAGTCATATATTAAAATAGACAAAGTACTACGTCTAGCGATACATCGCTAAGAGACTGAAAGGAAATGAAGATGGAAATGAAGAAAGTTTTTTTGTCACACTAGTCAAAAGATTGAAAAATATTAGAACATGACAACTATTCAGAAAATAGCCATAGAAAAGACTCCAGTCACTTTACCCAGTCTGCCACAAAACTATCATGACAACCTCTCAAATCATGGCCAGGAAAAAGAAAAAAACTTTTTGGAGATAAGCATTTGCAAGGTACCTGATAGAGGAGTGCAAAAATCTGAAGCCTCCTGTGCCATCATGACATAAGCTAACTTACCCTGCTACGTAGGCAGGTTTTGGTGCATCCTCTGATCTGTAGCCTACGGCAACAACACTTCTGGCTTCTGAACGTCCTTTTTTATCAGAGCAGACACAGTCAAACCAGTCAAACCATAGTTTGGCTTAAAGCAAAAGCAGAGCAAGGGAAGCTCTGTAGCTAGATTTTCTCGTGCCTTGAACCTTCAGTATTGATTTCTCCATACTATTACTTTGTGAAGTAAGTGGAGGTTTGGGGCATTTAATAGTACAAGGTCACATTATGTATGCTAAGATTCTCTTTGTACAAAAAATAATGCCTCTCTCCCATAAATGGCAGAAGATACAGTTTTAAGAAAGTGTTCTTCAAAAGGTGATGTCATTTTTGCTGTACCCAAACAGGTTCAGTGTATTTATAAAATAGCTGGGTACTACTGAAGAAAGATGCACAGAGGTATGGACAAGTTAATTTAATATCAGCTTTCAGCATAGAGAATACATGACACATTTCAGGGGTGAGCAGGGGTCAGGGACCCAACACAGATTTAAGAAATAAAGGTCATAACTAGCTTGCTGGAGATCTTTTAAGATCTTACCATTATAGCAGGCATGTGGAAATACCGTATACTTTGATTTTCAGTAGTAACTAATAAGAGTGTACTCTGAAGATCACCAAACAAAAATTAAGGGAAGAAGCAAGTGTAACAAATGAGCCCAGCACAATTACACACATGTGGGGTAAGAGCAGAGCTGAAGCAAACAGAAGCCAGTGACTGGGCTGCAGGCCAAGCCACAAGTCCTCATGAGGAAGCAAAGGAGATGTTCTGCTGATCTCCTGAACTCCTCCGAGCAGAGAATGCCAGATTCTCTGTATGTGAAGCAAAGGGCTTCTGCAACAGACAGAATACCTCTTTTGCTCCCAGACAGGGAGGTGAAGGATGAACTGACATGAATTAAGAAGAGAGACGCAAGATACCCTGTGAATAAGAATGATAGAATTTACTTCCCCTCTGATGCTAAGCAATAACGGAGTTGTGATTCAGATTCCCAGTGTGATCCCTGCTGAGTGCTGGGGCTCAAGTTGTCAGAGTTCTGAACAGAGCTGCCCCTGACTTGCTGAAGATGGCTTTATAGGATCAAATGAATTTATTGGAGGGGTGGAAAAAAACCAAAAACTACAAACCACAAAGCCAAAACACAGCTCCATGCTTGTGCTATCATTATTTTAAAAATACAGTACTTTTAGTTAAAATGATTCTCAAAGTAGGGAAACTTGTATGTCAAAATGCATTGGAAAGGTCTAACATTTTGCATCCTTTTAAAGAAACATTCTTGGATTTGTTTTAGCTTGTTAGGGAGTGGAGGGGCAACTGCTGGGCAAGAGACAGGATCACATAAGCAGCATACAGAAAGAAGATGATGTGAGCAAGATGGCATTGCCACAGTAAGAAACAGAGTAAGTAGATTTTGGTACAAAAAAAAAAAAGGATTAGAATAAGGAATAAAACAGGCTATTGGTATCGGAAGTTCCTGGGAGCCCATTTTCCTCTACAAACCCCACTGAAACCACCCCCAAGCTTTTCAAATCAAGAACTTTGCACAAATGCATGAAAGTAAAATCTTCCAACACCTTACTTCACGCTAGTTTTCCTCATGTGATGTTAAATACACAGGTGGACCTGTTGTCTATCAGATCTTACATTGTTTCAGGGGTTAGAATAGGTGTCATGAATAAAGACAAGGGCTTTCACAAAGACAGAAGCTACTACTCTGAACAAAGGATTTAAATGGCATCATGCAGAGCTGGATTCTGCTGCTGCATCTGACACAGGACACAGCTGCGTAGCACAATGCGGTACTGTGCAGATACTTAAGCTGGCTCACATCTAGCTCCACTGAGGCTAAACAAAACAGTTTCTTACTAGCCAAAGTGGGAATGAAACGCTAATGCAGATCTGCTGGTCTCAGTATTTAAGCAAGCGGAGATATAACCGTACAGCAATGCACTAACGTGAAATGTAATGCATCTCTGATGTGATGTTAGACTAGTCATTGAAATTTAACTCCACAGTTGGTTACCAATATATATTCTACTTATAAACACTCATCGTGAAACTGTGGAGTTTGAGTCACAGAAGAGCCACAACTGTGACTGAAGTTAACTAGAATTGTGCTTTCAAAGCATGAAGTTTGAAACACCAGGTATTGCAAAGAAGAAAGCCAGAATCTGTTCCAGTATTGATGCTATTTGGTGTCCCAGGTCTTCTATCTGGGAAATGGAATTCACGGAAAAATATTCCTTTTCACAGTCTCATGAAAATTAATTTAAGCACTTGGACAGGATAATGAAGATTTACAGAAAAACCTCTGGGAGAAATAATTTTATATTTGTAGTAGGGTTAGAACAATGAATAGTAGATAAAGTTAAGCACAGCATACTAAGCAATAACATTAAAAAGTAGTAAGTAACAGATGTGAGCATTGTACATTCTGCACATTGAATAAGCCAGGGGTCTGGATGGAAAAGAGCATTATGTGACCATGTTAAGATTGTTGCTACTGATATGCTCAAAATGGCAATGTTGAAATGATCCTGGCATTCTCCACTTCTGCGTATTTGACTTTGCAGTCCTAGTAATAATGTTAAACTATTTAAGAATGCTCCAAGACAAGCCTTGACTAATGCAGAGAAGCCAGTCTGCTTCCTTATATATTTTTATGATGCTCTTTTCCTCATCCTCTAACCTTGCACTTTCCCAGAGGGCAGAGGTTTCCCCTCAAGTCCAAAACATGTAAATAGCCCAAATGCAACACTATCATCTTCCAGACTAAGGAAGGTCTTAAAAAAAAAAAAAAAGCATCACAAGCCAATGCAGTGGCAGATCTACAGCTAACAGCAAAGGAAAATAAAGCCTGTATCAGGATTAGATGCACAGAAGATCTTATTTCAGGGTGGTCTCTTCTTTCCTTGTCTCCATCTAACCCCAATGCAAAAATAAATAATTAAATCTACTGCCGATCGCAGTGATAACAGAACACGTCATTAGTACTCTGCTCCCTGCCCCTCACACCGCTGCCACAGGCTCCCCCTTCTAGTCAAAGCCACGAAGAAAGAGGCTCTGATGTTATGTCAGATCCAGCTTCCACATGGACTAGCCCTGAGGTGGTTTTACCACAGCTGCTTGAAAAAGCAGTCATGTCAGTACAACCACTACTCGTATATGCTTGGGAGCACGTTAAAAAGACAAATAAATTTCTATCAAACTGTAAGTCCAATAGATTCTTATTATGAACAGATAATAATGCAATTATACCACGACAATCTGATGAGTTTATGACCATCATTCAATTATAATGTCAGGCTACCCTTACTCACTAACAGATGATACTGCTTTTACAATCAGTTTAGTCACAAGAAAATTATAATCTCATCACCCATCAATATCAATTGTGCATGGTGTCAGATCAGTTTGAAGAAATAATTAGTTTCTGTACTGGAATTCCCCAGGTAGAGCATATTAGCACACATATACATAGTTTTCATTTAAACACAAGCCGTGTAAAACCATAAGCATATGGGAGCAGAACTAAAGTGTACAAGATCCAGAAATAATTGAGCAGCTTTATATACCCAGATCTTTTAATTACCCTGCTGGCAACGTATCACAGAAAACATACATTCTCTCCTCATTGTTTCATAGCAAGTGTATTTCATAGGAAGAGAAAAACACAAGCATTATTTTCTTTTCTTTTTTTTTTTTTGCAGGGGACATGTCTATATTATCTGCTAAACTTTATTTCAGAATATGAAATCTTTGTAGATTTGTGAGAACACAGGCAAAGCTGCAAGTTAGGCTCCTAGGCACAATTCCAGATACACAGGGAAGCAGTCTTTTAATGTTTAATGCAGGATGTTGACAGTCTTTCCAGTCCTCCATTTAAAAGCTCAAAATGATGCCTTCACAAATAAGCAGTTTTTCAGCACACTAACATACAGTTTCGAGTCCTTAAATGTAGGATTCAGACATGCTGTTAATGAACTTATGTTTTTCCCTAAACACTTTCTATCTTACTGCAATGTTAAAGAGATGAGGCATTTAAAAACACCTAAAAATCAAAGTTCAGGATCAAGTCCTTTGCTGGTATAAATTAATGAAATTGTATAATTAATGTAAATGAATGATTTTTCATCCTTTTTTGATGAAGGAAGAGGTTCCATAATTGTGATCTGAGACCAAATAATAAGTTTAATTTACTCCGTTTCCTTTTTGGACCCTTTAGAAAGAGTTCAGGAAGACCTGAAGGGCCCATAGATGACAGGTTGTGAGCCACTGTCGTAGCACCCTCCCTTTGTTCTTTCACCATTACAAGCCAGAGAAGGCATCTGAAGCTCGTACCCTGAGGTGCTCACTCCCAAAGGCAGCTCAGCTGTCTGACAGCAGAAAAAAAAAAAAAAATCTGTCTTACCTCCTACATAAAATTGTTACTGTACTGAAGAAAAGAAAAAAGAAAGAAAATGTAAGGCTGTTATGCATAGCCAGCGTTTGAGTGCATGAAGGGGGAGGCATGGCTTATGAGAGCTTCTCCAAGAGCACAGATATTCTTTGTAGGGAAACGTGTGGGCTCCACAATTCAGTAGACCTCGGGGAAAAAAAATATTATTAATATACTTGCTGGAAAAATCAAAAGCTGCACTAGACATTTTTTTTTTTTAAAAAAAGAGAGAGTTTGTCATTGGTCCATCTGGTTAAAATATTCAAACAATCCTTTCAAGATGTAAAAGATCCAACACCGGTTTGCAGCAGTGCTCAGCTTCTAGGTGAAGGGTCATTAGACCCAGTATCCTGATGGAGGTATCCATTCAGATCCCCGTAGGACTATCCTGTTATTTGGGCAACTGCTCTGACTATGAGAGTACGATGTGAACAGCAAGCAACACCACCGTCTTTTCATCTGCACCCTGTCATGTGTGGAGAAAGGAGGGGGCCACCATGGTCAACATTTTGAGGGGTCTCAGAAGGGCCAGAAAGGTCCTCTGAAGGAGTTAAGCATCACTTGACCTAATTTATAGGACTTTGCAAAGCTTAGGTAAGAGTCATCTGGTCACACTGGGGCAGCTGTGTTGCTACATTGAGCAAGAAACTATGGAAATGCCAGATCAGGTAAGGAGGAGATACTGGTCAGTTTAGGCAGTTTTAGGGGAAGGTGACTGCTGAATGGGGCTTTTTGAACAGAAGTATGAGCTTGAAGTCTGCTTAAATTCCATTTTAATGTTCAATGTCCTTCTGTATGACTTGATAAGACTTTTAGACGCCTGTGTATTATTGAAAGTCAATGAGAAGGAAGTCCTGAGTCACCAAAGTACTTTTTTCTTTATTGTTCTTTCCATTAGTCAGTGTGATGTAATTATTTATGTCAAATACCAGAGAGATTTCTTCAGCAGAGAGATCCAAGACTTTCATATTGACATTATGTGAGTAAAAATCCAATGTTACATGAGTTTTATAATCCTAGTAGAAAGAGGAGTTAAGTATGCTTCTGGACCCTTGCAGCCATCTAAACTAAATGAAAATATTAAATTCAGTGATTAACCTGCAATGTCTCTTACTTTTTCTCCGTGTATGTAATTACTTTTTGAAAGCAACAGAAGTAACTTTTTTAATTATTATTTGCTACGCATCTTTTGTTCATTATTATTTGGCTGTACATAGGAAAAAAGGATTTGTAAACCACAATTGTTCTTTGAAGCACATCCAAGTTAATTACACAAGCAACAATATAAAAATAACATAATTCAAGTTATTTTTAACACACATGCTCCTTTTTCCTTTATAGAAACTTTCTTATTCGTATTCTAAGGACATAGTAGCAGTCCATTTTCTCCTACAGACTTTATCTTAAATGGTAAATGTCGGTAGTACACACTTGGGAATGCAAACCAAGATGTGCACCTAGCAACTGCCAGTGCGCAGAGTGACTCCTGCTCTGTGCCATCTCTTCCACTGGTCAGAGATGCCACTTAAGCGCTATAGCCCTGGTACCGCTAACTGCAAGAATGCAGACCATGAAGCTTAACTTTTTTTTCCTTTGTTACTCCAGTTTGCTACTGGAGAAGAGCTGCAGCATTGGATTGTTAACTCCAAAGTATATGGAAGAAGTAAAACACATCGTGATATGTATCAAATATTTTCTAGTTTTATGGCCAATGGTATGATTTTTGGAACAAAAGAATTCCTTGAAACTGAATATACAACAGAAGGCAAACTTTCCTCTGCAATCATTGACAGACTTTGGGAGTTGGTAAGCAAGAGGTTCAGCTGCACAATCAGGAAAGCAAAGGACCCAGCAGAGTCAGTTTTTTTTTAACGTGGTGCAGAAACAGAGAGGTCTGGTTAGGAAAACTTACTAGATATGAAAGAGTGTTTGAGCAGGGATAACAGGAAAGGGAGGAAGACATCTGGCCAAGTGATTTGCCCATCAAATCTCAATCTATCTCTCTGACTGAACCCAGCCAGCGCAGGTACCGTTTACCACTTATTTTCCATTCCACACAGAAAACAGATATCCTCCTTTTCCACTAGAAGTACTTCACCAACTGTAAGCTCAATTGTCTCAGAATACAGCCCCTTCTGGGTGATGCCACCAGCCTAACTTACAGGAGGACACTCCTTTGGAAGCAATTTCCTTGGAGGCACTTTTCACCAGGAGCAGCCTTCCACCAAATAGATGAGCTGATGTGCTTAGGCTCATCAGGGACACCAGCCCAGCGCATCTGCTACCTTCTTCTCAGGTCCTGAAACCCGACCTGACAAAGCCTCCTACAGCAGCATTAAGGTAAGCTGAGCAGTCTGGCAGGGACTCACGTCTCCTTTCTAACAGCACTGTATTCAGCTCTCCAATGCACAGCAAAAGGCTCAGCCTAACAACAGCAAAAACGAATGGATGAGTTGTGTGCTCACATTTGAAGCGTGATCAGCACTGCCTTAGTCATCAACACATATGTTCTTTGCTAATTTTGTTGTAGCTTCTGTTGAGTAAACAGTACCAAGTATCTCCCTTTGCCCCTATTACCAATCAAAATAAGAAGTAATCACAAATTAATATACTTTCAGGTAGAGGCAATCATGTACAATGCATCTCTGCAGCACCAAAAGGAGACAACACAGCAGCTAACATTTGTAAAGCACTCTCTGCAGAGAGTTAGGTCTAGCTAGGAAATCAAGATGGCTTGGGCGCACAGAAAGATTTGAGACACCCTTCATCCTTGAAGTGGATCCCAGTGCTGGCCTGCAGAAACGAAGCTATCACTACTCCACTGCAACAGCGGGTAATGCAGAGATAACCACCTCTGCCAGCTCTCTGTGCGCTCCGCTTGTTACACAGCCCCGGCTTCCCGAGCAGCGCGGAGGCAGCTTGACAGCATAACAGACAAGTCAAGCTGAGAGACGAAGAGCAGTACATCCTCCACTAATGCATCAAGTATATCCTAAGGCTTAATGCACTCAATTTAGAGACTCTACAGGTGCTCCGGCACCTACCACAGCTGCCAGGCAATCACAGAAATTGCCCGGCAGCTCTTCCACCCCAAACATGCCAGATGTCAAGGAGGGGAGCTTCCATTTCTTCAGCTTCTTCCACTTCTTTGAGCAAAGTCCACTCTAGCTTGGAAATAAGGAAGCAATTTCACTTTCCAATTGCAGGACACAATTTAAATGCATGTCTACCACTGAGAATAAATTATCTAAAAAAGTGCCAGGAGGCCATTAGGTTTATTCTCTTTATAATTGCTTATTTTTGTTCTATGTCACCCTTTTTTAAGCTTTTGTTTTATTTACTCTGTTGAATAGATTTTTGTTTGCACCTGGTTTTGATTTTTTGCCACTATTGTCCTTGTTACACAATCTATATTCTTCAATAATTTAAAGAGCCTGAAACCAGAAAACAAAGCACTTTTTGAAACAAAGCAGGTTGCCTTTCAATACATCAGTGTGTCATAATCACACATTCAAGTTCAAAGACCAGCGTGTCCAGTTAAGCTTCTAATTATGTTGATCAATGCACTTGTCCATTTAAACACATGCGTCCAGAGTGAGGTCAGTTTCCATTTCTGCAGCCTTTTTTTTTTTTTTTTAAAAAATCTTCATGACCATGAACTGCATGTGATATTTCTTTCCACTTTCCTATTTTCTTAACATTTCTGCTTTCTCAAGTATCAGGTATTGAGACCATTTAAACACAGAGAATAATTGAGCGCTCAGTTAAGTGCACAATAATCCTGGCAAATATGCAGTTCCAGATATCTTTTAAAATTTATATTTCTAACAAGCATTATGTTTATAAATTACTAGTTTGATAAAAATTACATTGTTGGTATACATTTACCTCTGTTTTCAGTCATTTCTAGCAATCTCTTAGGAAGAAATGGATGACTAAGGCATGACAAATTCCAAAATGCATAGATCAAGAATAAAGAAAAACTAGCACTGTTGCATCTTAATTTTGTAAAAAGACAGCAAATTATGGCAAGTAACTTCTATGCTCATGAGATTTCCATGGCCTGTATTTATGCTGAAGGCTTAGTTTGATTGTTTTTGTTTAAAAAAATGTTTTCATCTGAATCTGTAGACACTTCTTATTTCAAGAAGTGATATTTGTTGGATACAAACTTCAAAAAATTATTCTATTTTAGTCATTTGAAAGTACAAAAATCTACTACCCAATGTTATTCCTAAATACTTAGACCTCCTGAAGTGAGATGTACATATAGCGGATAACACTTGGTGATATGAATCTGACTGCACTTCACTTGCTACCTTTACTGCAGCTTAACAGTTTCAGAAGGCATCCATTCTATATGTTTTACATGTAAAAATTAAATGCTATATCAGTCAAGCCAAAATATATGGGCAATCCACACCATGGCTAATCTCTACTAAATTCCTCAGCAGTTTTATGGCTTCCTAATAATTTAAATAAAATAAACCCATGTATCATGATAACCTCAAACAAATATTGAGCTAGCAATATTAAGTTACATCATAAGTCAGTTACTTAGGAAATATTTACTACTACAAGGTTGATATGAATTGTCACATGACAGACGTATGGATTCTCTTTCAACCTGATAAAACTGAAAATTTTGTGGAGAAAGCATTTCACTGCGGTCAACAGGTTCTGTTGGTGTGCTAGAAATACTGGTTCAAACCTTTGCTTGACACAGTAATCCTCAGAGGAAAAAAATCTACATCATTAAATTCCTACAAGAAACACATATACATATACTAAAAGGAACCCACATATGCACGTTGGATCCTAACTCCATGGAATGCCATCTGTATGCACTAGATGATAATATGCAAGAGGGCAATGGATGAGAAACAAAACTAGTCATTCATTTAAAAAGAAAATAGTTCAACACAGCCTTCTCTCATGACACATTAAATATGATAGGCAGAAGTGGCAGGGTGCTAACTACTCTAGTGATGTGATCCATTTTCTAAATAGTGAGAACATCAATAATTCATCAGAAGTGGCTGTTAAAAAATTTAATGTCTGACAATCCAAGCCTGGCAAACAGGAAGATAATCTTTTGTGTCTACTACTTGGCATTCAGAGGCTTTCTTTTCATATAAATGCATTGTTCCTACCTGACGTTTAGATTATGAAAGATGGCAGATATATAACATGTCTAGTTCTGATTGTTTCAGGTAGGAAGGCAGAACTCAGCAGACAGAAACGCAGATGTCACATGTTTAATGAAAATGAGTTTTACAAATACATTTAATAAAGTCTGAATGGTTTCTGCTAATAGTAGCAGCCCAATTACATGGAAGTGAGTATAGCTACATAAACATAAAAATATGGAGCAATCAGGTGGTTCTGCTGGCTGGATATTGCACTTCCAGTTAAGGAAAATTCCCTGCTTACTCAGAAGAGCTTAATTCGGCTGTTAATGTTGGCATCAACGTTTCACGAAGAGAGCATTAATGACTACAAAGTCAAAGTGTATTGCAGAAATGGACTGGTAAAGTGTTATCTTTACCTGCATGAATTTCTAGCTTTTGCATTTCTGCAGCAATGTAGACAAAAATAATAAATGACAAAAGCCTTTCTGTTTAGCCTTGGCAGAGGGTAATTTGCAGATATGTATTGTTTGAATAGGAAAGGTTAGAAGGGTGTTGCTGCGTCTCCCAAAAAATTAGAACATAAGTACCTGTATAAACTACAGCTCCAAAGAAAAGCACTATGGCTCAGCTATTCAAAGGTATTTAGGCAGTTAACTCCCATTCTGGGGAGTACATTCTCTCAAAATCAGTGACAATTAAGTGTTCAAATAAGAATTAGGTTCTTAAATGGCTTTGTGGATATGAGCCTATGTCCCAGATTGAAACAGGTTAAAAGCTTCAATTAGAATCTAAGTGGATCATAATCTAATAGTCCAACTACAAGAAAATGGGTTTAGCAATGCTATTTCTCTCCTTAACTGCTCAAACAAAATTTTAATGAAGGTCTTATAAAACAATCTCACCACACACAATCTGTTTAAACCCTCAAATCCTTGAATCATCAATATTTCGGTCCTCATGATTTTTCTCACTGTAGACCAACAGAGAGAGCTTTATGCTGTTTTCTAAGTCCCAGTTGTAATCCTTCATCAAAATTTAGATTGATCCCTAAAGAAGATACTTCACACATTCTTGCCACCGTGAACTGATAATTGAATTTTATCAGTTATATAAGTAAGGTAGATGCTGAGAGTGTGCTTGAACTATTTGCCACATAATGTGATGCAGATGGCATTTTTGCTTTCTTTCTGAAATTTCTGTGACGTTAGCTGCAACTCTTGGTTTCTGCTAACTCAAAGTAATATTTCATCTTAGCATCAGTTTAATTCCTCTCACAAGCGCAAGCTTCCCATAAGCAAAGAGTAGCATTGGGCCAGGACTGACTAGTATCTACAGATAGCAGTGATCTTAAATTATTCTATTTTAGGCTCTTGAAAGGGAACTTATTTTCTCTTATTTACCCACCCAGACCACTTCCAGGGTAGCTCAAGCTGAAATTCAAGACATCATACAAGTAGTCACTTATCAAAACTTTGGAAAAAAGGGAAATTATTTGTTATTCGGAGAGCGGGTCCATGCAAATCCAGAAATATTTTCTCAAAACTGAGCTCAGAACAGCTTACGTGAGAAGATGGGTGATCTTGTAACATGTATCCACTGTAGAGCCAAGATCTAAATGGGCTGCACGCACATCAGAAAAACTGTATCCATGAAGTCTGCTGGAAGAACAGTTCTCAAGGAACTGTAAACTGGCAGAAAATCATGCCAGGAAAACTGTAAAGATTTCAAACTCAGCTTGTGTAATGAGAAATGTAAAAAGCCCACAAAAAAAAAAACAACCTACAAAACCCCCACTAAAATTAATCTAAATTATTCTAAGCAAACCATTCTCAAAATCTTACAGCATAACTGAAATATTAAAGAAATTAATCCACACCATTTGTACAGAGATGATATTGTGCATGAACTCCTACCAGAAATGCCCAGCATCTATAATTAAAGGTTGACTTTAATACTTTATCTTCTGTCTGGATCATTTAAGATTCATTAAATACTGTGGTTAACAGTTAACCAACTTTTATAATTGCTTTTCTCTGAAAAAAAAAAAATCAATTTTTTTTTTTTTGCAGTCACTAAATCAATGTTGGGGAAAAATAAAGATACATTTTCATGCCTTTAGCTTTATTATTTATTTGTATTCTAGACAATTATGGGCATCCTCCCCACATACCGTGTTGCTGATAGTTCCTAAGTATTAGATATTAGTTTGTGAAGGCCAATTCTTTATGCCAATAGGAAAAATGACAAAGCACTCTTCACTAGGGAATCAGTCCCATCTGAATGGGAAATAAAGAGGAGAAAAAATAACAAGAAGCAAAGATATCCATTGAGCCATGTGCTGTGACCTCATAACTTCTGACAACATAAGCAAGGTCATTAAAGGAGAGGTTGCCTGAAAATGCTGGTAGCTCAGCATGTGGTATCTTTTGAGACTTTACTTATGGCTCATCGTGTTTTCAAGGCAAAATTAATCAATGTCGCCAGTTAGTGGTGGGAGAAATGCATTTCTGGAGGTACACACTTTTTTACTGAACAAAAACCCATGAGTTATGACTACAGCTGGTTTAAGCACTGGATTTTTAGGAAGAAGTCCAGTATTTAAGAAGTCAAAGATGAAAAACAATTAAAAGTGTAATTCAGTAGCAAAATAGAATTAAATTTCACAATAAAATGAATGAGTCCATTGTGATAGATTTGTACTGCATTTTATGTGGAATTATATTTATATGTCTGCATAATATTACTTATGTCTGAGTATAACTGGATTTTAGTAAAAAATATAGCATCCTTAAAATGAAATATTTTTATTTTTACCTTGAAAAATGATACTGATATAGACTGAAAGCTTAGTAATCACCTGTTCTGAATATGAGGAATGCCAAACTCTCTTCTGTACAGTATTTTATGGAAGACTTGTGTAAACATGGCTTCCCATTCCGACTTAACCTAGAAAATTTTTCAGAAGACATTAGCTAGTTTGCATCAGCCCAAATCACCATCACCTGGTGTACTTCCAGCTGCTGCCCTCAGGCTACTCTAGCACTGATTCCTTTTGTCTATACTGCAGTCATTACTTTGCACTGCTTACCACAGTCTTAGTAACTTTTTCTTTAATATTTAATAAATTTTTCTTTAATATTGTTCTTTTCTCAATTTGAAGATGAAACACTGTATGTGCCTGTTCAAAACCCTGCACGTCTGGCATTTTTTGAGGTATTCCTTTGTGTTATTACCTACTGAACGTGAATACAAAATGTAACAAGTTAACTTGGAAGAAGTTCCTAGTGTCCAATTTCCAACTGTCACATTGTTTAAGAACTTACCTAAAGCATTTCTCTATTATTTTCCCTGCAGTAGTTAAAACATTTACTGTGCAAATATCTACCTTTTATTCCTCAGCAGGTGGTTAAAGCTTTGCTTTTGTGATAACTCTAAAGGTCATCTTCGTCAGGCAGCATTAAAGGAAATCATCATTCACAGATGTTTGTTTCCATAGCAGACTACAGAGAAGCCATCAGAATGTTACTGTGATTTTGTTACCTTTTGGGAGCGTTTATTATTTAGCTGTCATCATTAAAAATTCAAAGCAGTGGGTTGGCAAGGCAAGCTTGAACAGGCCTCTCCCCCACTCACATTTATGGCTAAACAATTGTGAAAAGGTGGGGGGGGAGTGAAGAGAGGATAGGTTGCCCTTAGAAACAGCAGCTTTAGGCACCCTAACAGCTGCAAAATTTGATTAAAAGAAGCCACAGATTACAGTTATTGTGTTTCCAGAAACTTTACCCAACACAAACCTAGGTAATCATAAGAAATAACAGAGGCAGTGATTTGAACAGCAGCATTAAGATTTGGGGATGACTAAGCCGTTTTGGGTTTTCTTGTTGTTTTTTTGTTTAGTGGTGGGTTGTTTGGTTGGTTGGTTTTGGGATTTTTTTGGGGGGTGGGGTGGGGGCGGTGTTGTTCTTTTACTTTAAAAACAAGAGTTCTGCGTTGGGCACTACTATGCCCTCATCAAACTCTTCGCATTACTGTTTTTCTTTGATTTGGAATCAGATAACGTATTTGGCATGACCAAGCCTTTTACTTTGGCTACATAAGTCCTGTAGGAACAGGTTAAGGACTCCAGAGTAACTTCATTGGTTTGAAACCAAGACCATGTTCTGGACATACACAGAAACCAAGCTGCTATATTTGTCCTTTTGCCAATGTCCACATCTGCTCAAAGAGGCTGAGAGGTGAGAGAACAAGCAGATCAGAACTTGTCTCCCATCATTGCCACATTTCCAGAAGGGACTCTACAGCTTTGTGCATGAGCTCTATGTAAGGTGCTTTTTTTTTTGTTTTGGGTTTTTTTGTTTGGGTTTTTTTTACTCAAAATTGAATTTACAGTTAATTTCCTATATACTACAATTTTTTAGTAGGAAGCTGTCTAAAGCAGCCAGTGAGAGATACTAGAAAGAGTGTACCTGAAACATTACCCTTTCCCAGGTTTAGACACTGTTGTATAGGCTTTAGAGAGGGCCACTCTGAGATCAGGCTTGTCAGCACAAATCCATTAAGTTATTGAACAGTATTCCTTCTCAAGGGAAAAATAAAATAAAGCAAAAAAGGACAAAACATAAAAAACTCAGCTCTGTTCACCTACCTTGTAATTTTGTGTTCAGCAGTTAAAGAATTCACAGAAAAAGTGAGAAATCTGAACTCAGCCAGAAGGACTAGAAACCTGCTGCTAGGGTCCTCACCCCAAACCACCAGGTATTCAACCACAGGGGCATTCCTGCTACTGAGACTACAATACAGCACAGGGAAGAGCTTAAGGCCTGTAAATTTAAATTAGTCAACCTATTAACCAATTAGTGTTTAGCTAATAATTTCCAACCCACATCTAATTAACTTCCAGCTGAGTGTAGCCACCTAGCCTCCCTCTGTTGTGAAAGGCACACGAACAGCACTGGTCTCTCTCTGTACCACCATAGTGTGCAGAGGACAAGTGTTCTCTCAACTTAAATGTATCCATTAGATATCTAAAGTTTGTAGGGATGAAACTGAGATATAGGATCAGTAGACATATAGAAAGACAAATTGGCTGGGCCAACACCACCACTGCTCTTAGGTTATCCAGAAATGTGCCCACCTAGCAGGCTGAGTTACATCCCTGCCTGAGGAATTTGATGGTGTAAGTGGATTTTCTTCTGAGAAAATTCATTTATTCAGACATCTAGTGAAAACTAGTGAATGACCTAATACATATGCGTATGACATAAATCTTTTGTTGACTTATTTTTGTAATGCACCTGCCAGTCACGTACAGTATATTATGAAACTCAGACAACTCAAAAACGAGTAACCATTCTTCATGTGAACAGGAAAGGACACCACCACAATCTATATCTGCCTCAGTGTTTATCAAGAAATGTGAAACCTATAAAACCTCCTTGCCTAAAATTGAGGATAGAAACAATTCACAGGTCATTGACAAAGAAATTAAAGTATTCTGCATATTCAGAGAAGTGTGATGTTTGACGGCTTGAGGGTTTTTGGATTCCACATGGTATATACTGTTAAAATCTTGGAGCTGCTAATTAGCAAATTCTACTGCAGAGACAGGAAATGGTCCCTCTTAGGCTGTGACAAAATAGAATAGACTGAATGTTAATTTTTTCATTTCAAATGGATACCCAATGGTCAGATTGATAGGTAGAAAATACGTCTTTTTATCATGTGCTCTATTTCTAAAAAGTTTTCCATTTTTCACACCATTATTGAATGCCCTGATACATGCTCTTTCTCAATTCAGCAGTCATGAGAGAAGCACATGATTCTGAAGGGCTTTAAGTAATGCTGCTATCCACCTGTAAAGTTTGAGTCCCCTTCCTCTTTCATTCTGCAACCAGCTCTGCTGCAGGCTTATGGGGAGATGCTCTGAAGTCAATCAAGTTTCATGCAGGTCTCCCAACAGGCAGCAATAATACATTACTTAACATGTGAACATGTTTGAACATGAGGCAACAGCGTGTGGCAATGGTGTGGCTGAAGCCACACACAGGTTTAACATTAATGCCTCTCGTTATAACAGCGGCTTTAATTTCTCCTTCCCACTTCTAGGGTCTTGACAACTTCATCTTATTTTGGATACTGTTCATGGCTTCTATCATCCACCAAGAGAAAGACTACGAAGTAAGTGACATGGTTCACCTAGGATCAAAAGTACTCTCTGAAGGTGCTTATT